>JAQJVL010000035.1:1814796-2414796 GCA_035578905.1 Stictocephala bisonia | reverse complement strand
ACTGTTTTGACAACAGATGATTAGGAATATCAATTAATAGTTTATAATGTACTGCAATTAAAACGGCATTACTTATTTCTGTTTCTTGATAGACTGTGTTGTTGACTTGTAAGGGACACTGTTGCTATTGCCACGTAAATTTGTTATTGTTTTTGATATATTTATCTTTAATCTTTCTATTTTAGCTATATTTATTTACTACTAATATCAGTTTAACCCTTTTATCTTGGCATTGTGAATTGAATTATTCTTTTTGTGTAACGTATGTTTGAACTGGCTGCTGCCATTCATAAATAAATAAATAAAAATAAAAAACAAAACTCGTGCTGTGTACTGCCCCAATTAGTACTCATGCTAAATAACATAAACATGCTGAAATATCTTCTTATACAGGGTAGAAAAAAAATGGAAACGCTTTAACAACGTTACTTTTTTCCATAGATAAGTTGATAATTTAATTATTTTTAATAATTGTGTTCCATAAAGTATAATTTTTTATCAGAATAATTTACTTAAAACCGTCAAATAGCGGAGAAATAATATTGTTCAAATTAGTTACTTTGAAATTCAAATCACCACTACTTTGGAAAGGATAAACCTATCGAAGTCCAGTTTGTGGCAAATAATTTCTCTTGAATAGACCTATCATTTGATACCAAACTCGACTTGGGCTTACGTTGAATATTTTCGTTCAACTCCTTGTGGGCCGTCCCACTGAAAAGATGAAGTTGTACGAATGGCGTAAAAAAGTATGCTCTTTGTAATCATGATCATATATAAAATTTCACTTTTACAAGTTAAGTAATACAAAATTTGAGGAAGAGTTTCCATTATTCCACCCAGTATAACATTAATATTAATTGCAGTTATGATGCCATTATTTTAAAATTACGAAAAATAAATTTTTTTTACGTATAAACTACATATAGTGATCTAATAGGTTGTCTAAGATCACTGCTGAGGTTGTCTTAATCACCTGTTTTGTATTGGTGATTTCTACAGTATCTCCCCTACTCTAACGCAAACATCATGTAAGCAACAATAAACCTGTTTTAAATAGCTTACTTAGCTTAAGATTCACCATGTTGGCATACTATACATTTTGCGATATCCTCGCACAGAAGTATTTATAATAATACACAACATAAAAACTTAAAATACCACTGTGAAAATATGTCTAAGACACATCCAAAGTAGGTCAGTGTGACATCTGGCGTAGGACCTCACTAATTCTAGCTGGTGTGTCAAAAGAAAGCACTCACCAAACACTCGCTAAGTGAAGATCAGTAAGACCGCTTTGTCCTCAAGTAGGAAGTTATCCTTTAAACAGTTAGGTCCATTGTTAGCCTTCACTTAAAGTGACCGTATAATCCTATTATAGGTTTCGGGTTAATCCGCTTTGACCTAGTGGTCATTAGGTTAGGTTTAGGCAACACCGTTTCTATTAAGTAGATTACATTCTGTTTTAAACTACTTTATTATCGAGGTATGCTTGTCGTCGGCTACCTGTTACTCAGCCAATGATCAGATGATCAGTGGCGGTTTTCCCCGACGTTGCCACATTTACCCAATGTTGACAAGGGCTGCTTCAGTGATCAGCCGGACTGTCAACAGTCTAGTTCATTTTACATGTATATTTTACTAACAGTATCTAAGAGTTGACTGGTGTTGGAATGTATATCTTTTTATAGTTCACTTTCTTCAAACAGCCAACTAATTGAAAACTAACTAACAGCCAGATTAGTTTTCACTTCACTAATTTAAAAATAATGTTGAAACATGTACACATTTTATTGTACGAATTATTAATATATTTGACAAATTTTTGAAAAATTTTTATATTTAATAATTTATTGAGCAGAGGTAATCGCCACATATAACTTAAATTTATAATGAATCATTCATTTATAATGAAAAAAAAATTTAGATAGTTTTAATTTATTAGTTTATTTTGATGAACAATCAACATTTTAAAAAGTTGATCTACTACTAGTAACTGTTACGCTCTTTCGAGGTATATAAATATTATAACTATCGGGGAAATATTTAAGTCACAGTGGTGGGAAATATTGCTCTTAGAGACGCGAGTGGTAAGTGACGAACCAGCAGATTGTAGAATGGTCTTGGCAACAGTGTACCGGTGCACCGGGACTGCGCCGCGACCAAAATAGCTTTTATATACAATGTTTTGTTTGTATACAATTGTATTGAGTACATGGCAGTTATTTTAAAGTCACAATGACTTAATTTAGGCAGATAAGTAACAATTAACGGGGGGGGTATGTATATAAACAACATGATGACTAACAGAGACAACAATTAATTGTCTGTTTTAAGTGAACAGTACCATCAGTAGGATGAGTCATGTTGAAGCGGATACGATAGTACCGTAGTGGCACTCCCGTATCAGTTGACCTTTGGCACCGCAATACATTGTCCTTGACTCAAGCGCTTCTCCCGCAAGCGCAAAACCTCCTTTCCCGCTTCTCCAAGGTCGAGACGAAAGCCGGGGAGCGTGGGACCCTGCGGTCGTGAGTGAGAGTGGCTAAGCTGTGGGGCTTGAGGAAGCTAGCTGAGGAGTTACCCCCTCAACGTCCGTGTCTTGACTGCATCACGCCAGGAAGCATTCGTTTGCTCATTCTCGAGGAATGTCATTCTTCCAAAGCGAAAGAGGAGAGAAGTCTTTTAGGACGGAAAATGATAAAAAATGTAGTATACATTTTATAAGCATATTGTACCAAGAAGCATGGAGACAAAGATTCATAGAGTCTCAGTTACAAGAATTCAAGACATCAGTCAGAGATTTTTCTAAAAGAGGACTAGGGAGTCCTACTTCGGAAGTTTACTCACAGGCCCACAGGCCAGTGTGAACTGGCGAATGAAGCGTTTACGAAAAATAGTTGAAGAGATGATTGATTATAAAATTTAATCATATTAGAAACAACTCATGCGTGGCTCTAAAATTTAACAAAATATAAAAAGATTGTTTCTTGTCACAGGCAAAATTAATTTACTAAATTATTCTTCTTAACAGAATAACTTTTAGATATGAACTTGCTTCACTTCACTTTGTTAGAGAAATTGTCTGTACATGGCAGAACTTAAACTTTATTTAAACTTATCAAACAGAGTTACATTGACAGTATTGAATATGCAAATATTTTCTTCAGATGCTTCCCTTATATTTTTTTGTCTAACAAAAATTAAATACCGAATTCCGCGGTCCTCAGAGTTATCTTTACTTAATGTAAAATATTGTACTGTATCAGAAAAGGATGGGTAAAAATTTTCAATTCCATCGCAACAATAATGAGAGAAATATGTCCTCTTTATTCATGATTATCTGAATTCATGTTTATAGATAATTCACCAAATGGTCATGTGTTTCATCAACCATTTTTGAAGACGATAAATTAGCATAAAAACAATTAAAACAAAAATTAAGATTAGGCCCCTACATATTTTCCATGTAATACAAAACTTCCTAATTTTCCTTTTGACCACGTAAATTTAAATTTTTTTCTTGATTCTTCTCATTTGGTTACGAGATAGAACTACGATAAGTCAAGATAAAGAACATAGTTTGTCTGCTAGTGACTGCTAAATGAGGTAAGAGACACCTAATTTTAAGCAGGAAAACTTGATGTATTTGTTTTCAAAGGCATGATTGGAAGGAGAAATGTCAAGGACAGATGAAGATTGAAAATGGCGGTGGTCGGTGACGTCACTAGTAACGGAAGGAACGTGATGTGATGTTTTTACCGTAACATTAGATTAGCTGGTTATCAATAAAAGATTACTTGCTTATTTGTCATTACGGTTCTTATAACCGATTATTATTGAAACGTTTTGCCAGCAACAGAGTCAATAATAGCCAATTTTTTATAGTATTGTATTTGTGATTGTATTTGTGATTGTAAATAATCTTATTATAAATATAACTTCGTGCACATAAGGAATTTACTAACCAAACGAAAATTATTTTTGTTTTTGAAGGAGAGACCGATCTCGTTTTTAGGCTCACCTGCTCATTCTCCGTAGACTTATTGATCTGCGTAGGGAACTTATTCAGACTGAGAAAGGAGTAGAACCAGTGCAGTACAAGGTGAATATTACTAATAAGAACTTCCAGTCAAGGCCAGTCAAGGCTGGTTCCAGTCAAGATTTGAACCAGCGCTATCTCTGACTTAGGCTCAAAGTCTTGAAACCCTAGATTGCTCTGCAACGGACTGGCTCTCGCCGGCTTATTTGAAAACTTGACATAGACCGTAAATCTGTTGTTAGTTGAACCTCTGGATTGGTTCTACTGTGGTTCAATATCGGGTACTTGTGGCTTCAATATACTTGTTTTGTCAACGGATTAGTATTAAGAAATACAAAACTGGTGCACTTAACAAAGTTTGTAATAATTGCGTAGCTCTCACAATAACGGGTATACTGTTTGCTTGATTGTTGTCGTTTTTTGTATCATTATCTTAGATATGTTCTCAATGAAAATCAAATTTTCCAAATCAGTCCCTTTCCTAATTATGTATTTTTTGTTAATTGGGTGACATGCCGATCTAGCCCTAGCTACTCATAGCCCAGTTGAAAGGTGTCAACTTGTGTTGTTGGTTCATTTTATGTATTGACCTTAGTCCCATGTAGGAATGGAAAATATGTTCAACATATCGATATATTGCAAACTAATAACGATCTAACAATGATATCGAAAGAAAAATGTCGATTTATCGGGTAGCTGATATATCACATTGTAAATTATTTATCTCTTTAAAATTGTGCTCTAACTCTTATATCATGACCAAAAATACACTCGTGTTTAGCTGTCACTATCTACAACAGCCTACTGAATGTAAAAATTAGTATATTTATCTACATGAAACAATTTTTTTTTTTTAACTTCAATCGCCAGTTGACATGACCCTATAGGCCTGTGCGTCAACTTTATTCAACGAGTGAAGTACTAACTGTTGGCTCAGTGGGGATTCGAACCTTGGACCTTGCCCTCCACAGTCCGAAGCCTTAGCCACTGAGCCACCACGCCGGCAATAAAGGACAGTTGTCTGTGGGGTTGAATGAAAAAATTCAAAACAAGAATAGTCATACCTTTAATTATTATGTTAATTATCAAAGAATAAAGTAATAAAGGTTTGTAAGGCGACTGGCCAGGCAGGCTAGATAGACATCTTAGAGTAAGCGTTACCAACTCACACACAACTTCATTCACCCGTGTTCCAGCCACTGGTCTACAATAAACTACATTTTATTGTACGCGTTGACGTCACGTAAAACAAAACTAAAGAAAGTAACTTTATTATTTCAATGCATGTTTTTTAAGCATAAGAGGTAATTTAAATGTGTTTTTTTTTTTCGAATCGTGATGATTTTAAAGAAAATATGGATAAAAATATATCGAACCATTAGTATATCGATATATCCGATATATAGTTGCCATCCCTTGTCCCATGTAGTCTTTTCATTATGGAAAGTGACCGTTTGAGTTCGTGTGCGTTGAAGTGTAGGGATGCTATCTGTAATCGTGCGTGTGTGCGTGTGTGTATGGGTGCTTGGGAAGTGCCTATCGACTATGTTGTGTTTGTATATAGGTGGAGGGAAGTGCCTGTGAGTGTATTTGTATGAATTATAGTTGGGAGATCATATGATATCCTGCTAATTGAAGTTAATTAATCATTTAAATAACTAAAGCAAAAACTAAAAAACAAACCAATTTTGTGTTAAAAGAATTTGTGACTTTCAAATTGAAATGATTCGCGTTTTTTGTGTGGACAACATATTTATTTTCTTTTTGAGTAAAAAAACGATTGTAAAGCTCATAGACAGATTTTACATAACAATAATATTTATAGCCCCCAAATAAAACAATGTCTCAGAATGAAAAAAATGTTCGGTTGAACTCTAATTTTACTCAAGCTTGATTTAAAGAACGATTATAAGATCCTACATTTTATGAATAAAGGCGAACAAACGACACGACGCTATACACAAGTAGGAATATAGGTGCCATGACCTTTAAGTATGACATCTATCAAGGTTAAAATATATCTTTAAAATTGTAAAATAATTGAATATTCACACAAACCTTCTACAGTTTTCTTTTTTATTTGAAATTACTCGATCTTAACCTTTATTTGAATATATTAAATCAAGACTTGTCTAATTAGTGCAACATTACTTTCTATTTGTGTATCATGGTCGAGGTTTGCAAAAACGTTAGCTCTCGAGGCAGACGTGTGAAAGTCCTCGCCCGGAAGGTCCTCCGAGGAAGGCGACTTGCCTTCGCGACAGAACAGGAAGTGCAGTGGTCCAGTGGGCCTGTCTGACCACTTACTAGTCACGTCTAACCATTCAACTGGACAGAAAAATTGATGTTCGTAATCCTAGTGAATTTAACCGTGTCCAGTTGGATGAGTTATAGAAGGTTTTGGTATTCGGAAATTGCTCCTGCCACGGTTATGCGCTCTGGTTTGCGAAAGTTTAGTCTTAAGGCTGTTTAAGGCGAGTAAGGAAACATTTCTGAAGTTAGAAGTTTTCAAATGCTATGTTTAGCACGTCACACTTACTATGTATTACTTTCTATATTTCTCCAATTTTTTACATAGGCTTAAATATTATATGATATTCCTGTATATATTCTAATGAGAATCTTGAGTCTCCCAAAGTCCAGAATTCAGTACAAAAAATCAAATGGACTATGCAAAAAACGTTCTTAGAGAAATGAAAGTTTTTCAACTTTCTGAAACCCCCTTGACTTCAAGAATGACTGGTCTACACTATACAATGAAAGCACGGATCGTTCATTGGTGACACAAATAACAATCATCAAAACTGTATTGCATCGATATTTGTGATCGATATTGCAGAGCAGTTAAATGAGTTACTGGAAAAATCCAAATTATAATAAGAATGCATGTATTAGCAAACGAACATCTTTATAGATAGATGCTATACTATATCTTTGTTCACTACTTTTTGTTGTTGAAACTTATAGCAACAAAACTAAGCAATGCCACTGTACATGTATGGGCGGGTGGGTGGGTAATGCCAATGTGCATGTATTGGTGGTCAATACCACTATACGTGTATGGGCGGGCGGGTGGGTCAATGCCACTGTCCGTGTGTGGGCGGGTGGGTGGGTCAATGCCACTGTACATGTATGGGCGGGTAGGTGGGTAATACCACTGTGCATGTATTGGTGGTCAGTACTACTATACGTGTATGGGCGGGCGGGTGGGTCAATGCCACTGTACATGTACATGTATGTATTATTTATATTTCTAACTATCTCGTGCTATGTAGTTTTGTTAGTTAATGAGCGTCAATATTAAGTAACAGTTAGTAGCCACAGAGTGGAATCGCCTTATTATTTATATTTCTAACTATCTCGTGCTATGTAGTTTTGTTAGTTAATGAGCGTCAATAATAAGTAACAGATAGTAGCCACAGAGTGGAATCACCTTATTATTTATATTTGTAACTATCTCGTGCTATGTAGTTTTGTTAGTTAATGAGCGTCAATATTAAGTAACAGATAGTAGCCACAGAGTGGAATCGCCTTATTATTTATATTTCTAACTATCTCGTGCTATGTAGTTTTGTTAGTTAATGAGCGTCAATATTAAGTAACAGTTAGTAGCCACAGAGTGGAATCGCCTTATTATTTATATTTCTAACTATCTCGTGCTATGTAGTTTTGTTAGTTAATGAGCGTCAATATTAAGTAACAGTTAGTAGCCACAGAGTGGAATCGCCTTATTATTTATATTTGTAACTATTTCGTGCTGTGTAGTTTTGTTAGTTAATGAGCGTCAATATTAAGTAACAGTTAGTAGCCACAGAGTGGAATCGCCTTATTATTTATATTTGTAACTATCTCGTGCTATGTAGTTTTGTTAGTTAATGAGCGTCAATATTAAGTAACAGTTAGTAGCCACAGAGTGGAATCGCCTTATTATTTATATTTGTAACTATCTCGTGCTATGTAGTTTTGTTAGTTAATGAGCGTCAATATTAAGTAACAGTTAGTAGCCACAGAGTGGAAACGCCTTATTATTTATATTTGTAACTATTTCGTGCTATGTAGTTTTGTTAGTTAATGAGCGTCAATATTAAGTAACAGTTAGTGGCCACAGAGTGGAATCGCCTTATTATTTATATTTGTAACTATCTCATGCTATGTAGTTTTGTTAGTTAATGAGCGTCAATATTAAGTAACAGTTAGTAGCCACAGAGTGGAATCGCCTTATTATTTATATTTGTAACTATCTCGTGCTATGTAGTTTTGTTAGTTAATGAGCGTCAATATTAAGTAACAGTTAGTAGCCACAGAGTGGAATCGCCTTATTATTTATATTTGTAACTATCTCGTGCTATGTAGTTTTGTTAGTTAATGAGCGTCAATATTAAGTAACAGTTAGTAGCCACAGAGTGGAATCGCCTTATTATTTATATTTGTAACTATTTCGTGCTGTGTAGTTTTGTTAGTTAATGAGCGTCAATATTAAGTAACAGTTAGTAGCCACAGAGTGGAATCGCCTTATTATTTATATTTGTAACTATTTCGTGCTGTGTAGTTTTGTTAGTTAATGAGCGTCAATATTAAGTAACAGTTAGTAGCCACAGAGTGGAATCGCCTTATTATTTATATTTGTAACTATCTCGTGCTATGTAGTTTTGTTAGTTAATGAGCGTCAATATTAAGTAACAGTTAGTAGCCACAGAGTGGAATCGCCTTATTATTTATATTTGTAACTATCTCGTGCTATGTAGTTTTGTTAGTTAATGAGCGTCAATATTAAGTAACAGTTAGTAGCCACAGAGTGGAATCGCCTTATTATTTATATTTGTAACTATTTCGTGCTGTGTAGTTTTGTTAGTTAATGAGCGTCAATATTAAGTAACAGTTAGTAGCCACAGAGTGGAATCGCCTTATTATTTATATTTGTAACTATTTCGTGCTGTGTAGTTTTGTTAGTTAATGAGCGTCAATATTAAGTAACAGATAGTAGCCACAGAGTGGAATCGCCTTATTATTTATATTTGTAACTATCTTGTGCTATGTAGTTTTGTTAGTTAATGAGCGTCAATATTAAGTAACAGTTAGTAGCCACAGAGTGGAATCGCCTTATTATTTATATTTGTAACTATCTCGTGCTATGTAGTTTTGTTAGTTAATGAGCGTCAATATTAAGTAACAGTTAGTAGCCACAGAGTGGAATCGCCTTATTATTTATATTTGTAACTATCTTGTGCTATGTAGTTTTGTTAGTTAATGAGCGTCAATATTAAGTAACAGTTAGTAGCCACAGAGTGGAATCGCCTTATTATTTATATTTGTAACTATCTCGTGCTATGTAGTTTTGTTAGTTAATGAGCGTCAATATTAAGTAACAGATAGTAGCCACAGAGTGGAATCGCCTTATTATTTATATTTCTAACTATCTCGTGCTATGTAGTTTTGTTAGTTAATGAGCGTCAATATTAAGTAACAGTTAGTAGCCACAGAGTGGAATCGCCTTATTATTTATATTTCTAACTATCTCGTGCTATGTAGTTTTGTTAGTTAATGAGCGTCAATATTAAGTAACAGTTAGTAGCCACAGAGTGGAATCGCCTTATTATTTATATTTGTAACTATTTCGTGCTGTGTAGTTTTGTTAGTTAATGAGCGTCAATATTAAGTAACAGTTAGTAGCCACAGAGTGGAATCGCCTTATTATTTATATTTGTAACTATCTCGTGCTATGTAGTTTTGTTAGTTAATGAGCGTCAATATTAAGTAACAGTTAGTAGCCACAGAGTGGAATCGCCTTATTATTTATATTTGTAACTATCTCGTGCTATGTAGTTTTGTTAGTTAATGAGCGTCAATATTAAGTAACAGTTAGTAGCCACAGAGTGGAATCGCCTTATTATTTATATTTGTAACTATTTCGTGCTATGTAGTTTTGTTAGTTAATGAGCGTCAATATTAAGTAACAGTTAGTGGCCACAGAGTGGAATCGCCTTATTATTTATATTTGTAACTATCTCATGCTATGTAGTTTTGTTAGTTAATGAGCGTCAATATTAAGTAACAGTTAGTAGCCACAGAGTGGAATCGCCTTATTATTTATATTTGTAACTATCTCGTGCTATGTAGTTTTGTTAGTTAATGAGCGTCAATATTAAGTAACAGTTAGTAGCCACAGAGTGGAATCGCCTTATTATTTATATTTGTAACTATCTCGTGCTATGTAGTTTTGTTAGTTAATGAGCGTCAATATTAAGTAACAGTTAGTAGCCACAGAGTGGAATCGCCTTATTATTTATATTTGTAACTATTTCGTGCTGTGTAGTTTTGTTAGTTAATGAGCGTCAATATTAAGTAACAGTTAGTAGCCACAGAGTGGAATCGCCTTATTATTTATATTTGTAACTATTTCGTGCTGTGTAGTTTTGTTAGTTAATGAGCGTCAATATTAAGTAACAGATAGTAGCCACAGAGTGGAATCGCCTTATTATTTATATTTGTAACTATCTTGTGCTATGTAGTTTTGTTAGTTAATGAGCGTCAATATTAAGTAACAGTTAGTAGCCACAGAGTGGAATCGCCTTATTATTTATATTTGTAACTATCTCGTGCTATGTAGTTTTGTTAGTTAATGAGCGTCAATATTAAGTAACAGTTAGTAGCCACAGAGTGGAATCGCCTTATTATTTATATTTGTAACTATCTTGTGCTATGTAGTTTTGTTAGTTAATGAGCGTCAATATTAAGTAACAGTTAGTAGCCACAGAGTGGAATCGCCTCGTTATTTAGAACCCTCTAGTACTCTAATATAATTTATGAATCAAGTTTGTTTGCAACAAAACTTATAGCAAACACCAAATGTTGAAGACCAACAACTACAGCTCTTTTTTTTAACAAAACACGAAAGAGAAGAAATATTGTGTTTGTTATGTAAGGTTTATTAAAGCTGCAAGTAATTATTGAATGATTACACGTAAAGCAATAAAACGTCATTACTACACTTATAAATCCACTTGTTGAAGTAACTTCTATTTTTCTGTCATATCAGGGGGGCTGTCCGCAAGGAGTCAGAAAACAAATTTTAATAAGAGTACAGGTCGAGGAGTACATCAAATTAAAGGTATTTAGTAGTAGAACATAAACCTGCCAATCCAACCTCAAAAGGTTCACTCTTTAAAAAGTGAAGATGATTAGAAATTTTAAAAAGTTACAATGTAAATCCTGTTCTAGACGGTTTAATATTCTTTTCTTGGCTCAAGTTGGGAAATTTAAGCTTTGTAGATGCCTACTGGACTTAATGAATAGTTTTTAGGGTAGTTAGTAACTCTTCACATCTAACAGAAGGAATTCGACATAAATGTTAATAAGCGTAAGTCAAAAAGTACATAATTTTAAAGGTTGTCTAGTGCAAATTAATATCACAAACAGCATTGAATAAGGGCGATCGAGTACAAAATGGCACATGTTAATGGATTTGATAGAAAAAAGTGATGTTTACTTACCAAATACGTTCAGAGTACATGTTCGGATTGATAACCCTTGTTCATGACTAACTGCATAGCGTGCATTTTTATGACAGCTATAATGTTTATAGCAGTATGTTTTCATTGATTTATTGATGCACTTAAATTGGCCACTAATAAAATTTCTTACTAGAAAATAACAAAATCTTCTATTCAATTTTTTATTTTGTACTGAGTCAACCTTTATATTGCTGTTTGTGGAATTCATCTCTGCTAGACAACTCCTTTAAAATCATATACATCTTAACCTATGCTTACGTTTAATATTTTTGTCGAACTCCTTGTGGACCATCCTCCATTGGACGTAAAGATTAACTAAAAACCATTAAAAAACTCTTTCTCAAGTCCAGTATGCATTTACAAAGTTTAAATTTCCCAACTTGAGCCAAGAAAAGAATATTAAACCGTCTAAAACAGGACCTTAACTGTCACTTTTAAAACTTTAAACCATCGTAATTTTTAAAGAGTGGACCTTTTGAGGTTGGATTTGTGCATATATGTTCTACTTTAAATAACTTTATTACTCAACCTATTTTTATATTTAAAATTTAAAGATTGTAATCGTTTAGCCAGCGTGGGACTTAATAAACACCCTGTACTGATATTAACTCGTAATGGTTTTTATTTTAAATACAATTTCATATTAACCGTCACAAGACTGGAATTGATATTGATCAAACAAAGCTATTCTCCTATTTCCATTCTAAAATTGGTATGGAAAATACATGTTTGATATTTAATCCAAATTGAACAATAATATAGTAAATGTAACGGAGAAGGTTACTCCTATCTTTATACATCTGACTAAATCAACTGAATCTATAAAGGTCACATTTCTAAATAAACAATAGCATCTATCCTACAGTATCCTAAAGAAAAGCCTGAAATTATATGATTTAGCGAATCTATAAGGAGATCGCCAAATATATAACAAAAGTGTCCCGTAACTCTTTAGACAAAAGTATAAAGTACAATTCTTGATAAAAAAATAAGAATTTCGTTTTGCGAATTTGGATCTGGAGTTTTACAACAATTTATTGTAACATTAAAAAAATGAATATTTTCTGAACGTTTATCGTGAGCAGAATTTAATTCTGCTCATTTGATGAAATAAAAAAAAACCAATGAAAATTATTCTTTTTTTAAAATTTTTCTCCAATGAATCGTTTCCTTGGAAGAGATAACTTTAATCTCGATATAAAATTGGTTGCAGTTTTAAACGTCTGAATATCACTGTATCCTGTTGGATGTTTATTATGAAAAGAATATATTTGATTGAAAATTGTAATCTTGATCAAATCTGCTCATCCTAATCATATTTTTCGAGGACATTTTGAAGCGTCCATAAAAACGCTGGGTACTATAAAAACACTACGTACTCAAGTCTTTCTAAAGAGGAAATGGTTTTAGTTTTTGCTCAATAATTGAGCTGTAAACATTTGTTCACATAATTACGGACACCTAAGGTGCTAGGCTGCATAAGCAAGGTGCTATAGAACATGTAAGTAAGGTGTCTAAACTATGGATGCTGTGGTATTCTGTTCCAAGTCTATTCGTTCAATACTACTAGAGAGTCGTTCGATACCACCATAGTTCGATCCATTAGTCATTTCGATCAATAGAGCACTTTACGTGTAGTATTTATAAAGATAAATAAAACAACACATTCATTATTTGTTTTTAACTTAAAAATGTATGTCAGTCTATATCATATGATTTGATAAATAATTAATTAATTTAGAGAGAAAAGTCATCGAACAATGTTTAGTTAATTGAGAAACTAATTCAATTAACTATTGTGATTTAGAAATTGTTGTTTCCAATTGGGTCTTAGTATGGATTAATCTATATTCTACACAAAGTTTTTGTAATTTACAAAATTATTTTAATCAATTATACTGCATAAGTATTCATATAACAATATACGGAGATGCGGATTCATTTAACAGCATTGCCCTTTTCCGTTTTTGATTCTAGTATGGTCATTTTCAGGAAAGTACCATGTCAAAGCCAAGACACCATGTCAGGTGGTTTATGACTCTTTGTTATGTATCGTAAAAACGGCGAGAAGGTTCTGCACGCGCAGGACAACAGTGGTTACAAGGCTGCTGGGCAAGGACTGCTCTGCGCACAATCACCTTGTTACAAACGGTAACCGAGTAGTTACGGTGTATTTACCTCAAAAATATGGGTGACATACGACTTCCTATCCTGCGTTATATAGGATAAAATTTTAACCTGGCTTAAGAAATATTTAGCTTTACATTACTTTCTCTCTATGCTACTTGTTTTAGTAATTTTCGTTCAAAATGTGTCGTAATTAAGTTCAAGGCTTTTAAGTGTCATTTCCCTATAATCCGTCGTTTCTACATGCGTCTTGACAATCAACCATCTCGTCATATTCATTTATTATTGGCAAAGATCAGTAGTACTCTCTTCACAAACTGTCCCTCAATGGCGTACCCCCTTTTTGCTTATACCAACACTTTCCCTAAACACATGGGCCGATGGAATCCACTAGGCAATTCTTCAACATAAACACTTCCTACACACAAGTCTCAAAACACCTTTATCCTACAAACTTTTCTCAAAACACAATCTTCCTACACACGTGTCTCAAAACACCCTCTTCCTACACTCTTGTCTCAAAACACCCTCTTCCTACACACTTGTCTCAAAACACCCTCTTCCTACTAACGTGTCTCAAAACACCCTCTTCCTACACAATTGTCTCAAAACACCCTCTTCCTACACACTTGTCTCAAAACACCCTCTTCCTACACACTTGTCTCAAAACACCCTCTTCCTACACACGTGTCTCAAAACACAATCCTCCTACACACTTGTCTCAAAACACCCTCTTCCTACACACTTGTCTCAAAACACCCTCTTCCTACATACTTGTCTCAAAACACTCTCTTCCTGCATACAAATCTCAAAACAATCTCTTTCTATATACATGTCTTAAAACACCCGTTTCCTCCACTTGTGTGTGTAGGACGAGGATGTTTCATTACCGCTGTACTAGTATGGGTGGGCGGGCGGGTTTTGTACGTTCGACAGGTTTTATACTGTATAAATAGTCGTGACATCACAGTATGGGCGAAACGTCTGATTATCTTATAAATAGTACATAGCACATTGACGCGTTGTCAAGGAAAATATATAGATTCTAATATAAACTGTAATCCCAACCTCACTGATATAGAGAGCAAAGCATATTCTTGAATGCGTAGTAAGGAATGGAATTCTACGATAAAATATGAATATACAATCTCTTTTCAAAAGCCAAATCATCAAATTATGTTTTCTCAATGTTTTTATGTACAATGTCAAGGTAACTTGAGTAGAATAGTCATATGGCACACAATAGATCATAAAATAACTTGCAGAGGCTTACAAAAATCCTGGCTGTCCATAAATTAAAAGAGAAAATGTTTAAGTATATTGATAATAATAGTGAAAGTGCATGTAAAATGAATGGTCAGCCTACAATTTTATCAAATTAGTGATATTTAAACCATATGGTTAGTCATATGATGTATTGAATATTGTTTACATTCGTAAACAGTTTCACTTTAAAATCACTATGTGCAGAAGTGATTTACGTTAGGAATTCACTCTTGCAAAAATATTACTAATGGCTTCCTCGATTAAACTGTTGTAATATTTACAAGGTTGTCTAATGTACAGAGACAATAGTTAACAGACCTGATAGAAAGTTAAAGAGGCTGTCATCGGTCTGCATACCTGAAACGAGAAAGGACAAGTTAGAACATAAGATAGTCAGACAATGGGAGACAGTGAGACGCCTGACTGGACACATCCAGCAGTTTCCCCAGATGGTTACGTCCAACAAAAGAGGTAAAAGTATATCAGATGTTGAATTTACTATATTCTTATATAAATTTTGTGTGTATAAAACGTTTAACAAATAATTTAGCTCTCTGCGTTATTGGAAAAAATATGGGGAATGACAATGTTCTGGATATCAAAATGTGTACCAACATTGAAAAAGAACCTCGTAAAAGAAAAAAAAATAAGAGTTGAATATGGATTTCTGTTTATACTGTTACACTGGTGACACAACAATCATCAGAATATTAAAATCTCGATTTATAAAAATAGGTTTACAAATTAATTCATTATAAGATCTGAAACAGCTGTAAGTAAGATAGAAACGGTAGTTCATAAATATATCTTTCATTTAACGTCTTGATTCCAGTAATAAATTAATTCAATACCCTAAGAGACTTACAAAACCAACTATTAGGCCATGCATATTTTGCCTTCATCACACTTTTTAGTTTGAGCTTTAATAAGGATTTCTTCATGAAAACTTAACTGAACTTTGAATAAATAAAGGCTATTACAATTAAAGACTATTATTAAACAACTTTTCTTAAATTATTATGGTAATTATATAGAACAGAGTCCTTGTCAACTTGTTGCCTGAACACACTTTCATAGTAGATACTAGCTAAAAAACAAGAATATCAGCTGTTTTCTTTTTTTCCAGCGGAAAATCCGACAAATTACGAAAATAAGGAAAAACGGAAAAATACTTTTTCCTAAAAAATGTAGGAATGTGCGTACTCAAATTATGCGGAATTTTCTCCTGATCACGAATATCACAAGGGTTTTACAATCGAACCATTATTAATGTCTTATAATTGATCTTTTAAGGCTCTTAGAAATGGTCTTAGAACACTATATTATAAAAGTCGTTTGTTTTGTATCGTTTTCCATTATAAACATAATTTGCTGACTTAAAAGAATTGAGTTATGAAGTAAAGGTTAGTAATTAACAATGGCCACTAAAAAAAAATTGTTTGCTGTAATGTACTGAATAACACTTGGCATCTAAAATGCTACTGTGTATAATTTTTTCGAAAAAGAAAATATTAAGCGATAATGGCTATCAATGTTATCATATACTATAAATTAAACTATTAAATTAATTAAAAAAATTATTCAATTTGTAATATAGCGAATTAAGTAACGATTTGATAGTTTAAAAACATCATTTGGAATGCTAGAATTTATCATATGTTTGATTAGTCAAGAAATATAGACTGATGACAGGCTATAAACACGACCAGGCAAGTAGAAGAGAAGGAAAATTAGAAGATTAAAGGCGTGTACTCAACTCAAACTGATGGTGTTTTGAGTTGTGACAGGGCAGGACTTTCACTGAATACCTCTGGCTCTGGTAGTAAGGTGAGCCGCACCTTACATCCGCCATAGAGTAGGTCGGACCTCTCCTTCTAGCAGTACCAGTCCTGGGAACTGGCCTAAGCAGGTTATGCGGACACCACGCGTCTCAGCACACCGCGCGCCGCCGTGTCCTGTCTTCCTTATAACGATACACCAAGAAGATGGCTCGAGTCCAGGTGAAATGGCACGTGATGTTCACGACAAAGCTGTTATATAAGGCGAACAAACCTAGCATAAATAAGTCACGGTGGAGATCGAGTCATCGTGGACTGAGTAAGCCTATGCCTCGGACAGCTGACGTGTACAGGATTGCAGACTGAACCGTCATCCTTCCATCCACGACAGCTCTCATTTCACAAATAATATCAATTAAATAAGAAAGAACTTAGTGCGACTGATAAATATATATTAATAAAAAAAGATATACTTAATAAAAATAGCAGTCAAACTATATTGATCCTACTGTATTTATTGTCTTATGTTTTTCGTTAAAGAGACTTAGGTCTACAAAATTATAAATTATCAGTACCTGGAGAAGGCTTGTGCAAGTAATTACAGTCAGATGTAAATAGCAAGAGTATGTAAAAGAATTTTGAAGTGTTTCGTAAAAGTATCGAAGTGTGTATTGTTAAGTACCTACGACTCTTCTAATAAAATTCGCTCACACAAAGTAAATAAGTAAAAGAAAAATATTTCACTCTTTGGTTTTCACGATTTTGGTTTTAAGAAGATTTTTTTAACAATACATGAATTGCCAACATTTTCGTAAGTTAAATAATGTATCCATTGCATTGGGTAGATCGGAGACCAACGAGTATAATACGCATGGATGTCCAGTAGGCATCGTCGTGTATAAGTTTGTAGGAGGTGCAAGTCAATTAAAAATGTTCTCTAAAAAACAATTTTGAACTCGTTCGCCACAGTCATGATGGTAAGATTATGCAATTGTTTAAACATTTCATAATACCTTCAAGATTTCGGACAACCACTAGATCGAAAGATAACCCTAAGCGTAAGTACTTTTAACCATCTACTCACCCTAACCTTAGAGGAAATAGAGTGGTAGGTTATTTTTTGTACATCATCGCGTTGAAAAGCCTGGAGGCAATTATGGCTGAAAGTGTGCACGACCAGGAAGTAAAAGTTATGAAAGTAGCAGCTTTGTTCAGGACGATTGTAATTGGATCATAGCAGTCAGAATGAAAGCAGCATTGTCACTCGCTTGGTCCTGTCTGTCGCACTGCAGGATTCGTTTCATGCGACGGCCAGCCGAGAAGCACTTGACGGTTGCGGAATTTGATATGTGAAGGACACGAGAATGCGCTAGAGAACTAGACTAAAACGTTTCGTCATGTTTCCTAGATGGATATTAATTATATGAAATAAGCTTTAATCATAGATCAATGATAACAAATCAGCATAATTTGCAGGATCAATATGGATTAATGTCTCATATTTAATATTAGACGCCTAAAATATGAATTATTCAGTCTCAAAAGCCTTATGTAGAACTTTTAGACCTTCAGTTCTGAATGAAATACTGACAGTAACTCACGTTCTATCATGCCAGTTGATTATCTGATCTCCAGTTCTGAATGAAATACTGAGAGTAACTCACGTTCTATCATGCCAGTTGAATATTTGATCTCCAGTTTCGAATGAAATACTGAGAGTAACTTATGTTCTATCATGCCAGTTGACTATCTGATCTCCAGTTCTGAATGAAATACTGAGAGTAACTCATGTTCTATCATGCCAGTTGACTATTTGATTTCCAGTTCTGAATGAAATACTGAGAGTGACTCACGTTCTATCATGCTTGTTGATTTCCAGTTCTAAATGAAATACTGAGAGTAAATCGTGTTCTATTATGTAAACACGATTGTCAATAACAGCCTTTGATGGCCAATAACAACCTTTGATAGCCAATAACAACATTTGAATGCCAACAACAATTTTTGATTGTCAATAACAATTTTTGATTGCCAATTAAATCACTTGATTGCCAATAACAACATTTGAATCTTAGTCAATCTGTGAGAGGTTCTTGTGGACTGCAGCTCATTCAGGTGCGCCATTGTACAACAACACTTCTCTTGTTTATCTCGGAGAGACTTCAGCATCGTGGATTCCCTTTACCTTCCTTTATCCATGGGAACTGGAAATCAATCGAATTCACTTTACACCCGTAAGCAACAGTTTGACCAACTTCTCTCACGCGATCAAAGTGAATAAACAATGATAAATAAAATTGTTTATTCACTACTAGTAAAGAGAAAACAAGTTTTGTAAACACTAGATAACAAATTGTTTTATACAGTAAGTCAAAATTAATGATTAATGTTGAAATTTTATAATTAATACTATATCTATTAATAGTAATGAAACTCACTTTAAAAACAAAACAACCATGTTATTACGTTCCAAAGTTATCATTCTTTGAATTACAAATGTATTACACAGGGTGGAAAAAAATATGGATATATTCACAACTTTTGCATGAAATCACTTGTAAAAGTAAAATTTTATACATGATCATTGTTACAAAGAATTTACTTTTTGACGCCATTATCGACATTTAATCTTTTCAGGGTGACGGTCCACGAGGAGTTGAAGGAAAATCTTCAACGTAAGCCTAGGTCGAGTTTGGTATTAAATAAAGGTCTATTCAGGAGAAATTCATTGCCGCAAACTGGACTTCGAAAGGTTTATCCTTTCCAGAGTAACGGTCATTTGAATGTCAAAGTAACTAATTTGAACAATATTATTTCTCCGCTATTTAACGATTTTAAGTAACTTATTCTGATTTAAAATTATACTTTAAAATAATATTGTTGTGAAAGCGTTTCCATATCACCCCCGGCATGTTTCAATTTATAGACTGATATTTTTTTGCCTTATTTGATGATTGAGGAATTGATACCAAACATTTACAATACATTAGTCCATTATTATACACTAATCAAACCAGTGCAAATACAAATTGTAGTATAATTGCTTAATATAAGGATATTATATAAGTACAATTAATACTTCACTTGTACACTTTAAAATACTCAATTTATAACATTCTTTATCCACCCTCTGACGGTGCGGCAAAACTGAAGTTTAAGCGAAAGTGAATTCTTAAAAAAGCTTAAGTGCAATTACAGTAATAATCATAGTTTATAATAAACCCATAATTGAAATTCTCAACAAAAATTGTTATATAAAGCCAATTCATAATTTATACGTCTGAATAAAAATTTAGAGTTAATAAACGTTGAATATAAGTAGGCTACATTCAAGGTCAAAAGGGCTAACTTTCAAAAGTGGATATATGATTGTAAACACGACTAAATAACTTTCAAACAATAAAATAGAAAAATACAGCAAACTTTAAAGGGAACAAATTGTTTGACACGTTTTCCCAGGTATAAAACCATATTCGAATTAACAACAAGATGCTAAAGGTTGAAGTTAAGTAGTTTCTATTTGTATATTTAAATATTTTCAATATTAGAATGCAAGATTCCATCTGCTGTGTTCCAGCTGAAAGACCACACCCGGCTACTTTGAACACATGCATTTATCATACAAATAGTGCAAAATTACGACAACTAATAGATTATGTATTTCACTAAACGCAGTTCAACAGGCTCGATAAGGAAGTTTTATGTGGAGTCTTTTTGGTTCTACAGATAATCTTTTACAATCCCTGTTGCACATATTGACGGTAGCCTATTTAATACAAATTCAAATTATTTATTAGCATACAGATTTGTACACAAAATACATTTGATACAAATATTATGGATCTTCAGATCTTAAATCTGACTAAAAATAATCTTACTTGAATAGCTAAACAAACTCTGTCAAAAACATAAAAATATACACACAGTATAAGGGCTTTGTACATCTAGACCAATCAGTTACACCACCTAGATTTTAAACTGACAATAGTCCTATTATAGAGTAAAAAGCATTAGGTTTCAAAAACGTTTTTAACTTTCCCCTATATTGTGTTTTAGTCATAATTTTTTTAAATTGTTGGGGCAGGTTATTAAATAACGTAACTTCAGCGTAAAGTATCACCTTTTCAAAGATTGTAGTTTTATGGATTGAATAATATAATAAATTCTCTGTTTATTTATTGATTGATTGATCCGTCATTGGCTACTACAGTGTGGACTGGCTACTACAGTGTGGACCGTAAGGGTTTAGCAACAGTGTGAAAATAAATACGACGTCAATCACTACCTCATGTCACATATAATGCCGTCATTGGCTACTAAAGATTTAGGAACAGTGTGACAATAAATACGACATCAATCACTACCTTATGTCACATATAATTCCGTCATTGGCTACTAAGGATTTAGGAAAAGTGTGACAATAAATACGACATCAATCACTACTTCATGTCACATATAATGCCGTCACTGGCTACTAAGGATTTAGGAACAGTGTGACAATAAATACGACGTCAATCACTACTTCATGTCACATATAATGCCGTCACTGGCTACTAAGGATTTAGGAACAGTGTGACAATAAATACGACGTCAATCACTACCTCAAGTCACATATAATGCCGTCATTGGATCCTATGGATTTAGGAATAGTGTGACAATAAATACGACGTCAATCACTACTTCATGTCACATATAATGCCGTCACTTGCTACTAAGGATTTAGGAAAAGTGTGACAATAAATACGACGTCAATCACTACTTCATGTCACATATAATGCCGTCACTGGCTACTAAGGATTTAGGAACAGTGTGACAATAAATACGACATCAATCACTACCTTATGTCACATATAATTCCGTCATTGGCTACTAAGGATTTAGGAAAAGTGTGACAATAAATACGACGTCAATCACTACTTCATGTCACATATAATGCCGTCACTGGCTACTAAGGATTTAGGAACAGTGTGACAATAAATACGACATCAATCACTACCTTATGTCACATATAATGCCGTCACTGGCTACTAAGGATTTAGGAACAGTGTGACAATAAATACGACATCAATCACTACCTTATGTCACATATAATTCCGTCATTGGCTACTAAGGATTTAGGAAAAGTGTGACAATAAATACGACGTCAATCACTACTTCATGTCACATATAATGCCGTCACTGGCTACTAAGGATTTAGGAACAGTGTGACAATAAATACGACATCAATCACTACCTTATGTCACATATAATTCCGTCATTGGCTACTAAGGATTTAGGAAAAGTGTGACAATAAATACGACGTCAATCACTACTTCATGTCACATATAATGCCGTCACTGGCTACTAAGGATTTAGGAACAGTGTGACAATAAATACGACGTCAATCACTACCTCAAGTCACATATAATGCCGTCATTGGATCCTATGGATTTAGGAATAGTGTGACAATAAATACGACGTCAATCACTACCTCGTCACATATAATGCCGTCATTGTATACTAAGGATTTAGGAGCAGTGTGACAATAAATACGACGTCAATCACTACTTCATTTCACATATAATGCCGTCATTGGCTACTAAGGATTTAGGAACAGTGTGACAATAAATACGACGTCAATCACTACTTAATGTCACATATAATGCCGTCATTGGCTACTAAGGATTTAGGAACAGTGTGACAATAAATACGACGTCAATCACTACCTCATTTCACATATAATGCCGTCATTGGCTACTAAGGATTTAGGAACAGTGTGACAATAAATACGACGTCAATCACTACTTAATGTCACATATAATGCCGTCATTGGCTACTAAGGATTTAGGAACAGTGTGACAATAAATACGACGTCAATCACTACTTAATGTCACATATAATGCCGTCATTGGCTACTAAGGATTTAGGAACAGTGTGACAATAAATACGACGTCAATCACTACTTAATGTCACATATAATGCCGTCATTGGCTACTAAGGATTTAGGAACAGTGTGACAATAAATACGAAAGGGGAAATGAAGGGGAAATCTCTGGACCATAAAGAATGTTACACAGCCAGCTGATGTCACAACGGCATTGTTGTTGAATGAGACTGACACATTGACTAATGGTTCTCTGGCTAGTTAGCAAGAAAGATTAGAATCACATGTCTACAGACTTTCGCAATCGTATGTACATCGTTTTCTTAGAAAGAATATATTAAACACATATCAGTTTAATAAATTATACATTTTGTTTACTCGGCATTTAATTTTTGTTCTTTAGTGGAATTGACTGTCAGTTGTTAGATGGTATTATAAAAATAAATAAAATATTAAACGTCTTTCATGTTCTCTTATGTTTTGTACACAAATAGATATGGGGGTTCAAATATCCTGTGGGAGTTCATAATATAGGCTAAAATGATATTGTTTTAGGTGTGTAAAGATTTCACACCCACAAAATGGAGAGAACGAGCAGGCGTTGAATATAAAGCAGCATTTTATGTTTTTTTCTCTTTGTCTTACTTCCATAAATTTGTGTTGTCTTGGTTTTGAAAAAAGTAGCATTAAGATACAAAATCTTAAAATCTTCCATTTCGAAAACACTCATAGAAAATATTTATGAGCTCAAGAAGAAATATGGTTTGGGGATTATATAGCATGGCTTTTGAAGAAGTTAACGGTACTCATTACGGGCATTGCATTTGAACTTACAACTTACAATGGTCAATGGCAATCATGGAATTGGTCACATAGTTATGGTAACAGTTTTTAGTGGTTGCCTTTTGTTTGGGAAAGTACCACTACGCATCTAATCTATATCTAATTTGTGTCTTCTAATTTTGTAAAGATCCTACGACCTCGCTCTTTGGGTGTTGCATATCAAAATCAGAATCAAATCACTTTATTTTGACAGTACAACCACTGTATAGTAGCTTCATTAATCTCAACAGAACATTCTTACAAAATACAACTAAATAGTATCTATTTGATCTGTTAAGAAGTCCTTTACCCTATAATAACATTTACTTAACAAAAGACCTTTCACCACCTTCCCAAAACCAACAAAATCATCAAAACTCTCCTTAACTAAGGCAGGTAGAGCATTAAACAACTCTACAGCATTGTAATTAGTATGTCTCTTAAAAAATATGGATTGTACTGAATTTTTAAATGTTGCCCAACATTTTAGTTAGGGATTCTTGATCTCATACAGACAAATATTACAACACTTAGCCCCGGTTTGTTTATTTACTTTCATTTATACGTTTAGATGAAATGTGTTGTATCATCCATTATGTTTTATGTTACGATAGAATCTATCACATAATAATATTTGGCATTGTTATGATGACACATAATGTTACTGGATTTCCAGTTTTTAATGATTCCGGCCAAAGACCTTTCTGTCATTGATGGGTTTCGTGTGGAACCTACTGTTACTTCGTTGTAGGCCTATTCACTAGGCACTGATGCTGGTTTCACGAGGCTTACGGTGGCATCGTGATCTGCGAGTTCGTGTCGAAAGTCACTAAGGGAGTCAAGGTTCAGCGTGATGACTTTTTAATGACGCTCTGCGTGACTTAATGTGGTGTAAAAGGAACCGTAGTTATCCAGCGATATGTCACCGCCAAGAATGGTCGAGACTCAAGGCCGTCTTGGTCCAATGGTCAACCCTCTGCATGGTGTACAATGTACCATGGATGGATTGGGCAACGCTCTTTAACGGTTATCCTGTTTGAATGTTCCATTTTGAATTGTCTTAGTATTGTTATGACAGTGTACGAGAAAATCAGGTTGAAGGTTGCCAATCACACTTCTAGGGTTTTATTGATGAAATTACAATAAGAAATCCATGTTAGAGTTCAAAAGATGCTTCATTAATCAAGATCAACTGTATCCACTCATCCACTACGTTGATCTATATACTACTATTCTTGACGAAACGTCGTTATGATGGTAGTATGTGAAAGGGTGGGAGGCCAGATTATATGTAAGACGATGTTAGACAGAGAACAAACACCCTCCCAAACAATGTACGCGTGATGTAAGACGCACTCCACGTTAGCTTCACACGTATGTGTGGGTGGGAAGACAGACTTTGAACGTTGTGGGTCATCTAAGAATGGATGACGGTCAGCCGTAATTTGTGGGTAGTTGGATGAACCATCAAAGTCATATACGTATGTCACTCCTGTACACCCATGATTAATGTTATCAAGAGAGTGTACAAAAATATTAATTTGAAATCAAGACGACGTAGATGTAATGTCGTAAGATCATAGTAGCAAAATTAGTATTAGACGTTTAGTTTATTCACCGTCATCTGCTTCTAAATAAAACTGAATACTGCAGAAAATAAATCATTATTTCAATATTTCGTGGTGTTAAATAGTTGAATACCACGAATGCTTAAAATTCCCTGTTCCCGTTTAAAATTTTAGGAACTAAATATATAAAAACCCGTTTGTATGTAAATGCAATGTTGTGTAAAAATGTCAGATCTACTTTTCGAGTGTTATGTACACAAACACACGAAAGTTTGTTCTTCAGTTTACAGGGTGTCTCAGAAGTAAAGTGCCAAACTGCGGGAAATGCGCATATGGGTCAAAATAAGGAGAAAATCAAGAATAATTATTTCTCAAAAAACTTCGTTTACCACATAGCCACCATTTTGTATTTTCACAAAATAATTTTTATCTCCAAGTTGAATTAACAGATCTTTATGAAACTCGCTGTGCATGTTAAGATAATAAAGACCTAATCTAGAAACAATAACCAACTTGATCCAATTTTTAGTTCCGAAATGGTATTATATTAACATGCATAGCGGGTTTCACAAAGATCGGTTAAGTCAACTTGGAGATAAAAATAATTTAGAGTAAAAACAAAATGGTGGATATCTGGTAAACGAAATGTTTTTGGGAAAAAATATTCTAGATTTTCTCTTTATTTTGAGCTATATGCCCATTTCCCGAAGTTTGGCACTTTACTTCTGAGACACCCTGTATATGGATTGGATCCTAAAGTCTCACTGTGCCTTTGTTGGTTTAGTTTATGAAGAAAAAATAACTATTTCAACTAAATAGCACATGGATAAAACGAAAACTATAAGTAACTAAGTGGCAAAGAGTACTGCAGAATGGCACATAATCGCCGTCCCAAGGATGTGGGAGGGATAGGGAACGGGAACGCTCACGTTCCTTGACTCTGAGAAATGAACTGCGTAACCAGTACATTCATCCCGAATCAAACCAATGTCGCTGTGAGTGAGCCTCGGATTCGCTGAGCCTGCCGTGGCTTCCAGCAGAGAAAGTACATCTGTCGATAGACAAGGACACAGGACACCTGTTGCTTTATCCATGCGACCATGTCAGGTCCTCCTTGAATACCAAAACATTCTGAGTAATGCTCACCCTACACTAAGGTAAACACTGTGAACAACTTGTAAAAGTTGGCGCTCCTAGTGATGAAAAATATTTTCAACAAATCGATATAACGAATTACCGATTTATGACAGATAAAATATCGATATAACGATAATATCGATATATCGAGTAACCGATATATTGAATTATAAATTATTTATCTGTATAGAATTACGCACTAACTCTTATGTCATGACCAATATTACACTCATGTTTTGCTGTTACTGAATAGAATAGCCTAATGAATGTCAAAATTAAATACATTTATCTACACACAAAAATTGTGGTCTGTGTGGTTGAAAGAAAACATTCAAAATAAGAATAATTATGCCTTTGATTATTATTTTAATTATAAAAGAACAATGTAATAACATTCGTATAGGATCGCCACCCGTTCTACCCTCTGGTCTACAATAAACTACACTTTATTGCGACAACCTAACTTCTTTATTATTTCGATGCATGTTTTGTACGCGTAAGAGGCAATTTGAACGTGTTTTTTTCGAATCGTGATTATTTTGAGGAGAGAGAATAACATCAATAGTTAGTGATGTGATATATCGGATCAAAATATCAATATGGCCGATATTATCGAAAGAAAATATCGATACTAATACATCCATATTTCTGATGTATCGATATATTGTTGATATCCCTAGGTACACCTACCTGGTTTCATATATTCTAGTTGAGACTTTACCTTCGTAGTTTACAACGACGTACAAAGACATTTATTTTACCATTTCCAGCTCTTTTTGAACAGTTCCAATATTAGGAAGATATTAAAATCTTGTCTGTATGTGGTATTACACGCGAGGGCATGCTCGTGAGCTTTCTGATAAATAATAATGGGAGAATGCGAGACAGTAAACATTCTGTCTTATAAGCTAGTTGCCTTTTAGTTCAAATCCAACTATTCCTTAGTTTTTACCCTTAATATACAATATACACACTTGTATTATAAGTTAGTTCATTATTATCTGGAATATGATTTATTCTCGTTCATTATAACTTATAGGCCTAATAGCCAAAGAATAAAAAAACAATAAAATACAAAACTAAGAACTAAAACGTTAAAAAAGATTAAAATAGTTAAATAACAGCAAGCAAACAGGTTAAAAAAAACACGATAAACATCGTGACGGCGCTGCCAGGAAAAAGGAGGCGCGCATGCGCAGTGCACTAAGTTGACGTGAACTTAATGACATAATTATTACACGCACGGACATGCTGGTAGGCAAGCTGACCGATTGGATGTTCATGAGCAGGTTCCCATCACCATGTCTACGTCAAAAAGTCCCTATTACACGGGAGGACTTGAGATTAAATGAAACGTCTTTCATATAGTGGTCCATCTCAGCATGGGATTCGCCAGGCTGGACTCGTAGTATTTAATGGATAAAGGACATACGACGTTAAGAGTCTGCAGAGGCTGTCGGAGGATGTCGGCCATGTTGGTTTTAATCCCATAAGGGCAATCTTATCTTCGAATCGGACATACGATCACGCGTATCCAAACTATATGGTTATTTTTAAACGGAGTTTTTCCAATCAAATTCCTTTTGATCAAGAATAAAATTGGACGTTGAAATTGCTTTTCAAATTCCTAATTAGTTTTATAGCAAAAAGTTAAGAAATATTTCATTTGAAGTTTTTATTTTCACCTGTTTTTCAAATCTAGGTGTTTGTATTCAAAATATCAAAAGCAAACCCAAAGCGCAATATGACAATGATTAAAATGACACCTCATACACAACTTTTGGTCAATAAATAACGAAATAATGTGGATTCGCAAATAATATTGTTCTTATAGGATTAAAACCAGCATGGCTGAAAGGCTCTACAGACTTTTAAATAAGCACAAAGATAAACTATTACTTGTCCTCCCGTTGGCCAGACATATTCTGTAGATATAGTCTAGCTCACAACACGTAGTGGCATATCTTAGGTTGGGATTCGCCGAGTTGTTGTCGTACCTTCCAGCGGAGAAAGTTTATCTTGTGTTATAGAAGCCTTGTCTAGGGCGCCTGTTACATATATCCAACCATTTCTGCTTCCCTTTCTACAATATCAACATTCTGTCTTCATTAGTGCAGTTAGTATGAGTTATTCAACTTGTCATGGATGGAGATTAATCTAAACTTGATCTAAACAGAACATTAGTTTTTCGAACGAACAAATTACTGGGTGTTTTTTTTAACTATCCCACCATTGGACTTGGGAACATTTCCTTGTTTTTGGAGAGGATTAAAAATATGTATGTGACATTTTTCCTACCAGTTTCCAATATGGGGAACAACTCAATTTTTCTGATGAAACGCTCAATATATTATGGTGATTTCGGAAAGTAAATATAATTTAAAAACTTTTTATCCTTGAGTAATTTATGATATACTCAACCATATATGAGTTACTTAGAACACAAGAGTTAAGATAAAGCAGGAAGGCGTACACCAATCTGTTATAAGTGGGCTAGAATATAACTATTACCATTACCAGCTGTTATTTATAATCACGCTATCTTCGGAACATAAATAATTACTAACGTAAAAACATTCAGCCTCTCAACAATTACTGTTCACTTTGCCAATTATTCTGCATTACCTAACGTCAGGGATTGCAACAACATATTGATATATCGGAAATATCGATAAATATGTTTCGATATATCGATACATTAGTATCGATATTTTCTTTCGATAATATCGGCCATAACGATATTTTGGTCCGACATATCATATCACTAAATATTGACGTTATTCTCTCTCCTCAAAATCATCATGATTCTAAAAAAAACTCATTTAGATTGCCTCTTATACATAAAAAACGTGCATTGAAATAATAAAGTAACTTTAATTAGTTTTTTATGTGAGGTTAAGTGTACAATTGTTTTCCAAACTTTTATTTTCAAATGGTCTACCTGACAAGTATTTGAAGTAATAGGTTTAGGGAATTAATTTTCTGGATTTTTTGTGTACATAAAAAGTCTAATTGCATTTTTAAATGTGAAAAACAAAAACAATAATTTTATTATATTATTCTGATATAATTAATATAATAATTAAAGGTATAAGTATTCTTATTTTGAATTTTTTCATTCAACCCGACAGACCACAACTTGTTTCGTGTAGATAAATGTATTTAATTTTTAGATTTAATAGGCTATTCTAAATGTAGATCTATCAGTTACCCGATATATCGATATTTTTCTTCCGATATTATCGTTAGATCGAAATTTGGTTTGCAATATATCGATAATTCGATATGTAGAAGATATTTACCATCCCTACCTAACGTACAGACAATTACTTGTAATAAAACACTAAAGTTAAGTCAGACTTTAGTTGTAATAGAGTTGTGTAATTACGAAATCCAAAACTCTTTTCTGTCAGCCGGTCTTACGTCCTTGATGATCGCCGAGATTGTGCAGGGTTGCAGAACTGAGCTGGGCAAACAATGCTCGCGTGGTCTCTGGGACAGTTCCCACTGAGATAATTGCGCTGGGTCGTCAGCCTTTTATTCCTGATTACTTAATGAACGAGTTGCTTCATGTGCACATGTAATAATGCATTTCTCCACCAATGTTCCGAGAACTTTCTTAAAAACGTTGTGTGATGAGTTTTGAGGTGAACTAGGTCATCAGTTATGAAGAGTTCCTCATCTTTGCTTCTTCCTACTATGTTAGGTGATAGCTTTTTTAGTTATTTCCTGGTAGATTCACCAGAAGACCTTGTAATTAATTATTAAGTAATTTTTAAACTAAACTGAGAAATAAATAAATATAGTTGTTAAACTGTTAAGACTCTACAATAAAATGAGCATTATTTATTGTGAACAATGTTTAAATCATACAGTAGAACCTCTTTAATCCGAACTAATCAAAACGGGGGGGGGGGAGGCTCGAATTATCAAATCACCCGGATTACAGAACATACTGTTATTTTCACATAAAAAGTTAAAATACGGCTAAAATAGATCATAGTTAAGATTTAAAGTAAAGAGAGAAATGTTTTACAGTGTAAAAGAGTTATTCAACAACGTACGTACATAAACATTAATTACAGTAAATAAAAATTATACTGCCTATCATGTATATTTGATAATAATGCCTTTATAGAAAAACTGGAAAATAATCAATACATACTACAGTAATTACATAAAATATTGAAAAAAGTCAGACTTTGTCTTCTGAATCAATGAAGATAATATGTACGTGCAAACTTTATCTTTTTCGTGATGGCGTCCGGATTAGTGGACGTTCGGATTACAGACGTTCGGATTAAGAGGATCTACTATATTAAAATACACATACTTAAGATATGGATACTATATAAATCATTTGTCTATTTGCCATATTAAAAATAATGACTAAATCTTCAAATCGTAATACTATGTAATCTAATGTGTGTGTTTTATTCTATAGATCGCTTGGAAATATAAATAGAGATTTTTGTTTTATACCACTAAAAAAATGAAATGTTACTTTAAAGAAATGAAAGTGCTTTGTACTCATAATTGAATATATATGTACTAACTTCAAACAAAAAAATCATACGCATTATAGTCACCATTCAGGTTCAACATAAACTAACATAACTTATATATTATATGTTAATTATCTTCAATCAGGCAGAGATCCTGGAAATCCTGTTGGATAAAGTGTTTTGGCTTTTATGCCATCATCAGATCCTTAAACTTGAAACATTTTTAAATTTATTCTTCATGGTCTTGTTAAAGTAAAAAAAAGCAAACAGAAGGATGTTCAGTATTTTAAAGAAAAAATTATATTTTGACAAGACCTTCACGAATAAATTAAAAATTGTTTTAAGTTTAAGAATTTGATGATGCAGTAAAATCCGAAACGCGTATTCCAGCAGGATTTCCAGAATCACTGGCAGATTGCACGTAATTAACCTTTAAGATATTTGTCAAAGGTGATTCATAAAAACACCAAAACGAAAACAACATAACAGCCTACTCTTACCTAACCTAGTTTAAAACTAACCTAAAATAGCGCAACCTAACCTAACCTAATCAAAACAACCCAAATATACCCTAAGCTAACATAACCTAATTTAACCTAACCTACTTTAACGTAACCAAACATAATCTAACCTTGCCAAATATAACCTAACCTAACTTACTTCAACCAAATATAACTGAGCTTAACGTAGCTTTACCGAATGATAGCAAAGCAATAATAATTGTGTGTGGTCATTATTTTTTGTAAAGTTAAATTGGTCACTGTAAAATGTAAGTAACACAAAATATTCGGGTAGTTACCAACAAAACTTGAGTCGTACAACAATTGTATTAGACTACACGTAACAAATGTTTTACAGAACGTAATATAAATGAATAATGTAATTTATGTACGCTGTCTATCCAGTACTTTCCGGCTATTAACTGTGTTTGCATTCCCTCAGAGTAGACAAACCCATCGTGGTGTTCATTCCGTTATCACAAGTGCCTTTAACAGCAAGAAACTCCATCTTTGTGATTAATCTTACGCTCGGCTGGCTTGACCGACTGACACGACCCCCTGGGAACATCCAGACGGCTCGTTGACTGTGTTTTATGTTTCTACTTTACATTGACTGAATTTACCATCATAGTATTCCTTAACAACCACCAATATGACAAAAAATCTTTTACAATAATATGATTTTGGAATTTGGATTTTGGATATTCTGTTATGAGAATGTAGAATTTCCTGAAATTCACTCCAAATTATTAGTTATTAACAGTCTGCAGAGGATGTGGACTATGTTGGTTTTAATCCCATAAGAACAATGTTATTTGCGTATTCATATTTTTTCGTTATTTATTGACCAAAAAATGTGTATAATGTGTTATTTTAACGTTATAATATTGCGTGTTTGCTTTTGATATTTTGTATATATAAGTCTAGTTTTAGGTGAATAGGTGAAAATAAACACGTAAAACTAAATATTTTGTTTCTGTGCAACTAATTAAGAATTTGCAAAGCGATTACGATGCGCAATTGCATTCTTAATCAAAAGCAATTTTTGTGGAAAAAATCCGTTTACAAACAATGGTTTCTTTGGATACGCGTGATCGTATGTCCGGTTTGAAAATAACACTGTTATCATAGGATTAAAACCAACATGGCCGACAGCCTCTGCAGACTCTTAAATAAAAAAAGATAGAAAGGTAAGAGTGGGTTTTTGTTTTATCCCTTTTTCAATACTATTTACAAATTATTTTTAAATTTAAGTTTTTTTTATTTCGTTCTTTTCAATTAGCTTTTTTTACTCGTATTCTATATGATTATTCTACTCTTGACGTGTTGATAAAAAATCTATACTTTTCATGTAATTCACATATTGATATTTTGTTATATTATCTTCTGCTTTTACATATTTTTAGCTCTAGAAAATTTATAAGACCAACGTTCATACATATCTCAGAATGCCTCTATCCTTATAGAATGATTTCAAAACATCAATATAAATTATTTTCACTTTAATTAGTTTTTTATAACACACTGCTCTGTGAAGCTTTCAACATCTGTTATATCTAACGATAGAGGAATGGAATAATTTAACAACTAATTATAAAGATGAAAAAATGTATAATAATACAAAATCGTAGCCACCTCATAAATTATCAAACGGAACATTTTTAAAATTAGATCTGGACGTTTGAGGTGTGTTCGAAGACTGGAATACTCATTGAAACTCTATCAAACTTGCCTTAATAAGACAAGACAAAACAAGGAAGTTTGAATCTCATAGTTATACCATTGGCCACGAGTCGTGAAATGTCATTCGTGACTGGCAGAAGACGGTTGTCTCTGAGCCAGGATACGCTTTGTGAACACCTCATCATGTCCTCTCCCGATCATGATTGTAGGCCTACTTAGTAACTGAATAGATCTACCCTTGCCTTTAAGTACTGAATTGTTGAGGGTCTGTTGGGATACATCCATTTACCAGTTACATACTTTACCACGGTTCTGATGCTCTGTCCAGGTAACAGTGGTTTTTGCCAGAACACCGTGAATTCTGAAACCAGTTTTTAATTGAAATTTACACATATTATAATAAAAGCATATCTCCCATACACATACGATGTTAACAGCATACCCTGTAAATATATGTCCTGCCATACACATACGATGTTAACTGCATACCCGCCCATGGGCTGCATGTACAATGTTAAATATATGTCCTGCCATACACATACGATGTTAACTGCATACCCACCCATGGGCTGCATGTACAATGTTAAATATATGTCCTGCCATACACATACGATGTTAACTGCATACCCGCCCATGGGCTGCATGTACAATGTTAAATATATGTCCTGCCATACACATACGATGTTAACAACTTACCCACCCATGAGCTGCATGTACAATGTTAAATATATGTCCTACCATTCACATACGATGTTAACAGCATACTTCCTTCCTCGTGTGATTTAACTGCATACCCACCCATATTGTCGTTTGGTTAAATAACATTTGAAATAAAAATTTAATGATTACTTCACAACACTGCTTTTTGTGTAAATTATTTTGTGAATAGTTTAAATATATTTAAACATTGTAATACACACTTGTGACTATAAATTGTTTTTTGTTTTCTTTAAAAATTGTAAAAGTTGTAATATTTACTGGATGGAGAAAGAACACTTGACGGTATTCTGAGAAGGAAACCTTAACGGCAATCGATTTGGTACATCTCAACTTTAACCCAAATTGCTTTTACTCCGTTTCTATATCAGTTTATTGGGACATTCTGTCTAGTACGTTTGGCCCACGGGTGAAATGTTGAGAGGGTTTCTGAACACTGTCTCACTTGGGAAATAAGCTTTCATCTTTGTTTATATACAACAGATTACTCCTACTTTTGAGAATCCAGTGACACTTAAATATCGTTGATTTTACTCTATAAATCATAATTAAATGTTGCTAAAGCCTAGGAGCATATTTTGATTTAACAAATAATTTTTTACTAGAGATAAAAATAACTAAACGAAAGAAAGTTGGGGTTAAGTGTTAGAGAGGACTTTACATTCCTAACTTCACCCCTTTAATAAAGGCAAAGAAAGAAAGAAAAGCTTGAGCAATTACGAACCAAAGTGTGGCAACAGCGTGTGCATTATCAGACTATATTATCTTTCATTACTACTTGACTTATTATGACTCCTTGTAATATCATAACTATCCAGTAAAACGTATCTATGTCCTTGTTTAGTACAATTAAACGGCTATGTTTGTGAAGTATGTTATCGTGTTTGCTTGGTAGTACATTGGAAGAAGAGCAAAAGCCGAAAGTAAATTTAGCTGAACGACTTCAAAAGTTTTTGTACGACTAATTTTAATGTAGTTATTTCACCCTCGTAAGAATTTAAAAAGCATTGGTTTGACTTGATAATTCTAATTGGCAAAATTACATTGATACAAGACAAAATTACATTTCTACAAGTCAAAATTACGGACCTACTTTATATTAGAAATGTTAAGAATATAGTAGTAGTATGATGATTCTAGGGAAGGTGGAGTAAGCTTGTTAGTGTCTGGTAGTAGTATGATGATTCTAGGGAAGGTGGAGTGAGCTTGTTAGTGTCTGGTAGTAGTATGATGATTCTAGGGAAGGTGGAGTAAGCTTGTTAGTGTCTGGTAGTAGTATGATGATTCTAGGGAAGGTGGAGTAAGCTTGTTAGTGTCTGGTAGTAGTATGATGATTCTAGGGAAGGTGGAGTTAGCTTGTTAGTGTCTGGTAGTAGTATGATGATTCTAGGGAAGGTGAAGTAAGCTTGGTAGTGTCTGGTAGTAGTATGATGATTCTAGGGAAGGTGGAGTAAGCTTGTTAGTGTCTGGTAGTAGTATGATGATTCTAGGGAAGGTGGAGTAAGCTTGTTAGTGTCTGGTAGTAGTATGATGATTCTAGGGAAGGTGGAGTAAGCTTGTTAGTGTCTGGTAGTAGTATGATGATTCTAGAGAAGGTGGAGTAAGCTTGTTAGTGTCTGGTAGTAGTATGATGATTCTAGGGAAGGTGGAGTAAGCTTGTTAGTGTCTGGTAGTAGTATGATGATTCTAGGGAAGGTGGAGTAAGCTTGTTAGTGTCTGGTAGAAGTATGATGATTCTAGGGAAGGTGGAGTAAGCTTGTTAGTGTCTGGTAGTAGTATGATGATTCTAGGGAAGGTGGAGTAAGCTTGTTAGTGTCTGGTAGTAGTATGATGATTCTAGGGAAGGTGGAGTAAGCTTGTTAGTGTCTGGTAGTAGTATGATGATTCTAGGGAAGGTGGAGTAAGCTTGTTAGTGTCTGGTAGTAGTATGATGATTCTAGGGAAGGTGGAGTAAGCTTGTTAGTGTCTGGTTTATTTGAGCGTTTCGATCATTCCAAAACCAATTTCGTTGGCCCATTTCCCGCACCTTCAAAGTCCCAACCTCCTTCTACCGTTGCCTACGGGCAGGGGCAGGAATGTCGATGCCATGGCGACTTTCACCCGGACCGGTTCGAAGAGGAGTTTCCCCAATAGTCGGCGCGAGTCGGCTCGACATTGCGGGCGTTGACTGACTCTAGGAAGGAAAGTGTCGAAAGTCGTGATGTTAAAGAGATCACATGTGGTATCTTGCCAACAGCTGAGCCTTTGATGGGGATGGCAACAATATTTTTGATATATCGGAAATATCGATGAATATGTTTCAATGTATCGATATTTTCTTTCGATAATATCATCTATAACGATATTTTGGTACGATATATCATATCACTAAATATTGACGTTATTCTCTCTCCTCAAATTTGCCACGATTATAAAAAACGCATTTAAATTCTCTCTTATGCCTAACAAACATAGATTGAAATAATAAAGTAACTTTAATTAGTTTTTTACGTGAGGTTAAGTGTAAAATTAATTTACAAAGTTTACGTTTCGAATGGTCTACCTCACAAGTATTGTAAGTAGGTTTAGTGAGTTAATTTCTTTGATTTTTAGTGTTTATAAGAGGCCTAAACATATCACATTTTTAGTTGTAAAAAAATAAAAATGTTATCACATTATTCTATTATTATTAACATAATAATTTAAAAGTATGATTATCCTTATTTTGAATATTTTTCAATCAACCCCAAAGACCACAACTTTTTTGATGGAGATAAATGTATTTAATTTTTAAATTCAGTAGGATATTCTAAATAGTGACACCAATTTTGAGTTTATTTTTGGTCATAACATAAAAGTTATTGTATAATTTTAAACAGATAAATCATTTACAATTTGATGTATCGGTTACCCGATATATCAATATTTTTCTTCCGATATTATAGTTAAATCGATATTTCGATATGTTGAAAATATTTGTCATCCCTAGCCTTTAATAAAGGCCTCTAGAGACAATAGTTAAGACGAAAAAAGCCATATCGAATCATGGACGATAAATAATATGCCGGAGTTAGACGCCAAGGCGTGAAGTAGAAAAGGATGAACAGTTCTGTTCTTAATTATAAGTGTTCAATTCGTAGCGTAGGAATGTTTTAATATATTGCAGCATATTCATTATTTAAGCTATAACAACTAAAAACATACTGCTGAAACAGCAAACAACTATCAGGGAAGGATGAACCTTTGATCTTTATACAGAGTTAAGTTAAATTTACTTAACTAAAATACATTTATCCTTGTTTTTGAAACAGAACATTTCGAAGTTCTTTATCCTTCCTAGATGATTATTTTCTAAGCCAGTTTAAATTGGAATGTTTAAACTTTTTTCATAGTAAAACAGTTAGATATATTTCTCATAAATAATTTCTCAAACACATATTTTTACAATTAAATTACTAATTCGGTTACTGAGGACCAAAAAATTAATAAGTTCAGTAATTAATTTATGTATATAAAAAAATCAAAATAATATATAGATCTTTCTACTGTTTATGCCAACCAAGCCTAGTTGTAATGGGTCTACATTTGGTAGTACATCGGTTGTAATGAATAATAATAGTAAAATTAATTCATCTTAAATATATATAAAACTAAAAACTTATTGATAACACAGTACAAGTTATCAAATTTATGAAATCTATCATAGCCTTCTTTATAATCTTGTTTAATTTGAATTATTTTGAGAACATTTTCCATTTTGTCAAAACAGGATAGGGATAATAATCAGTAATACATTACAGGCAGGATTTTCAGTAATAAAAATAAAATAGGAAACGCCAATTTTAAATCATGCTATTTTCACCAAGGCAAATATCTTGTGTTAATTATTTGAAAGTATCCAATAGGTCGTTAAACATAAACGAATAATTCAGTGAAACTGCAGTAAACAAAGACTGGAAGTGGAGTGGTGGAGGGGATTACTAACACAGTTCCCATAAAGTTGGGAGCCGCTATTCAAAGTAGGCGAGCCAGACAAAAGAACAATAATAATTTGTTCTCTCAATGCTGGCCCGACGGAGGATTAAGGCCTAAGCCACCAGCCGTACATCACTTACTCCCCTAAGAGCTACCTTGTCCTCCCCAACTACTTGAATGCGGTTCATTGGTCCTTTCGTTGTTGGTCCGACGGAGGATTAAGGCCTAAGCCACCAGCCGTACATCACTTCCTCCCCTAAGAGCTACCTTGTCCTCCCCAACTACTTGAATGCGGTTCATTGGTCCTTTCGTTGTTGGTCCGACGGAGGATTAAGGCCTAAGCCACCAGCCGTACATCACTTCCTCCCCTAAGAGCTACCTTGTCCTTCCCAACTACTTGAATACGGTTCATTGGTCCTTTCGTTGTTGGTCCGACGGAGGATTAAGGCCTAAGCCACCAGCCGTACATCACTTACTCCCCTAAGAGCTACCTTGTCCTCCCAAACTAATTGAATACGGTTCATTGGTCCTTTCGTTGTTGGTCCGACGGATTAAGGCCTAAGCCACCAGCCGTACATCACTTACTCCCCTAAGAGCTACCTTGTCCTCCCAAACTACTTGAATACGGTTCATTGGTCCTTTCGTTGTTGGTCCGACGGAGGATTAAGGCCTAAGCCACCAGCCGTACATCACTTACTCCCCTAAGAGCTACCTTGTCCTCCCAAACTAATTGAATACGGTTCATTGGTCCTTTCGTTGTTGGTCCGACGGATTAAGGCCTAAGCCACCAGCCGTACATCACTTCCTCCCCTAAGAGCTACCTTGTCCTCCCAAACTAATTGAATACGGTTCATTGGTCCTTTCGTTGTTGGTCCGACGGAGGATTAAGGCCTAAGCCACCAGCCGTACATCACTTACTCCCCTAAGAGCTACCTTGTCCTCCCAAACTAATTGAATACGGTTCATTGGTCCTTTCGTTGTTGGTCCGACGGATTAAGGCCTAAGCCACCAGCCGTACATCACTTCCTCCCCTAAGAGCTACCTTGTCCTCCCAAACTAATTGAATACGGTTCATTGGTCCTTTCGTTGTTGGTCCGACGGATTAAGGCCTAAGCCACCAGCCGTACATCACTTCCTCCCCTAAGAGCTACCTTGTCCTCCCAAACTAATTGAATACGGTTCATTGGTCCTTTCGTTGTTGGTCCGACGGAGGATTAAGGCCTAAGCCACCAGCCGTACATCACTTACTCCCCTAAGAGCTACCTTGTCCTCCCAAACTACTTGAATACGGTTCATTGGTCCTTTCGTTGTTGGTCCGATTAGGGATTAAGGTCTAAGCCACCAGCCGTACATCACTTCCTCCCCTAAGAGCTACCTCGTCCTCCCAAACTACTTGAATACGGTTCAATGGTCCTTTCGTTATTGGTCCGACGGAGGATTAAGGCCTAATCCACCAGCCGTACATCACTTCCTCCCCTAAGAGCTACCTTTTCCTCCCCAACTACTTGAATACGGTTCATTGGTCCTTTCGTTGTTGGTCCGACGGAGGATTAAGGCCTAAGCCACCAGCCGTACATCACTTCCTCCCCTAAGAGCTACCTTGTCCTCCCAAACTACTTGAATACGGTTCATTGGTCCTTTCGTTGTTGGTCCGACGGAGGATTAAGGCCTAAGCCACCAGCCGTACATCACCCCCGTCCCCCAAGGGCTACCTTGTCCTCCCCAACTACTTGAATACGGTTCATTGGCCCTTTCGTTGTTGGCCAAACGGAGGATTAAGGCCTATATTAAGCCACCAGCCGTACATCACCCCCTCCCCCAAGGGCTACCTTGTCCTTCCCAACTACTTGAGTACAGTTCATTGGCCCTTTCGTTGTTGGCCATACGGAGGATTAAGGCCTATATTAAGCCACCAGCCGTACATCACCCCCCCCCTCCCCCAAGGGCTACCTTGTCCTTCCCAACTACTTGAATACGGTTCATTGGCCCTTTCGTTGTTGGCCAAACGGAGAATTAAGGCCTATATTAAGCCACCAGCCGTACATCACTTCCTCCCCCAAGGGCTACCTTGTCCTTCCCAACTACTTGAATACAGGTTATTGGCCCTTTCGTTGTTGGCCAAACGGAGGATTAAGGCCTATATTAAGCCACCAGCCGTACATCACTTCCTCCCCCAAGGGCTACCTTGTCCTTCCCAACTACTTGAATACAGTTCATTGGCCCTTTCGTTGTTGGCCAAACGGAGGATTAAGGCCTATATTAAGCCACCAGCCGTACATCACTTCCTCCCCCAAGGGCTACCTTGTCCTTCCCAACTACTTGAATACAGTTCATTGGCCCTTTCGTTGTTGGCCAAACGGAGGATTAAGGCCTAAGCCACCAGCCGTACATCACCCCCCCCTCCCCCAAGAGCTACCTTGTCCTTCCCAACTACTTGAATACAGTTCATTGGCCCTTTCGTTGTTGGTCCGACGGAGGATTAAGGCCTAAGCCACCAGCCGTACATCACCCCCCCTCCCCCAAGGGCTACCTTGTCCTTTCCAACTACTTGAATACAGTTCATTGGCCCTTTCGTTGTTGGCCAAACGGAGGATTAAGGCCTATATTAAGCCACCAGCCGTACATCACCCCCTCCCCTAAGAGCTACCTTGTCCTCCCAAACTACTTGAATACGGTTCATTGGTCCTTTCGTTGTTGGTCCGACGGAGGATTAAGGCCTAAGCCACCAGCCGTACATCACTTACTCCCCTAAGAGCTACCTTGTCCTCCCCAACTACTTGAATACGGTTCATTGGTCCTTTCGTTGTTGGTCCGACGGAGGATTAAGGCCTAAGCCACCAGCCGTACATCACTTCCTCCCCTAAGAGCTACCTTGTCCTCCCAAACTACTTGAATACGGTTCATTGGTCCTTTCGTTGTTGGTCCGATAGGGATTAAGGCCTAAGCCACCAGCCGTACATCACTTCCTCCCCTAAGACCTACCTTGTCCTCCCAAACTACTTGAATACGGTTCATTGGTCCTTTCGTTGTTGGTCCGACGGGATTAAGGCCTAATCCACCAGCCGTACATCACTTCCTCCCCTAAGAGCTACCTTGTCCTCCCCAACTACTTGAATACGGTTCATTGGTCCTTTCGTTGTTGGTCCGACGGATTAAGGCCTAAGCCACCAGCCGTACATCACTTCCTCCCCTAAGAGCTACCTTGTCCTCCCAAACTACTTGAATACGGTTCATTGGTCCTTTTGTTGTTGGTCCGATGGAGGATTAAGGCCTAAGCCACCAGCCGTACATCACCCCCCCCCTCCCCCAAGGGCTACCTTGTCCTCCCCAACTACTTGAATACGGTTCATTGGCCCTTTCGTTGTTGGCCAAACGGAGGATTAAGGCCTATATTAAGTTGCCAGCCATACGTCATCTCAGCCATTTGACTACGGTATAAAAAGTGGCAGATATTTAAAGATTTTCTTTATCTTACACATTTAATTAGTATCCACAATACAAGTGCAGAAATAAATCAAAGAAAAAATGATTCAGAATGTATTATGCCTGTCGTACAAATGTACATTATGAAGTTAGTCATAAAAAAGAGTTACCAACTATCCTAAAAAACTATTTCTCAAGTCTAGTAGGTACTTACAAAGTCTAACTTTCCCAATTTGAGCTAAGAACAGACTAATAAACTGACTAAAACAGGACTTTCATTGAATCTTATTAAATCTTTAAACCAACGCAATTTTTTAAAGAGCGAACCTTTTGACGTCGGATTTGTGGGTTTATGTTATAATACTATAAACCTTTAATTTGATGTATTACTTGACCCTATGATCTTACTTAAGATTTTCTTCTAACTCCTTGTAGGCCATCCCCCTGATATGACAGAAAACGGTAGTTACATCAAAAAGGAGACTAATTGGTGCAGTCTTGATGTGCCAAGTTTTATTGCGTTATCTGTAATCGTTCAGAATTTAATACTCTGTTTCGGGACCACATTGTATGTTACATTATATTCCCCCGAGAGATCTTGCTTCCCCCACCTACTTGAACACCATTCATTGGTCCCTAATTGAACACTTGACTTCTATAAAGACATAAGTTATGGTGAAGAAATTCGTTGATATCTTTAATACGTAAATACAATGTTTGATATTTAATTAGGTTGTAAATAAATAATTCAACAAACTATTGTTTCGTCACCAACACATTACTGTTAACGGTTAACAGACAACCCAGCTGATCCACTACAGACTTGTAGTGATATTTAAGAAATATATTTAAAATTAAATGTAACGAATGTTTACCAACATTGTTTATAGCATTTTTTATAAACCTGTAAGAAAAATATAAAATGGGAAACTATGTGGTTCAAAAGTTTCCTTCTAAATGAATGAAAAATTATTTAAAACCAAAGGGCAAAAGGTTTACTTTCAAATTAAATAACAACGATTTATAATGGTTTAACTAATAACAAAAATTTTTACTTATGGTCTTCTATCCACGCCATTCCGCATCGTTTTTTCTTTTAACAAGTAGATTCGTTCCGTCTAATAGTTCACTTACATTTCATGTGGTTAGATGCCTATTTGCATTTTATATGTTTAAATACATTCTTCAATCGGTATGTTTGATAACCTATTTATTTATGTTAGTTTATTTTTAAGACGCCGATTCTCAAGATATGGATGAATATGGATTTCGAATAAGTGTAGACGAGCGAAAGTTTAGATTCGATATTCAATGCAATTCATTTATTTGCGAAGAAAAAAATACACACAAGACATGTACAAGTCAGCATAGGCATCGTCAATCATACAAACTAAGTTCTACTCTCTATGACAAAATACATCTAAGTGCTCAAACGTAACACATTGTACATTACATTTAGTTTAAAATGTTATAGTATAACAATAATACATGCAGAGGTATTAATAAAATGAAAGGAATAAAACAATTAAGGATTATAACATCGTTAATATTGTACAATCCTGTTACATACATGTATTATTGGCTAACATTAGTTACCACCTAAAACTATCAAATGCATTTATCTATAACGTGACTATAAAAAATGTTAATATACATCTTAACATACATGTTAATAATCATTTAACAAACAAATATAATAATTAGAAAAATTAAATGGCTTGATATTGAATTTATATTTTTATTAAGTGCAATATTATACAAGGTGGAAAAAATATGGAAACGCTTTCACAACTTTTGTATGACTTCACTTGTGAAAGAGACATCTTGTACATGATTATGGTTACAAAGAACATACTTTTTGACATTTCATCTTTTCAGGGGGACGGCCCACGAGAAGTTAAACGATTTCCAATGTAAGCCTAGGTCGACTTTGGTATCAAATGAAATGTATATTCAAGAGAAATTAATTGCCGTAAACTGGACTTCGAAATGTTTATCCTTTCTAGATTTGAATTTCAAAGTAAATAATTTTGTAAGTATTATTGCTCTGTGGTTTTACGGTCTCAGGTAAATTATTCTGATAATAAATTATACTTTATGAAACAATTATTAAAAAAAATTTAATTATCAAAATATTTATGGAAAAAATAACGTTGTTGTAAAAGCGTTTCCATATTTTTTCCTCACCCTGTATAAATAAAATGCAATCAATTTATCAAGCAATGCAATGTATAAACACTTTGTGTATTGGTAAAAAGACACTCAAACAAACTTGGCACGAGCTCGAATCAAATGAATGATTTATTGAGTTTGCGATCAAAGTATATTACTTGGGTAGTCTTGGTAGAAACTGGATTGCTAAGTATAGGAAAGAGCCATTTATCAAAAACCTGACCGTGACCATGCCAAGAGTGGGAACTAAACTTCAATGTGGAATATGAAGACGGTGTTTATTGGGATCCATGGATTTGTTTGAATAAGCATGGATCTTCTTATCTATCCAAATAAGATCCAATTAGTATCAATGATTCCCTAAAATAAGATGGATAAGTGTCATCTGGCCCTACATTGACTAAAAATATAATTTTAAAACGAACTGAAATGGTGACGGGTATAAAGATGTGGATGAGACGGAATCTGACACTTAAAATAGTGGCATATATAAAGATGTAGATGAAATGGTTTTTGATACTAAAATGGTGACAATGATGAAAGAAGACATAAAGAAGTAAATTGGATGAAGGAGATATAAATGGAGGTAAACCTGATGTTTTAAGACAGGACGCAAGGAGAATTGGATCCTGAATTGTTTACTGAAGGGAAGGCGGGGACAAAGACGGATATTGATGTAGAAATGAAAAGGAAATTTGTGTGAATGGCTATGTTTCCCGCGTATTTTGTAATTTTGTAGTTACTTTTAAGAAAAATATCATAATAATGCTTTCTCTTCTACCTATTTCAATTTATAGACTAGTGGTAGGTCGTCTAACTAGTCCCTATGTTATTTACAAAGGTGTTCGGTGTTTTGCCTAATGTGTAATTGTATTCCATGTTTAGATTTTTCATAAAAATACAATATAAAATGTTGAAAATCATTGTGAAATGTGTGAAACTAATTTGGTTAATTTTTTTGTAAAACTGGTTAAATGTTATATAGGATTCTATTCGTACAGGAATTGTTTGTATCATTTCATTACACTATTACATTACAATTTGTATTTCAAAGATGTAATATTACAACTACATTTTAGTAGAACAAAATACAATGTTGAATCGTATGTTTGCGTGCTAAAAAATAATAGACCTTCTTAGAAATGTAAATATGAAAACGTAGTACACACAATTTTTAATATTTAAAGTTAAATGGACTAATAAATAATAAATATTGGTCAGGCAAAAAAAAATTGTTAAAATATGCTACAATATAATAATTTGTCATTGTATACGCACATTTGAGATAACCTTACTTAGGCTTAACATTTTTATGATAAAGAAGTAAACCTAATTTTATAAATTTAATTTATAGAACAAGAGTAACAAATTTTATAGACGAAAATTTGTTTACCCTTGGGATTTTCGAAGATTTTTTTAAAAAACTAAAGAAATAATTGAAATATGTGGCAGCAACACTGGTTAACAATATTTGGTCTTAGGTTGATTTCCCGATACGGGTTTATCAATAGTACAATCAACAAAATGGTGATAGTTGGTGAACTTTCACATAGCGTTTGTTAAACATGAATGATGCCCAAATGTCCTTACAATGATTTATGGGCATCCAGTTGGTACTGTTTTAAATATTCAATCCCAGCACTAGGGGTGGCAAGATTTTTCAACATATCGATATATCGCAAACCAAATCGATCTATCGATAATTTCGAAAGAAACATATCGATTTATCGGGTAACCGATGTATCGAATTGTAAATGATTTATCTGTTTAAAATTAAGCCAAACTCTTTTATCATGACCAAAAATACACTCATGTTTTGCTGTCACTATTTAGAATAGCCTACTGAATGTAAAAATTAAATACATTTATCTACGCGAAAAAAGTAACAGTATTTGGGGTTGAATGAAAACAAAAAAGTATAATAAGAATAATTTATACCTTTAATTATAAAAGAATAATGTAATAACATTGTTATTTTTATTCTTCAGCTAAAAAAAAATCCACTAGGGTTCTTATTAACAATAAAAGTTAAACAAATTAATTCATTATACTATATTTTTGTGCATTAATAAAGTTACTTTATTAATCCAATGCATGTTTTGTACGCATAAGAGGCAATTTAAATGTGTTTTTTTCGAATCGATGATTTTGAGGAGAGAGAATAACGTCATTATAATATTATAGTGATATGATGAATCGAACCAAAATATCGATATGTCCAATATTACTGAAATAAAATATCGATACTAATATATCGATATATCGAAACATATATATAGTTACCATTCCTAAACAGAGGACATGTATTCAATAATTAACTGACATATATTCCTTTGACATTTCCGGCTTACGCTAACCCCAGTTTAGCCGAGTTCCAGCGATTTAGCGAGGACTGAGGAGCGTGCTCTGTAGTTAGCCAAATTATCACCTCATGGTCCAGGCTGATTCGCTCCAGCCTTATCGTTATGGACTAGGTCGCTATGGCTCTCATCGACATCATTATATCGTCAGACAGGCCTGCCATCTAGCGGTGCCCCACATTACCGAACATTTGGACCGCTAAATCCAGACCATTGGAATCAACCGATTAATGTACCATCTGATTTTCATCTGACCGGTTCTCCGAAAAAAATACGTTTGTAATTCAATCAATTTCATATTTTTTTGGTTGAAGTGACATTTTTGTGTTTATTTACTAGTACTATCAATAAGTAAAGTAAATTTATATTAAATATAAATAAAAAGTTTAAATGGCTGAAAGAATTTGTTTTGTTCATGGTTTTAGCTCATATTTACTATCGTTAAATATTTTTAAAATTTTTTATAATACCGATTTTATTTTATATAATAGGAAAGTTTTAAACTGATTTCTCTACTGAATGTAAACGACTCAATTATTGAAAACAAAGCTTAAAAAAACGATAGTTTTTAGTCTCTGGTGTTTATATTTACTTTGTTAAGAAATAAATACAGTAGAGATCGATATATGGCTACATACATTTTTAATGTGTTAAAATTTAACTATCGCTAAAAATGTTTCATAATCTGTGATTGTTAACTTTTATTAGGTGCTAAGAAAACCTAAAACACTGTTATTTAAGCCTTGTTACGATTTTTATGTTTTTTTTTTTCGCCTGATAATGGACAATCGACGATCGCTGTGCCCATTTTGTAACTATTTTTGCATTTAAAATATTCGGTTCAAATGTACAACAAGATCAATCGTCAGAAAATACATAATAAACCTTTTTCATACCAAAAGACATTGGAACACTTATATTTGTATAAACCATATGTTTTTACAAAGGTTAATCTAAAAGTATTCTATTAATAAAATTCCTTACCGAAACTAAATTATTATAAGTTGTTACAAACATAATGTTACACCTGGTTTTTGTATTTTTCAGCAAAACTGAAATAGGTCTGTAGTAATTTATTTACTACTTTCAAACAAAGTGAAAAATAGAATCATACGATGTTTCTTCAAAACAGTGGTAATTTGTGAATGATGCCGAGAACAAACAAAACAGAGTCCGGCGTAATTAATTATTTCCCGTGTTATTTTGAGGTAGACCTCACAGACCCGCACTGGTCAAATACAGTTACTCGATTTCAGGACCGCAACTGTGACGATCACAAAGCGTATATTTCCTAACAAGCGTATTATAAACAACCATACATCATATCAACATCTGTATGATGTATGGGTAAACTAGGTCATTGTTTACACTTGTTTATTTAGGATGGGTCAATTGTTACACTCGTATTTGTAAAATAGGTATTTTTTTATAATCGTGAGGGTACAATAGGTAATTTACACTCGTATAGATAGAATAGGTAATTTTTTACACTCGTATGGGTAAAAAAGGTTATTTTACACTTGTATAGGTAAGATAGGTCACTGTTTACCATCGTATGGGTACAATATAACATGTTTACAATCATATGTGTAGAATACATAACGTTTTACAATATTTTAGGTACAATAGGATAGTTTTTACACACTTATAGGTAGAATGGGTAATTTTTAACACTCGTATTAGTTGAATAGGTAATTTTAAAATGTATTATATCTTTTAATTATGAAAAGTAGACTGAACTTTAATATTTTGAGTATCTTTGTTAAAATGTATACCTAATCTGTCTAAAATTAAAAATAGTTTAAACAATTGATGTTCAGTAAATTTTATGAATACATTCAAAACTTAAATATGTAAAATCAGGACGACTTGGGATTTCTCTCATTTAACTTAGTTTAAAGTATAGTATTAAATAATGAAAATTTAAAAACAGTTATCTATATCCGTTATTTTATTCGAGTTTAGTCTTAATGGATCTATCTTCCAAATTACAATAACAAATCAACTTATCACTAGTACGGTAAAATGTGTGTTATTGGATGCAGAATCAATCTGTAAATAGTTAACTTACCCTCAGTTTAGCATTAGTAAAAATGTAGTAATGAGCGTGAATGTTTTGCAATAAATCACATATTTATGGAATTTTATTAACTACTTCACCTTATGAACACTTCACTTTCCGTCACATACTGTAATATTGGTTTTTTACTTTCTTCCAAATGCGTTAGCATAGAGAAAGTATTGTGATCTAAAAATCCATTTTAGGGTCCTCTTAACCCAAAAAAGTGTTTTTTTTTCGAAAAAAAAACATGTTGGTGTATGTCCGTATATGTGTCTGTCTATGTGGACGTGCAGTTCGCTGGATACCAAACGGATGGATAAATTTGTATGAAATTTGATATTTAGGTGTATTCAACCAAAATATCCAAACCATTTTTTCATTTTTTTATTTTAGCTTTTTTTTATTTTTATGGCAAAAAATATACAAAGATAGAGTTTTCTCAAAAACGGCTCTAACGATTTTAATTAAATTTTCAAGAAATGTGTGAATTATAGTTTTAAATATTTTAGTAAAAACCGCATGTCTCTAACTTGATTAGTTTTTGAGTTATAACATTTGTTGTATGGGCAAAAACATTTAAAATAAATTTTTTTCAAGATTTATTCTAAAGATTTTGATTAAATTTTCAGTAAAGATGCAAATTGCAATTAAAAATATTTTACCTACCAACCAACTAAGTTGGGGCTGGAGGCCGCAGGTCTTATTACTAAACACTTTTATGTAATAAACAAGTGTTTAGTTTGTACAATTCCTTAGAAATGTAGTTCATATAACATCTTTTTTTTATTTAGGTGTGTTTTCACATCCTTTAGTTTTCATTTTTAAACAATCTGACATAACAAAGGTAAAGGGAAAACGTTTGTGCCAGTTACCTGGTACCATTTATTTTTTTCAATTTAATTTACTATTTTATTGTTGACGATTGATTGTTGTTTTATTTCCAGATATGAGGTTTAATAGCATTTACTACATCCTTGCAATTTATTGCATACGTGACGTACAGAGTGTTCACACCGTGCCGAATAATTGTAACGGTGAACAGTGTCGCCATTGATTGAGGTTATGGCACAGATGGTTCAGTTAGAAGATGCTACTATTTATACCCGTTTCGAAACACCGTATCATCCGAGTGGTCAAAGGTGAGAGTCGAAGTCTTATATAAGCACTTGCGGCTGCGCGTACATGCGGAATGTGATCACGTGTGTGCGCGTGTGTGTATACAGTTAGTTTCTGACTGGGTATCCTTGGAAAACATCTTCAACGTTGCAAGATACCTTACAAGGAGGTTAGAACGGAGCTTGTTCTCATTTAGAAACAACTTCTACTGTGCGTAGATAAGATTGGAATCGGAGAGGGAACACTGCAACAAACAATGTAACTATAGAATTTTAATTTATTAATACCATCGCAACAGGCATGGTCACATTTCAGTAGGTAAAGTGATATAATTATAAGTTATTTAACATTGGTAACGCAATATCGTCAAGAATCCTACTGGAGACAAGTCGGAATTCCTAGGTTAAGATACATTTTAGTATCGTGTAAAAGTTACGTGAATATTGTAATCGTCAGATAAGTAACTAGATTGGAAAGGGTTGTGATAAAGTTTTAAGGTTTTGATTCATAGATTAACGATGCAGTAAAACATAACAAAGTTCAAGCCAGATTCTAAAACATTTTTAGGGAAAATGAAGATCATGTTTACTTGGTTTTCAATTTTTAGCCGTTCAGGAGCTAAAATACTGTACAATAAGATTGTAACCCTGAATGGTTTCTACTGAAACAGTCTGCCCGGAGGGGAATGTCCTGGCTGAACACAATATTGTTTGTGACAAAAATGACCTGCTTGTCCTGCCAACGCTGAAGGCCGCTGACGAAACTATAGCTGCTCTATTCCACAATTGGTCAACTGCGTGTTAAAGAATATGAATTGTAGTAGTTTTAACCTGAAATTTACGTATGAGGCAAGCCATAGTTTCTTGATTGATATTATTTCTTACCAGAACTTATTTTCAGAATGTATCATAATATATAAACCGATAATGAATATAGATTATAACTAACCAAACCTAACACAACCTAAATAACAAAAACCAACCTGACCTAACATCTAAATTAACCTTTGATATAACCTAACCTAACCTAACCTAAAATAACCTAATCTGTTATAGGCCGTACTATAAAGAGAGGGTTTTATTTATCAATGAATAAATAACTATTTTCCTTTTATAAACATCGTAGTTTGCCAACTAAGGACCTATAATAAGACGGTGGCTGGCCTGCCAACATTGATATATACTACTCTAACTGGATCGCTCACGGAGCGAGCGAAACGTAGCACAGAACGGTCTCAGGCGTAAAGCCCGCCACACACTACCAGGCCGAGCGCCGAACCGTAACAGATTTTGACATGTTACGGTAGCGTGTGATAGGTACGAGCGCCGAACCGAGCGTCGTGGCGAGCATCTGGGCGAGCAGAGCTCCGAACCATCAGTTGTCGGCTTTTTCCCGACACATAAAAGGGATGTTACGGCTCGGCGCTCGGTTCGGCACTCGGTAGTGTGTGGCAGGTTTGTAACATCTTACCGTACCGTAACTTCCTTCTCTAACAATAAAAAATCAGAGCATCATCTACATATAGCACTTATGGTTTACTGAATGTATTGTCTATTAGTACATTTGTTATTGGTTGTAATAAGTTTAGTGTAGGCTTAAAGTAATTGTAACAAGTTCAACAATTTAGCCTAAAACACTCACATACAATCGGACACATTCATACATACATCTTGCACATGCATCATACATTCACACACTTGACACCAGAATTGCATGATAGGGTGTTTACTGATTGTCCCAGCGGCTTTGAAAGAATTCTTCAACTGAATAAAAAGCACTTTCCACCAAAAGGTATTTCAAACGTCTTTTGAACAAATTCAGGCTTTGATTTTTAATTTGTTCAGGGAGCAAATTGATTATGTTTACACCCACTTGTGATGGCAGACGCTTGAAAGCTGCGCTTCTATGCCTCTGCGTTCTGTAATTATTCCTCCCTCTAGTTTCATAAGAGTGAACATCCCTGCCGCGCGTCAAAGTGCACTTTGACTTGCAGTACAGGGCGACCTCCAATATATTATAGAGGCAGGGTAGGGTCAATAATCTAAGCTCCCTAAATGCTTCTCGACACGACTCTCTGAAGTTTAATTTTAAAATAGTTCTGACAGCTCTTTTTTGAAGTCTAAATACCCTTTCCAGCTTGTATTTAGAACAACTACCCCAAAGTCTTATACCATAGGCTAAGTGGGTATGGATCAAGCCATAATATGCAAGTTTTAAGACTTCCAGGGAGCAGAATTGTGCCAGGTTGCGCAGAGCAAAAATGCCCGAGTTAACTCTAGCACACACACTGTCAATGTGAACGTCCCAAGTCAACCCTTTGTCAAGGTGTATTCCAAGGAACTTTGTGGACTCTGTTTCCTCTAAGAGTACATCATCCACCATTACTGTAATTTGATTCTGTTCAAAGTGTTGAGACTGACAAAATTTTATGAAATTTGACTTAGAATTGTTTGTTTTCAGGCCCATTTTATTAAAATGTTGAATGCATTGATTCAGATCAATAAATGATTTTACTTCTAAATCACGTGATGATTCATCTATCTCACAAAGAGTCGTGTCATCAGCGTACTGAATAACTTTTCCGAACTGAATTGAAGATTTTAGACCATTTATATATAGATTAAACAATGGAGGGCAGTGAATTTATTTCACATACGTAGCCATATCGAGGGCTACAAAAGTCGCTTTTTATGGGATTTAGATCTCATTTGGTGACATGCGGGTAAAATTATTGTATATACCGCTTACATACTGAAACTTCAGAGTCATCGTAATACTGTACCACCATTTATTCTTTACAGAAATGTTTCTTGCCAACAACATCTCTCATTCCTTTTATTTTCATAATTGTTGCTAAATGAGGATAAACGCATGCAGCCACTGCTATTTTCTGTGACCTAGCTATTTATAAATTGTGATACTGTAGAACATCTATACAAAATACAATACAACAACACATCACTTGATATTGAATTAATGCACGTGATCTGTAGTCGATGTAATTAACCAGAGTTGTGGTTCGGCCAAAGTGTTACGATGCTGTGCTCGGTTCGCCGCTCGGCTCGGGGTGATAAAGTTGTGACAAAATTGCCCCGTAATTCGAACAGAGCAGATGAGCTGTCAATCAGTGCTCGGTTCGGTAGTGTGTGGCGGGCTTAAGGAGTAAGTTCCCCCACTACCGTTCAGGATTCAAAGACATTGCGTGGCACTGTCTTGCGTAGCATTCCTACAGACTTTCATTCATATTCGTTATAGTTTTATGGATTGGTTGATAACCGATGATTTCACGAAATATATAACGAATATACTTTCGTTTTATGTGTTTATGGTGAAATGAGGAACCACATTGATTCATGCGGGGTTAAATCAAATCATTTTAAAAACCATATGCAGTACACCTCCGTCGATTTTATTGAGATAATAGGTGATTCTTGATATTAAAATAGAGTAAACAGAAATATTAAGAAGTCTGCTGGATTTATGTTTGTAGACAAATTTGTTTATAAATAGTATTCAACGTTTATTTATTTTTGACATTTTAATTAGCAGATGTATTTATGCTCATACATAAACTATTTGAGATGTTTATGTATGATTTATATATGTTTTAATTATTGTAATTTATTTTTATGTTGTTCACGAGCAAGAATCTCATTTGAGAAAAATGTTGAAATTCAGACTAACAATTCTTTTATTTCTAGTCAAAAATGTCACGTGAACTAATTATCATACAATTATTTAATGATGTTCATTACATTTTTATTTTACATATAAATAATGTTTTAATTCCAAACACATTTTCAGTACTTATACATTATCCTGCAGATTCAAGTAATACAATATTTACGTAATAATTCAACAAGTGAGGAACGATTGAGAAGTTATTCTTCAATGTCTTACCATTTTAAATTTTTTCTATGCCAAAATAAAACTAAGTTTTAAACGTATATTTTAATTTATAAATAAATTAACTGTTAAAACAATTAGGATCCAAATGAATAGTAAATGGCAATCACATTTTATTATTTTAGTATATAAATTACTATATGCCCACCACCAACACTACTAAGTTCTCACCTACATATATAACAGCTGTTTATAATGTATATGTTGGAGTAAACATAGCTTATTTGTCGTGCTCAGTTTTAAACGAGGGTTAGCACGCGAAAAGTGTAGGGGAGTCCCCTAATTTAACAATTATTTTAACGAAGTTGAAATATTACTGTTTAAATATGTTTATCACATAGCAAAGCAGGTGTAAATAACTAGTTGTGTATAAACTTAACCTGAATCTAAATTGTATTATTTTAGATTAAGGTTGTAACTTGGAGGACGTAACTTCAGTATTAAGGTTGTAACTTGGAGGACGTAACTTCAGTATTAAGGTTGTAACTTGGAGGACGTAACTTCAGTATTAAGGTTGTAACTTGGAGGACGTAACTTCAGTATTAAGGTTGTAACTTGGAGGACGTAACTTCAGTATTAAGGTTGTAACTTGGAGGACGTAACTTCAGTATTAAGGTTGTAACTTGGAGGACGTAACTTCAGTATTAAGGTTGTAACTTGGTGGACGTAACTTCAGTATTAAGGTTGTAACTTGGAGGACGTAACTTCAATTAAGGTTGTAACTTGGAGGACGTAACTTCAGTATTAAGGTTGTAACTTGGAGGACGTAACTTCAGTATTAAGGTTGTAACTTGGAGGACGTAACTTCAGTATTAAGGTTGTAACTTGGAGGACGTATTTTCAGTATTTTTACTTAATAATTTGATATTTTCTTTTGTAAGTTACCAGAAATTCCTAGGGTTCATAGCATTTCCAAAAGTTTAAAACACTTTATCGAAATATGTTCTAATCAAGTTAGTTTTGAAATGACTAGTTACTCATTTATAAGGATTGAAATAATAGTTTATTAGTGAAAAAATATAAAATGAAATTATTTGATTGCATAGCATTTAACAGATCGGTTTTCCAGATTTCCACAAAATCCGGAACTACGACAATAATTAAATGTGGAAAATGCTACAATTGTATAACCCCTCTTTTTTAAGACTTGAGATTTGAATAAAGTATTAGATCTAAACTACAGTTAATTATCCTACGATATTAGTCTATGAATTAGCCTTAATTAGCCTATGAAATGATGGAAAATGTCCAACAATCCTTGTCTACCCCATACATTCTAATTTATTTGGAGAACACTATGCACTATTATTAAGTTGATTAAAAAAATCACGATTTAAATTAAACATATGTATAGAGACCCTAGTCTACTAGGCCCGATAAAGTAGACAATAGGTGAAGTGTTTCGCACCAAGATTCCAAATTCCGCGTTCCGTTGTTCAGCCGGGCCCGGGAATGAGGGTAAATGGGCCACCTGCTAATGTCAATTATTTCGTGTTATCCAGGCGGCAGCGCTTCCTCTGCTCGTTTACAAGATGTTTACATTAACACTGGCGGCCAAGTGCTTTGTCTGGCTTTCCGGTGTCTGCTGAACGTGTCGAGGTCCTAGCCCATCGAACGGTGTCTGTCTGTCACACATATTAGCCCATAACGTTCCCCTGTCACCAATTACCAACGCTTTAACTGGTTATCAGCTAAAACCCGCCTTTCTAATAGGCCGTACATGATCTTGAACATTCCAGAAACACAAGATAAAGGAACACAACACATTTTGGACATGACACTCAACTGATCTATCAATACAAGACAACTCCATTCTTTACGTTTATGAAGTCGTGTATTTAGAAGACGGAACTAGAAAACGTTGGGTCTTAGGATGTGTTACTGTAGGGTGATAGAGATAGCCGACTTGTAGGTTTGTATTTTATTGTAGATTATGTCCATTCAGTAATGGGCCTATTAAAGTTTGTATGGTGTTTCTGTGTGTGTTAAGATGTTGTATGTATAAACTGGAAGCCTGTTAAAGGTAATATAGTGATTCTATTTGCATTGGGAAGTTGTATGTTTAAATTCTGAGCCTGTTAAATTGTGTACGGTTATGAAGTGTGCATTACAAAATTGTACGTGAAAGAAGTTTGCCTGTTAAATTATAAATGAAGGCCTTATGTGTGCCGAGAAGATATAGTTTGAAGGCCTTACGTGTGCCGAGAAGGTCTAGTTTGAAGACATTACGTGTGCCGAGAAGGTCTAGTTTGAAGGCCTTAGTGTGCCGAGAAGATCTAATTTGAAAGCCTTACGTGAGCCGAGAAAGTCTAGTTTGAAGGCCTTACGTGTGCCGAGAAGGTCTAGTTTGAAGACCTTACGTGTGCCGAGAAGGTCTAGTTTGAAGGTCTTATGTGTGCCGAGAAGGTCTAGTTTGAAGGCCTTAAAGCTTAAATGTTAAGTGGAGGGTATTGATTAAGTGAATATTAAGCTTTGTATGAAATCCTTTTTTGAAGATTAACTTTTGAACGGTAAACATAACAATAATTATTTATTAAGCCATATTTATTTGATTATAGTCTAAAAATAACCAGACAAAGCTATTGGCCCTTGACCAGGAGTGAGTATCTGAAAATCTATATGCTAGAAAACGCGGTATCACCTCTCAAAGATGCAGTGTTCCAAAAATAAATGACCATGCCCTATACCTATACGTAGACTCACGAAGATGAAGTTGGCCTTTCAAAAACTTCTTCATACTTACGTTATCGGTGAATAAATAGTGAGCAAGCATTCATAGCCTAAATAAAATTTAAGATTTTTAAGTATTATGTTACTTTAAATGTAGTGTTGTTATAGCAATTTTAAAAAGAATAAGCTAATTATATTTCATTAGGTATGAATTGCAATGAATCATATCCATTTGCAGAATACAGTACAACGATATCTACTTGTTTAACGAAGACCTACACATGTTGTTTGTTAAATGGGATGATAGAATGTTCTTTCGTGTTTGTTTGGAAAAATATAAAGAGAGCAACGTGTGATAGTCGTAATATGGGTAGCCAATCTATAATTGTGTGCGTAGATCCTAAGACGTCTATGTGTGTGCCTATGGTTTGTTGACGAACAAGAAAATGTAGATAAGGGGCAGCCGACTCGAGTTTTTACCCCTGAACCACTCCAGTGAGTGACTCGTAAGTTACGTTAGTCCAAATAGTGTTGCTATGTATAAATCATAGTATCAGGTGAATGAAACTGTGTTTACAAATATCTCCACCAACAGTCATACGACATAATTACTAACCAAGAAGTTTACCTAAGATAGTTGTTGAACCACAAGGGTATATTTGGCGAGCCACCACGATATACCTGGGTAGCTGATATGGTTGGAAGTATGTGTCGGAACGGTTGAGTGAACTGACAAAGGAAGTATGCGTGGCTGGAGAGGATGTTCAACTACCAAAACTTACATGCAAGATATATGGATCACCAAAATGTGTATGAATATCTAAGATGGTAAACCAGGACATCAAGAGAAGGATGAGTGGGGTGTGGAAGTGGAACTTCAGAGTTGTTGCATCAAGACTTAGTTCGTGGTCATCGTCAACGGTTTCGTCAGTCCTGTCTCCACCGTTCTCTCGCCGAGCGCAATGAGACCTGCGACTCTTCATCCGAAGACTGAAAGTCACCGTTGGGATCTCTATTTGTTGAGGACGGCTGATGACGTTAATAGTTGTTTCGAGTTAAATAACTTAGTATTTCCAGTTATTAGTAAATAGCATAATGACATATAGGGCACCCTCCACTTTCAGTCCTTCTGTACTATCCTATCCTAGACTTTCAGTAACCACAATAACTTTGAATGATCACGTAAAACTCTTTATAGACTCTATTCTAACATCATTATTCTATTGGTGGGATATGTTCTGAAGATATAAAGATCCGAACGTTGAAGTCATACTTAGCAGATATTTACTCCATAGTAGCTACCCTCATTTATGTAAAAATATTGTCATGTTTTGTTCTTTGATTGTATATATTTTGTAACAGTGTGTAAGAAGACCTGACTTTTGAAGATTAAAGTTGATTAAGGTTTTTCTTAGATCGATACGGGTTTATTAGAAAAAAATTTAGTTTTAAATCTATAATTATTCCTAAAGATGAAAATATATTTATACTTCTCAAAAAATTGTGTTTTACTTGAACACTTGAAGCGTTAGGAATCTCAAAAAAAATTTGTCAATCATCAACTTATTTACCGTTGGCTGTTTCCAGTTTAAATACACTACAAAACTAACAGGACCTTTTGAAATCACTCTTGAGAGGAAAGAAGTTGGTTGGTCGGTACAGAAACTATGGATACCATTGTTTGGTTGACAGTAAACATATGATTGTGTTAGTATGTTTGGGTAGTAAATGTGTATCGTGGGACGGGTAGTCCTTCTTCGGAACCATGTCTCTCTGGGGCGATGGGTGAGCGAATGAAGGATGTATGTTTTAGTAAAGTTGATTTAGTTGCGTACATGGCAAGCAAGAGAAAATACCGAAATAATCTCACCAAGGAAAAAACTGGCGGTAGAAACCTTTATCAATAATGCTTGACTAACCAAGACACAACACAGCACTTGACCCTGAAGCCTAAATTATTACTTTATATATTCAGCCAACGAACTAGTTGACGCCGTTCCTGTTAGTACAACTACTGTCTCTTGCCTTTTATGTAAGATACCGGTAGTACAAGATACTTTCTATTGGACAGAAGTAAATACTATAAAGGTTATGCGCACTGTCCCTGAATGATCTAATTAAAAAAGTACTTATGTTATTGGCTCTCTAACTTCATAATCAAACACAAATTTTGGAACTCGTTACTTATATAAGTAACAAATGTCTTGTCCATGGTCACTTTTCTGACTGTTAAAATTTTTAAAACTATACCACTTTATAAGTAGGGGAAACAAAACAGTTTCTAAAAATTATAGGCAAATTTCCGCCGTTCCAGTCATTTAAAAATTATTGAGCCATGATGCATGTACAGCTGAGTAATTTTTTTACTATAACAATTTTTGTATAACAACTTTCATTTAACGTAAATGTACCTTTTATTCTGAAATAACAATTTACTTTCAAATATAAAATAGTTATACCTACCGAAGTACATTGATTGCAATTATGATACCGCTTTGAATAATATTCATCAGAGAACACAACTATTCAGTTATTTTACTCTTATTTTAGAAAAACAGTTACTTTTTATTTAGAAATTATTTATTCTATTTGAAGAAAACGCAGATTTAAAACAAAAGACTGATTCTTTGCCAACACTGTACTTGTAATGTTATAACAACGCTTCTAAGGATCTCCGTTTTGACGAGATTTTGAGCGACCGGTTCTCATCTCAATCCTTTAACACCATCTTGGCATCCACTCAATGGTTACCATCGATATGGACACTAAAAAATTCTGGAGTGTCCATGTAGGATGGTTGCCAGGTATCGAGTGTTGTGAATGATAGAGAACTGGTTATCAGGATTTGCCGATAAATCAATAGTATGGGGTTCAAATTCCATAATGATGTATCACAGTTAACAATATATTTACATTAAAAAAATAAATAAACAGTCACCAGTTCACATTGGCCTGCAGGCCAGAGTCTGAACTTCATTCAACGAGTGAAGAAGTGACCATTAACTCTGTTGGGGACTCGAACATTGAAACTTTAACTCCTAAGTCCAAAGCCTTAACCTCTGAGCCATCACTTAATCGTCGGCAAGTTGTATTACACAATATTAAAATCACAATTCTTATTTATTTAATAGGTATCCTAATTTAATATTGTTTAAAACAGTTATCGTCCAGCATCCAATAAATTAACATCCAATAAATACTCGAATGAAAAGTAAATTAAGTTGAACACTTATTAAATACACGTCCTGATACAAAGGTCAGTGGTTGACCTTTCCTATTTCTCCTCAGTGTGAATGCCGCAGCTGCGCTGAAGGTTTAATAAAAAAGAAACAGTTAGCATATTTAAATTTTCAGTTTTATATGTTAACCAAATAAATGCAACTAATATTTGTACAATACTAAAACACAACATGTTGAAGAGGATTTATTGTGTGTTTTATTACAGCCTTAAGAAAAATTAAATTTAATTGTATCGTTTGAGTAAGATTTAGATAGAATACAATACTAAGGATTAAATAAAACAACCACCAGACAGAAACGTATAATAATTAAAAAAGTCAAATATTAATCTTACCAACCCTGGGGATTTTGCAGAAATAATCAGCCAAATAATTTGACGAGTTTGATGATCAAATGCGTACAGAATAAAAAAAAACCTAATATATAATAATTATTTACACTATCGTAAGTTACTTAAAAGTGTTTGATGTAAAAAATAGCGTATTGGATTTCTTATTTGAGATTATTTCGATAAATTCTGGTTCACAGTACTGGAAGCCAGTGAAAATGGTTGCAGCAGATGACTTGTAATGCACATAGAATCTAATATTTTTTACTTTAAAAAAAAACCTATATTTAGATAAACAAATATAGCAGATTATGCGTCGTAATATGTAACAGAGAAATTTCGCATTACAATCTCAATTGAGATACATAATTTGTTGCGCTTGCTGGCTGGGTAAGGTTGCATTCGGTGAATTAATATCAAGAGAAAGGTTTGAGTTAATCAAATTTAAATGACTAGCGGAAGAACATGTACGAGAAATAGAGAGATTGTAATGATGTCTCAGAAATAAGAAATCTATTCCTTAGGTTACATTTTAGGACGAAACATTCCTCTGTCAAGCATTTCCCCAAAGTAGCTAACAACAATGAAAATTTAAAAATAAAACTTAAGTAAAATTATAAAATAGCTTTAACTTGGAAGACACATGATTTTTTTTATTTTAGGAAAAATCCACAAATCATAATAGTTTATGTAAAATCTGTGTAAAAGGTAATCTGGTGACGCTGCAAGCGTTCCCAATCAGAGCCTTTGTTAACATTCACTGTACGAATGAGAAAGTTTACTACGGTGTAGCTTGTGAGAGATTATGTTTGAGCAATGCAAGCGTGCAATGTGAAGAAAAATATCAAAAGTAACAAGCGTAGCGAGTGATAGGATGTTTACTAGTCTATATATAAAGTAAACAGGGGGTAACGTAAACGTTCCTTTATTTGAATTGTTCATTTCCAAAGTTTTGTAAGAGTTCAATTTACAAAAAATCCTTCGTCTTTTAGTTTATTGAAAGTACTTTAACGTAATATATCTAAAAGAACTCAGGCACTTTAAGTAAGCTATCGCGGGTTTCAGAGCACTCTTTGGAGAGAGATAAATTGACTGTAGAAACTGGTCAGTCACCACAAATATTTTATATCTTTATAAATCAGCATAGGACCTTCACCGTTAATTCACACCCTCTACTTTTCTTTATCACAGTTACGCTTATGTTAGGTGGCTACTAAACTTGATCACAAACTGGTAAAGACAATCACACACAATGATTGGCTTACCACCGAATGCACTCTCCGTGTGTAAGTTCTAGGAAAGTGATAAGATAAGGCCAGCGATATAGGATTCCTAGCAGATAAGGAATACCTCAGTGGACGTAAAAATTATTGGGGAACAGTTTTTAGAGCAATGGAATATTTATCAAGTGGCAGTGAATTAATGGAAACAAAAGAAAGTAGCCTAGTGGTACTGATTTAAAGGAAGCGATCCATACTGTACAAGATCACGAAGCCTAAACATAAACTCTTGGTTAACACTTCTGCTTCATATGCAGAGTGTCACGGGTTCAAATCTCGGGATGTCCACTTAAAATTGCCATAATGGTTTGGACCGTTGTCCCTAAACATTTTTTCACTTAATTCAAAAAAAATATATTTGTTGACACTTAAAATACATTAATGAATCATGTTGATGACTCAGCATATTCAAATTCTAATGTTTGTTTTGTTTATAGTGGGGGATTCACAAGTTGTAATTATTGAAATAATCCTCATTCGTTTGTGGAAATACGAAGATTCGTAACAGAGAAAAATAATGCAAGATGTGGGAAAGGTGGAATATTACATATTAAATATTTACAGTATTAAGACATCTTTTAAGTTACTTTAGGCACTGACTAAAAGCAGTGCATTTGATAAAATCTCAAATAAACAAACAAATTTGCTTCATGAGTGTCCAAGTATTCTATAAGATCCTCAGTAACAAAGTAAGCTTCATTGTGTATTTACGTAAGCACTGTATTTTCAACAATTTATGAATATGAAATAAAGAATATTAACCTTACACAAAATAATTTGTGGGTATAGATAAAAGAAAATTTGAAAAGAAACAGCCTCGGACATTTTAGTGGTAATATACTGACCAAGTCCACTTTTGCTGTTTTTAAAATCTAAAGAGCTCTATAAGATTTAGACACAACACATTTTTGCATATTTAGCTGAAATCTAGTGCATCTGATTTGAAGGGGCTCGCCAACAAGAAACAACTTTGAAGCATATGTTATCTTGCCTTTAAAACTGTGTTGATTTTGATTCTATATATTGTTGTAAGGTGCCTCTAAACCACTTGGGTCACCAAATCATCATTATCTTTGTTGGTAACGTATAGCAAAGAAACTAGTCATTTTTTTCTAGATACCGTTTATATATCCAACCTAGCAGGACTCCCAACCAGAGACCGGCTGTATGTCCAAGTCTAACAGGAAGGAAGGTGTAGGAAACGGTCGTCTAAAATGGTGCGCGACAGTCTCGGCGCAGCGCAGCGGGTTCCGCTTGATTTTGCACAAGTAGCGGTGTCTAGCGGTGGAGGGGGATATCTAGGTTATGGCGAGCTGCTGGTGTGGTCTGGCTGGTCGACACTTGCCGCCACAGCCAGCCTGATCTCGCACAGAATTATCAAAGTGAGACGTGTCAAACAATGAGAGTATGAACTTCAAACTGAACATTAAATAAAATGAATCAAATGTCGGTAGGAATAATGCTGGGTTTATTAAAAAAAGAACAAGAAAAAACAATGACACCTAAGACATTTCAGTAATTTATTGTCTACACCAAAGGTAAAGTAGAGCCCACTGACCTGTGCAGGAATATTTCACTCCTTGTTATTGGTTGTAATTGTTTATTGTTATATCAAACCCACGATGTGCGTATTTATTATTTTAAATGAGTTATTCAGTGTTTGTTAATAGGCCTATAATTGAAAAAAAACATTATGAAATAACTGATTAGAATATGAGTAAATAGCACTTTTATTAAATACGCGTCAAATTATCAGCTATAACGTGCTCAACACAAGAGTAGTTAAACAAAACTACTTTCATTAACCATTAACAGATGAAAAAATCCACATATGATTTTTCAGAAAGTTTACATAACTGTATACAAAACTAAATAGTGCAAAATACCTTTACTCTAAAAAGTAGTTTTTGAAAATAAAAAATAATCGAGCATACAATTTGTTCAAAAACCAACAATAAACAGAACAAAAAGTCACTCGCGTTTTGAATCTAAACAGATATTCACAATGGAAGTGTGGTTATAAATCACCATAGATAAAAGAAAAGACTTTGACTTTAGGACTAAACCTTAAGTACGATTCGGCTGGCAGTATATTGAAATACTTTGTTACAGAAAAAGACACTCTTTGTCAGAGAAAGGCAGTGTTTTGTTATGCGATATAAATTACCATGCTTTGCTATGTAACCGTTTACTGTAGTTGGTTGTATTTGAATAATTATTTTAAGTTTTGTTGGAAATCGTAATCGGCCATCAAGAGACATCAAGGGTTACATTATTAGTGTTAAAGAGCTTATCGCCATAAAAGTAATATTATCAGTGATACACAAAAGATACGTTATTAGTGATAGCGAGCTTATGTCAATAAGAGTAAGTAATATATCAGTGATACACAAAAGATACGTTATTAGTGATAGCGAGCTTATGTCAGTAAGAGTAATATTATCAGTGATACACAAAAGATACGTTATTAGTGATAGCCAGCGTATGTCAATAAGAGTAATATTATCAGTGATAGCGCGTTTAACACAAGGGTAACATGATATGGTACTAAAATGAGTGGTTCATAAATGGCGTAGGCATACTGCGTGGGTGGATGTGCTTATTTGGAGTGGTCGATATAAATAGGTGAGTACTCATTATATATACAAGAAAAAAAAATTAATTAATCCGCTACAACATAAGAAATAGAGGCGTTTATGTACAGTTACAGTAGTGGTAGGAAGTGGAAGATACGCGCATTTGGTAAGAAAGCAAGTCAATGTTGACTTCGAACACCAGCGTGGTTTTAACAAAATCACGTAAAATTAGCCATTTAGCAATAATAAAATAGGCAAGAGTGGGGTGAAATTACGTACAAAAAAAGAAATAAACGTCAGTTTTCAAGACATTTATTTTATATTGAGTGGGTGTGGTTCATGAAGGTTGGCTGGATCGGTGACGTGGGGCTCCGACGGAGGTCAGGAATGGTGCTGTGCCTGGCAGTGGCCCTCTCACAACGAATTAATTAAACGCTTTCTTTTCCTGACGTTAGCTTCAATATTTGGGGTATGGAATACCTTTTAACGTTCAGTTATGGATTTATACGTAGTCAACTAACTAAATTTGTTTCGGTGAAAAAAGCAACTTAACCAATAAGACATGATCTATTAAAATACCTCATAGGAGAAAGAGTGATAGAGATTAAAATCCTCCAAAAACTAGCTATGTTGTATCGATTTGTTTACGTTTATGATTTTAAAGTTATCAGTTGTAAAAAAATCTTTAAATCGTGGTGTGGTATAACACCCAACGTTAAAAAGAGTAATCAAGTTTTGGTAAATTGAGTACGAAATTGGAAGAAATTTCTTCAAAGATGAGAAAAAAAATGGTTTTTATTGTTTTAATAATGTTCAATCTCATTAAATGGAAAACTTCTCAGATTACCTATTATAAAAATTACCCAAATCTAATATAATTGATATCTATCCTGCAGAATATCACACTAGATATTATTCGTCTGCAGATACATGTTCAGTGTTACTAAGTATATTTTAAAATAAGATTAAAGTAAAATTTGAGAAGCTAGGAAAAATGTTAAAAGTTCGTTTCTCGTTTAGGTTGAACATTATACGTCAGAGAATCTCTGAGATTATGCAAATGTGAAGAACCAAACGAGTTACAACACCGTAACCCATCATGCTTTTCTGTTATTGACTGGTAGTTTTAGTGAACTTTTAACAAAGCTAGTGATATTTTAAAGATTTATTTAAATATCTATGTATCTCCAAGGATTGAAAATTCATCTATGTAGTTAGTATAACAAATTTCATAGTCCAAAATTGTTCAACAAGTTTAAATTAGGAATACAGCATGAATAGGTTATTCTCCACAACCTGAACTCTCTGTAAGACTTTACCATTTGATTAACACATATTTAGCCTAGGGAACATATCAATAAGGCAAATAAAAACTAAACTATTGAGAAATATAAATGTGAAAAATAAAAACAAATAATATGTATAATAAAGTTCAATAATATGTATATAAAACATTCAATAATGATTCGGAATAGTAAGGAATAATCGTAATATTGTTGTATAGAACTAGAAAAATATAAATTTACATTAGGAGTGTTGATTACTGAGCAGCTTGAAGCAAACAGATATTCAAGAATCTGTGACAAATCGTGTTTTCGTGTTTTGCAGATGTTATTCCAGAAGGCCTCTCTAAGTATGTGTCACTAACGATCGAAAGAATGGCTATTATTAATAATTTGTCTATGCAGTTTGACAATATGAATATGAGTTTGATATTTAAAGTGAAGATTAATAATGTATGAGTGTAACGTCTATTTATTTGAATTGAAACCATTTTACAAGGAAAAAAAAGAACAATTTATAATGAACACAGCCCAATCTATCATGTGACCCAAATAGCCTAAATATATACTATTGACAGCTTAAACCTATTCCTGTAATGTAACTCTTGACTAAAAGTTTCTTAAGTTAGTTTAATTTCCCATTACACCTTATACTTATTTTTTATTATCTTGCTACAATTAACGTTTTAATTAATCAGCAAGATGTAATCGCACTTCTTAAGAGTTAAGATGTATAAAATATAGTTTTAAAGTTTTGGAAGACAGACGTAGATTAGATATCCAATACTTGACTGGAGTACTACAAGGTTACTGCCTAAGCACCTTTTTGTTTTACATGTTGCGACGTCTGATGCCCAAGGTTTGCGGCTGCCACTGATTTCGAAAGGCCTTTCTTGGTAAATAAAAGCATTCTGGTGTTTTATGTTGATACAAAGTTAATATATCGAACATTCAGACTCATTTGAAAGAACATAAAATCAAAATGAGTCTAATTACCGACTGTAACAATATTCGATACAACTTGAAGTATAATGACAATTATTAATTAACTACACTAGTAAATGTTTGGCTGCTATTGAAAGTTAACTTTCTACATTAATTAGTAATACTCGTAGATTATTATGTTTTCATTAGGAGTACAGGTACGTGGACAATCTTGGAATGAAAGGTGTTTTATGAAATATGAGAAATTTGATGATTTTCTGGTATTTTGAAGTTTTCTTATAGATATTAACAAATAAACAAAATAATAGTCTTGTTTTATTGAACTTATTTTAAAAACTACTTACATTATTATAATTACGAGGACGAATTCAAACGAGTAATTGAACGTAAATCCAACTCTGAAGTGTTTTTATATTCATCATAAAGTTGTCTGGTTTTCCTTTGTGATTAAAATATATTTCAAGTCTATTTGAATAGACTGATACATTATTACGACGTGTTTTTGCGATATCCAGGTGTGACTTTTCTATTTAACATAGTTTACTGCATACTCAGGGAAAGTTCATAGCTATATCCTATACTGGTTAAGTTTTTGTTTTTTTAGAGTATCATCTTAGGTGTGCGGAGATTCAGTATATATATATATATATATATATATATATATATATATATATATATATATATATAAATAAAGTATCAAACAGAGTTAAGAAATAATAACAGTGTACTTGGTGGAAACGTGTTGGACGTGTCGTTGCATTTGAAAAATGAACTGTTGAACTGTACAATGACCACACGAGGAGGGTGCACGGATTATATTACTTAAAGTGAGTAAATATGTCCGAGGATTTCTTAGAAAATCTAACCCTTAAGAATTATTTATTACTCTGAACCGGCTTGTAAATTAAGAAAAAGCAAATATTATAGAATTTCAAATCGACAACACACAAACATTAATACCCTATTTATTTTCAGTAGATAATTCATCCATAGATCTTTCATCAACAACTACTATAATATTGACTAGAATAAATATTGACAGCAATCTCAAATTCAACCAATACATTTATTTTGTCTGCAAAAGCTTTGGCATTTTAGTTTTAAGAAATCTAGGAAAAATATTAAACCCCGTTATTAAGGCAGCTTATTATGGGGCTTGTAAACCCATACTTAAAAGCAGTGGAGATATGGGGCAATACACACACGTGACTTATATAATATTTCGTTAGAGTGATACTTAAAAACAAGTATGGACCCTCTTGTAAGCCATTATTTAGAGAGAACCAATTATTAACGTACCCATCCATTTACATTCTGAAGTCAGTTTTATTTATCCTTAAGAAATATCCCTCTTTTCTTAGAAAATATTTAACCATGTTTAAAATGTACAGACCAGTAATGAATGGTACCAGCACACAGAACCACTTTTTTTAGAGGCAGTTGGTCTATAGTGGCTTGAAAATGTTTAATTCGATCCTGGTCACACTTAACAATGTTTAGTTATTAATAATTAATATTTTCCTATTACATAATAATTAACTACAAATAAGTACATTGCGTGACTATCGTTCACGCACGTTTGTTTATGATACGGTAACAGTCCATGAAACATACCATGAAAATAAAACACTTCACTGGCGGAACGAAAGCATTTCTTTTTAGCAAAGTCACAGCGAGATTTTCAAGCCTGAATGATTTTAGGCCATAAATTTAACTAAATTTTACTGCAATTTGTATAAAAAAAACTATAAAAATAATTAAAAACAAGTCGTGAAGCTCATTGAAAACACAAAAACAAAATATTGAAAAGGTTTGATGTAAAAAAAGAAATCGTTTATGGATAGTTGGTAGGGTAGTCATCACTGTAAACACATCATAACTGTATGTGTATGGTTAAGTGATAGAGTCATGAACATTATAAAAACATAGCATTGTTCTTGTATGGGTAATTGAGAGAGATCACCTCTGTAAAAACATCTCTTCTGTTCGTGTATGGGTAGTTGGGAGGTTCACCATAACTGTAAAAACATCACCACTGTTCGTGTATGGGTAATTGGGAGGTTCATCATAACTGTAAAAACATCACCACTGTTCTTGTATGGGTAGTTGGGAGGTTCATCATAACTGTAAAAACATCACCACTGTTCTTGTATGGGTAATTGGGAGGTTCACCATAACTGTAAAAACATCACCACTGTTCGTGTATGGGTAATTGGGAGGTTCATCATAACTGTAAAAACATCACCACTATTCTTGTATGGGTAGTTGGGAGAGTCATCGTTTCTGTAAAAATATTTCCATTGTTCGTTTATGGGTAGTTGAAAGGGTCGTGTATAATTTTAATCTTCATTATAAGCTTGTATAGCTGGAAGGTCTGAATACATCGATCCAGCTACATAATTAGTTACGAAGGGGCTTGTACATGGGTAATGATGTTGCATGTTTTGTAGTGAACGTTGCAGCTAGAAAACGTTTATCACCCTCAGAGCAAGGATATTTGAACCTAAAATTTCATGATTTCTTCTGTAATCTCTCTGGATTGAAGATAGTAGGCCTAATTGTGGTTACCGAAATTGATCATCATAATTCGAATGGTGGCAAATTTGTGTTGCTGTGAGCCTTTCTGTTTTTTATGCCATGTTATTTTGACAAGCGTGTGTATTTAATGGATTTCAATTTAAATCATCAGTAGTGTTAATATAGGGGGTTCAGAACAACCTTGGACTTTGTACCAACCAAGCTCATCCATCGAGGTGATGTTGCAGGTCAGTGTTGTTATTGTTAGTGCAGTTATCACTACATGTTGACCCCAAAGGTCAAGTTATCTATTTTTAACTACAACCACGTGGATCCCCGTGATGTTGTCGTAGGTCAGTTGTATATACTAAGAGCACGTGGACCCCTCACAACGATAGAAGTCGTAGGTCAGTGATGTTTAGCTTGACGCTACACGGAAGTATGTCCGTCTTCACGCGCTGCGATTTTAAACAGTATTTATTGCATTTATATTGATGTGAAATTAAATGGTATTCATTTGGCTTTTAAAATAATAAATTGTTGACTGATTTTTATTACAACAGTGTATGTTTTTCAGTTAAATATAAAACAGAGTCTTTTGAATTGATGTTTCAATACCATATGTGTGTGAGTGTGTGTGTGTGTGTGTGTGTGTGTGTGTGTGTGTGTGTGTGTGTGTGTGTGTGTGTGTGTGTGTGTGTTGTGTGTGTGTGTGTGTGTGTGTGTGTGTGTGTGTGTGTGTGTGTGTGTGTGTGTGTGTGTGTGTGTGTGTGTGTGTGTGTGTGTGTGTGTGTGTGTGTGTGTGTGTGTGTGTGTGTGTGTGTGTGTGTGTGTGTGTGTGTGTGTGTGTGTGTGTGTGTGTGTGTGTGTGTGTGTTTTTATTAGTAAAATTTTTATTAAACCTTTCTGCCAATATTCTACTACTTCAGACGTTCAGTCTCTTCATGACAACGACGACGATGATGATGATAATACTTTTGGATCTTGCCACCTCCAAAAATGTTCATCTCCATGTTCGGGATGAGTTTGATTTTTGTACCTCTAGTGTCACCGATTTTCCATGTAATAGACGAGAAAAATTTGCTTTATTCAGGTTTTTCCCTCTAAAAACATTCTCTCATAATAAGTCTGATAAGCCGACATTGTCCGTGACTGTCGTAGTAAACAATAGATAACTTGACACATGTGGTGATAACTGCACAAAAAATAACAACACTGACCTGCAACATTACCTCGCTCACTGAGCTCGGCCGGTACAAAGTCCAAGGTTGTCCTGAATCCCCTATTTGACCACTACTATCATACTTTTTGATGTGTTATAAATTAAAGTTTAAATTTGGAACATCCTCCTGCCCCCAAAAACACGCACAGAAATGATGTTTTTAGAGTGCTAACGACCCTCCCAACTACCCATACTCGTTCAGTGGTCATGTTTTTACAGTGATAACGACTCTTCCAACTATCTATACACGTACAGTGATGACGACCCTCCACGTACAATGGCTATGTTTTTACAGAAACGACGACTCCCCCAACTACCCATACAAGAACATTGGTGATGTTTTTATAGTGATCATGACCCTCCCACTTACCGATACACATACAGTGGTGATGTTTTTACAGAGATGACGACCATCCCACCTTCTTATACTCGTACAGTGTATATGTCTTACAGTGATGAAGATCCTCCCACCTACCCATACATGTACAGCTGATATATTTTTTATCAATCATACTTCTAAATAACAATTATTTTTTATTTGTATTGTAGATTTGCATACATTTTCATATTTGTCCTTTGTTTCAGGTATATAAATAAATGATAAAACTATATAAATGTATAAATAAACCTATGTTTTTACAATATTTTATTATGTTTTTGTTTAATTATAACCACCTAAGTTAGGTTAGTTAAAAACCACAAAATGAGAAGTATGTAAAATTAAAATGACTTAATTTAGTTTGAAGGATGCTTTTAAAACATTTTATTTAATCTCTAAATTATTGTAATGTAATTTAGCAAGAAATTGTTGTAGTTAATGCGATAGTCATTTTAAGACAATTGAAGGGATGGAGGCTGTCATCATAGCTTGAAATTCTTTCATAATCTTTAGCCTTAGGATGTTACTATGCGGGTGATATAGCAGCAGAAATTTTTTTAGGTACGCACGCCTAAAGTAGCCAAAGTGAACTTTATTACTTGACCCTAAACGATCAAAAGGCCCCCAGTCAGATCCACGCACTCCCAACCAAGAAATGATGAAGTGGGTAAAATTTACTGAACAAGTTTACAAATGTAAATTAAATTTGACTACTTTTCGGCACGTTTGATAGAAAAACAGGACATCAACCTCCGTGGTTAGTTGACATTTTTCCTCTTGTTCATCATTTATAGAAGCAGAAAGAGTGGGATTCCCACTAAAATCTAGAGCCTGCTGCCAAGTGCCACTTGGTCAACTAGAGTTTGGTTATTTTACACACGTGCTGATGTACGAGTCTATGCTGTAAGCTCTTCAGTCCGTCTCTATCCACACTTACAATAAATGTACTACCACAATTCACTGTGGGTCATTCATTAGCCTCTGCACGTGTATGGGTGGGCGGGTGGGTAAACCTTTATTTGTCTGTGTCAGCAATAAAACATAACAAGCCTTGTGTGGCACTAACCCTTACACCCACATTACAAGGTTTGATGAGTATAAACTAATTATTCATCTACATCAAACTGCGATGAACACGTAAAACTGCTGAGTGGAATCAACACGGCTGAGTATGGAGGGATCTTAATGAACGTGAACCAATGACTCATCTACGTCAAACTGCGATGAACACGTAAAACCGCTGATTGGAAGCAACACGGCTGAGTATGGAGGAATCTAAATGAACGTGAACCAATGACTCATCTACGTCAAACTGCGATGAACACGTAAAACTGCCGAGTGGAATCAACACGGCTGAGTATGGAGGAATCTAAATGAACGTGAACCAATGACTCATCTACGTCAAACTGCGATGAACACGTAAAACTGCTGAGTGGAAGCAACACGGCTGAGTATGGAGGAATCTAAATGAACGTGAACCAATGACTCATCTACGTCAAACTGCGATGAACACGTAAAACTGCTGAGTGGAAGCAACACGGCTGAGTATGGAGGAATCTAAATGAACGTGAACCAATGACTCATCTACGTCAAACTGCGATGAACACGTAAAACCGCTGATTGGAATCAACTCTGCTGAGTCCACAGGATTTTGATGACTGTGAACTATGTCTCATCTACGTCAACAACAACATTTAACAAGATATAGATGACCTTGAATTGTAATAGGATAGTGTGTTAAGCCACTAAAATGAATTAGGCTTTAGAGAGGCAGACATTTGAACAGTATGTGAGACAGTATAAAACAAATACTTACTAAAGGCCATGTGTTTAATTTTTAATTATATTTTTGAGGAAGTGGGATTTGGGTCAACTTACGTCTGAATAAAATTGGTTTTGGAGCCAGATCCGCCTTTTTCGTCCCTGGAGTCGGAGAGAACACCTTCAGAGTCTGCAGAAGCTGTTGGCCATGTTTGTTTCAATCCCATAAATAATGTTATTTGAGTATACATACTTTTTCGTTATTTATTGACCAAAAGCTGTGTATGAGGTGTCTTTTTACACGTTATCATACTTCGTATTTTGTTTGCTATTTATATTTTGAATACATAAGCCTAGTTTTGAAAAACAAGTGAAAATAAAAACTTCAAAATAAACATTTTTAAATTGTTTTCTATAAAACTAATTAGGAATTCACAAAGCAATTCCAACGTGCAATTTCGTTCTTGATCAAATGAAATTTTTTTTTAAAAATCTGTTTAAAAATAACTGTTTCATTTGGATACGCATGATCGTATGTCCGGTTCTAAAATAACATTGTTCTTATGGGACTAAAAGCAATATGGCCGACTGCCTCCACTAGCTTCTGCATACTCTTCAGCGCTGCCGGTGAGGTTCTCATATTTGTTATTCACCGGGAAGCGGAACGGTTCTGAAGTCTCTCATCCACCGTCCGTCGACCATTCCCCATGAGAACTCCGCGCCAGGCTGGACTGTGTCAATGGTTTACAGTTATCAAACAGTTCACCGGGTACTTCCGCTATGCCCAAACTTGGTGTACCTGGACACTGGGTAAGCTGTGACGCGACGGACAACTCTACTGTCAAGCCTACGGTAGACGACTTTCTCGGTCATCAACACCGGTAGAGTGGTCGCCTCCTTTAATCCTCACCGCCCTCTTCCTGTTACGTTAGCGTCAGACATTTGTTGATTTGCTATCAACAGATGGAGACCAACTTTCATCTACATTAATATCCATAAAACACCACCATTCATGATACAACATTTTTATGTTACAATCTAATTAAAAAAAAGTCCAGTCAGTCTGCATGACAGCAATAATGACAACATGAAGTTAATAAAATAACTCTTTTTTTAAAACTCTAGGAGTAAAAAGAATCGTGTTACAGCAATGATGGTATGTAAAGTAAATGTTGGCCTTAAAAATTATAATTTTAATATACTTTTTCTTTGATCAAGCTCAGGTAGTTATGAACTTTAATTTAATCTGTTTCTCATAAAATTACGGGAAAAAACAGTTGTAAGAAACTCATAAGAAACACTCTAAATGACACACAATGTACAAACACAAATATCGGTACATGTTGGTAACGATGTAGGTTGTGACGGTAAACAAATCCCTATAGCTTGATTGTTTAAAATGGTATTGAAGAAGATTGGCCCACGATCTCATGCATGTAAATCAGATTGGCCCACTATCACATTCATGGCAATCAGATTGGCGCACCATAACATTCATGGCAATCAGATTGGCGCACCATCACATGAATAGCAATCAGATTGGCCCACCATCACATGCATGGCAATCAGGTTAAACAACTTTGATAGCTTTTTAAAATAACCAATGAAAAAATAAAAATTCAAAATGTTTTAAAGGAATACGCTATCAAATAAAATATTTTATTGCCAGGAACATTACAATAAATGCATAGCAATTGTCAAGACTATACTAACTATAATTTTTACCATATACACCACAGTAACACCTCAGTCATACATACATTGTATCCTCCATTTACTCATGCCAATTCCCCCCCCCCCCCCCAGCATCGGTTGTAAGTCTTTAATTATGTGGTCTCCCAGTCATATGCCATAAACTCATCACAGGTATAGAACGCCTGTGACGCTAAACAGCGTTTGAGACGAGTTTTTAACACCTTGGCCTTTGGGGCATTTCTAATTGAATTTGGCAACTTGTTAACAAATCGGACACCCGCATATAAGGGCAAGCGTTCGTGAACTACCGTCCTGTGTCTCCCAGTTCGGTAGTTGTCCCTGCCCCTCGTATTGTACGTATGTATGTCTCGTCCCCTTATCATGTTTCCCTTAGAGACATAAAATAAGGTTGTTTCCAGTATATAGAGGCAGGGCAGGGTCAACAGTTGCAGTTGTTTGAATGAATCTTCATCTTTGAATGAATCTATAAATCGCTTATTGGTTTTAAGCACTTGAAATACACAAACAAATATCTCCATTCGTTATGTGAATAGGTCACCATATACAACGCTGGGAAGGACGTCTCTGTTACCATAAAGGTAGCCACAAATTGAACGTGACAAAGGATATTGATCACATCCCCTTCCCATTTTTCCATTGACCACCTATCTGACCGCCTTCCTGCCACCGTTAGTTCTCCACAATCAGTGACTAATCTACGGATGTCATGGATAACATTATATGTGTAAAGAATCTTTATATGGATACTTAAGAGAGTAAAAACATTTGTTCTTGTCAAGTTTCATCCGGGTTTATGTCACCTTAAACAAGGAAATCGGTCAATCAACAGAAGTGAAACTAAGTTAATTCATCTACTTGTGTCACGCACTGATTTATATACGTATGTTTAATCGTTTTAAGGTTAAGATGTAAGTGTCAAAAGAAGAGGATTTAAGCGTAAAGGAAAAATTAATAGGTTTTAAGCGTAAATTGGAAGATTAAGGAGACACAGAGGAAATACTTAAGGTGGTGCAGTCGGTTTTTGGTAAGTTAATTATTTCCCAATTTTATAATAAAAACTAGTTAATATACCTTCCTTGAAGACGGGAAAAATATTTTAAAAGTTTTTTAAACAACTAAATTAGAATTTCTGGCATTTTGAAGTGGTGAATTTAGCTGATTTTAAATTACCATTAAGGCAAAACCGTTCAAGGTACAGATTACATTTTTTTAGAACCACGTTTTTTACACGTAACTGAAGGAATTCAAATGTTTTTCATTTAAACAAAAATTTTCATTTTAAAGGTAAAAAGGAATATTTTTTACGTTTAAAATTAAAATTATTTTTACTTTCTAAAAAACTGAAAACATCTTAATCCCTTCATTTACGTGTAAAAAAGTGAACTTACGTGTAAACTCACCACTTCAAATGGCCACAAATTCTGATGTAGTTGTTAAAAAAAATTATATATTTTTCCTGTCTCAAGGGATGGTACGTTAACTAATATTTGTATTATTAAATTCGACAGTAATTCACTCACCGAAACCGATTGCACCACCGAAAGAGTTAAAAGACCAGGATTTAATATATGAGGGTACGGAATTATTTTAGAAGAAAAAGGGTTTAGGCTGAAAAGAAAAAGTAAAATGCTTCAAGTAAAAAAGGAGACTGTTTAAGAGACAAATGGTGAGAGTTTACGAACCAAATTTAATTAGGATTAGTCATCTGGTTCAGCCTACTCGAACCTTCCAGGAGTAGGCTGGAGTGCCTAAACACTATCTCAAACCTGGCAATCCATTAACCACAATACACTTCGGAAGATGGTAGCTCATTGAAATAATCAGTAAAATGTATTTAATGCCTCGTGAATATACCTTTACCACTGAATGCACGTCAAACTGGTAATCTCACCAGGATGGCCACACAAACTGTTCTGAGTACGTGACAAGTTCAAAGCCCTTATATATGGATTGGGGATTATCTTGATTACAAAATACAACAAAAAGTAATTGGATAGAGGCGATATTTTATTAATTATAACGTAGCTGGGTCCTTATAGTCAGAAGTCATACTGACGATAGCCCAGCCACAAAGACGAAAGAAACAGAGGTTGCATCTAATAGTGCCCTGAATCGGTGTTGAGTTATATAAACTTGGGATGTCGAGTATTTAGTTGTCCAGTTTGTCGTGCGGATGGCAGGGCTAGCACCGTTGTAAGTCCCTCCCCTTATTCCCCTCCAAATATTGAAGAATAAACGCACGTTATTGGAATGAAATGCATAAAAGGTTATTGGAAGATAACCTTGCATAAAACTGGTCTGTCAGCTGTTCATATAAATATCAGCTGTTGTATTGTTGTCGAACTTATATCTATTACAATTGCCTTAAACTACAATTGTGTGCCAATGGTAATGGATAATTAATAAATAATCAAAAACTAAGAAAAATAAATAATTCAATAATAATATTGATAAGTGGTACTCAATACTGCTACAAAAAACTAAACTGTAAGGTAATTTAGTCATTACCATTGGTACACAATTAATTGTAGGTTAAGGCAATTTTAATAAATATACCTTTACCAACAATGCAACAGCTGACAGACCAGTATTAATGCATGGTTTTCTTCAAACATTTATATCCAATAATTTAGAGTCTTCTGGATCAAGAACATTAAATATTGAACATTATACTGTGTTGTAATTACAAAGCTATAATAATTTACTTATGGTGTAGGGCCTACTAAGTGTTATTTTACTATACAAAATATATTTAACTGTTAAACTACGCTGAAAAAAGAAGTAACCAAAGTTTTAAAAACTATAAGTAGAAACTGGGTGATTAAAAAATAGTCATGGGCTATTTTTTTTTATTTTGTCTAAGATGTTCAAACGTATCTTACAAAATTTATGAATGTATCCTGCATTCTAATATTACAGAATTAAACATGGTTTTTAAATGAATTTTACAATACTAAAATTTGCCGTTAGTAGTAATGGGGCCGAAATGGGACAGGGAGATAACTAGTTGTGTGACGTCACGCGGTTGATGTTACGTGACTGCCCCTCCCGGCGGCCGATGAGTATGTGACGTTTGGGGTCACGTGACTGCCGACCGACTGTCCCCACTCTAAGATGGTGGCTCTGCCAAATTTTCTAACCTAACTTTTTCTACATGTTCAAGAGGGATTTTGTGGCAAACATATATATGTTGAAAGATCATTTACCACGTCTATAATGTAATTGTACATATATAGGAAAGAGATTGAATGTATCGATTAATTTTCTGATCTAACTATTTCCACGTGTTAAAGATAGCGACACGTTTCAGGTCACATAACTGCCCCCTCCCTGGGGCCCATGAGAGTGTGACGTCACGGACCACTCATCTGATCGTGACGCAGTAATCAGAAAAAACGAATTTGTACATATACATGGAAATGAGTTTGCACAGATCGTTTACCAAGACTCTGCAGCATATATTTATAAAGGAGATCAAATGTACGGATTAATTTCGTAACCTAACTTTTTTCAAGTTTTCAAGATGGCGACCGAAATCTCACTTACCCGGTTCTAGAATGTTCTGGACGGCGGCAATTGTGTTCCCGCCTTCTAATCGAAACTTCTCGAACATTCTAGAAACCGGACATGATTATTCACGGTGATCAGCACGCGCAATGAAATATTTTTTCTCGAATGTTCTTATTGGATATGACCCGTTGTCTACATCGAGCGAGACTCAGTTCTCAGACATAAGATCTCTCTGACAGACGGACAGAAACAAAGAATGAACACTTCTTTCAAGAAACACTGGAACGTAGGGGTCCGTCTAACTCACGACAACATACCCGATGGAAGCAACCACACTCTGCTGACTGACTTACAACTCAGGGCCGTGAATAGAGCGCTCAAGAAAAAGACCGGTCTTCGATTGGTGCTTGGATTCGAACAGTTGTTAAAGAACAAGAAAGGTGGTTGCTGAAGGATATGACGAACTTCATTGTTAATGATGTGTCCGGTGGTAAGCAGTTCGTATCAACGTTGGTGATTAACAACTAGCGCCGATTCTGAGAGAAAAATCCATACCGTAGTTGAAAGACTTGATCGACAACGATCGGGACACGATAATCACCAAAGATTCGGACGTTACGCAAACGACGTGTTGAAGCTTGAGAACCTTCATGGTGTCTTCCTACGGCAGCTGCTTCCACCAACGCCTACGTCGAATCAAACTGAATGTGGAATCCTGAACTTGGGAGACGCCGACTCCAATGGAACACACTGGACTTGCTACGTGAAGAAAGGCGATAGGGACAAATTCTATTTCGATTCTTTCAGAGAAGCACATCCACATGCCGAGCTGGTACACTATATGGGTGGTGGAGACGGTCTCGTATACAACGAGTGTAGGATTCAGGATTTCGACAATCTACCAATATGGGGCCACCTGTTTTTGGAAGTATATAAACGGTATTCGAATGACGATGACAGTGACTGCTGGAAACACTTTCATAAACAAAGTAAGAGACGAAAAGTATGGATGGCTGTCTTGATGGCAGTATCTTTCCAATCAACTGACTCTGTGAAACAAACAATACCAGCAACAGTGAAAGGTGAGACGATGTTGACTCTTAGATCAATGCGTTGAAAAAGGAGTTCGCACACGAGACATTGACTGCGTTCGAAGAAATTGAGAACAAACTCATGACCCATCGAGCGGAGAACGGCGTTCTTCTCGATAGTGTAAAGATAAAGAAAGGCTACATCAGCATCGACAACAAACGTATTGTGGGCACTGCAAAAACTATCTATAAAAACGATTTAGTCACTAGGGTCAGTTGGACGAAACAGCGAACAAGTTCGACACCACGACACAACCTTTGTTAGTTTTTTTTTTAACCTTTGCAAACTCGGAACGACAAACGCTAAACAAAGTTTAATCGAGCAAAATTCAACTTTTTTATTTATGTATCACTAAAATAATACTGTGGCACTAATAAAACATGCAGAAAAATATTGAAGAGTTGATGAAGTATCTTCATAATTCGTTTATATCGAGGCTGTGTTGGACCCGTAAGGTATACTCTGCTCAAGGGAAAGTGTAGGCCGGATATTCAGCCCAAGCGTAAAATAATCTTAACAATAATAAATCGCTGATATTTCCAGATACTAAATGTTTCTCCAGTAAGAAACATGGTTAGTTAGTTGACTTGGAGGTGTGTTCGTGTTCAGTTCTTAATCAATTTAACAGTGCTTGGTATAGTTTAATCACCAGGTTATTTTCATAACAGTAATTTAGCATTAGTGATAATACAAGTTTTTTTTGTTTATATGTGACAATAGTGTTATAGGATTCAGTGTATATATATATAAAATTATGAGTTTTAGTGCAATTATAATATTTATGCCCTTTCAAATTTAAGTTAATGTTGTATTCTATGAATAATTAACAAGTAGGCCTTAAGTTTGCAATGGAAGAGGCCAGAGCTGAGCCAGTGACTGTACATTGCGCATGTGGTATCACCGCCGCCTTGTTGACAATCTAATTTGGAAAACTCCTGAATCTTTCTCTTAAGTTCAAGAAAATTTTATTCAATACGAGAGTAAAATTTTAATGTCACTTAAATAACACAATAGATTTAGGTTTAAAGAAATGTTGTCTAGAGTTTTACGTTTCCGAGTTTGCAAAGGTTTACAAAAAACTTAATTTCTCATTGTCTTGTTTTAATTATTAAATGAAACTTACACAAAATTAATCACATTGAATCAAACTGGCATCCCTCCACAGGAAATTATTTTATAATTATTATTCTCGCTACAGTGACAGGTTAAAGACGACCCACGTGCAATTTCACTCATAAAAACGTGTTCTTGAACACAAAAATTACAATACAAAGCAAATTAGTTTAAGCAAAATCTCCAGTGTAATGGTTCTTAAAGAATATAACATACAATTATTTTGAAAATTATTCCTTACTTATTTTAAGTTTGACAGCAAATTAAATCTCAGAGTTTTGTCATTTCAGACCGGTGTCCCGTGGCCGTTCCGTCAGTACCAAAGTTACTTTCTTCGGACTATGACTATACGTACAGCATCCAACTGCACATATATATTTGCTACACAGTCTTGGTAAGCGATATCTGTTGAACACGTGGAAAAAGTTAGGTTAGGAAATTTGGCCGTTCCGCCATCTTGGGGTAGGGGGCCCGAGAGGGGATAGTCACGTGACATCGACTGCGTGACGTCTAACAGGTTGTCCTCTTCCTGTCTTATATCGACCCTATTACTACTGCCGTTTTAAACTATTGCAGTGTTCATTAATAAGAAGCGGCTAATTTTACGAGAAAGATGAAAACTGTAGAAAAGTCTAAAAATAACAATTTCTATAAGAAATTATCGTGAATTAAATAGTGTTCCATAAGGAAAATGTAAGTTGACCGCCATTTTTAAAAATAGTGGATTTTTTTAGATCGCAAACTAAATATTATTATTAATTTTGAAAAAATACGCGAAGTCCCGCTTATAAAGTTTGTTGTATCTCTGCAGGTTTATAAGATCCCAATAGTGGTACACTTAAAAAAAATTATCATGTATGTTTGTGTATTGGTACAAAGTATTCTTGGAAGAAAATCGCAATACCTAATTTGTTTTAAAATTACGTTTCCTGTTTCTTGTTTTTGCAGAGAAAGAGAGAAGCATTAAGTTAGTCAATCCTGTTGTACTTTACAAATGTAGGCGATGACTTCCTTTATGGGCAGAGAAAGCAGTCACAAAATGGTCATCAAGTTCGCAGAACGCTTTCTATCTAAACTGAACAATCCTTAATAGTTACAAGACTGTTTCACATTGTATTGTTGTTACTTCCTTTCATCTCATATTAAATACTTGTTACTGATTCTTTATAAATGTTTCGTTTTTAGGAGTAACTAACACAGATTTCGGAAAGTCTCATATTTTTATGTTAACGACGTGTAAAATATCTAGAGTTCAAGATTTTTATATGTTATATGGGTGAGAGGGCTCTTTAAAACGTACGTTGGATGGGTATGGGGTTCCTCAAGGGGGATTTTTGGTGGGAGAGAAAACATTTCAAGTGTTGGGTGGATAGGAGGGCCTTTCAAGGTCGATGATGGGTGGTTCAGGACCCTTCAAGACGTATGTTGGATGGATAGGAGGGCCTCTCAAGACATAAGTTGGGTGAGCAGGAAGATCCTTTAAGACGTATATTGGGAGGGCGTCTCAAGATGTATGTTGGATTGGTGGAGGGCCTTTCAATATTTTTGGGGGTTTTTTTATCTTGAACACATGCGATTTTTGGGAGGGCCCAACAAAACCTATATTGGCTGGGTGGGAGAATATGTTAGGCTATATTAGTTAACGTTAAATTAGCAGGTTATGTTATGTCAGGAGGTTATATTGGGTAGGATACGTTTATGCGACAGGGTGCAAGGCCCCGACAACTGATCCTAAATTCGTATTCGCTTATAAGTATATAATAATATTGTCTTAACAGACAATAATAACCCGTATATAAGATTATGGCACACTCACTTTAAAGTGTAAACTTTCTACAGAACACTTTGTATAAGTGGTCGTTCTTGAGACTCAAACTGCTCATAAAGCGTTCTTGATAAGACACGGTCGACGACAGCTTCATAATATTTTTGTGTATGTACTTAAACCGATTGCAACAATGTTCAACCTATTTTACACAATAAAGTATTCTATAATTGTTAATGACGTAATGTATAAATTATATAATATCACTACTTATGGGTTTAAAAGGTTTAGTAATTTTTATTTAGGCCTACGTTGAACGCGTCTTAGGAGTTGTACCTTATCAAACTAAATTAAACCATCGATTTTATACACAAATATATTTCCCATCCAATGTTAAATTTTGAGACTCAAAATATCAGATGTTTTTGTGGTCGATTGTGGAGCGCTAGTGTAGTCCCATGTAAATGTAATGCAGTTAAACCAGCTGTGGTTGCGGGCCTTAATAACTAACAGAATTACAGGCACACGTATTCCTATTAGATGGAATATATATTTAAAGTGTATATGATCATGAATTGAAATAGTTTAAAAATTATGACTGCTATTTATTATTGATACAATAAATTAAATTATTACTTCTATACATTAGTAATTATTTATCACCAAACTGACATTAATGAACATGTCGAGTAAATTAAGTTAGTCGACAGGATGGTGAGAGCACTGCAGTCTCTTCTTGGTATTTTTACTATCGAATACAATTAAAATAATTTAGTAAATTATGACATTCAACAGGTAATGATAATTACTGTAAAGACCTTGTGGATAATATTCAGTTGAAAGTTGCTTTTAGTGTCAACCTTCAGTCTGTGTGTAAAAACATTAATTTTGGACCATTTAAACCAACCAAAATAGTAAATAAAATTACAAGGTCACTAACATTACAATGTTGGGATTAAGGGATTTTATTTTATCAAAATAAAAGATTGGGTAACATTCGGTTAACACATTTTTTCAGTTGAAGTTTTTGTTCGGATAGTTCGTTATTTCAGACTCAATACAGGGACTACTAATTGTTATTATTAACTTATGAGCCCAATCAGACAACATGGGCTAGTTGAGTAGCTGTTTTGATAAATTGGCGTTTTTTTCTGTCCAAACTTGTCTGATTATTCAAGAAAGAGCTCTCTTTCTTTCAACAGACCAAGTCACTATCTTACCGACTTTCCAATCTAAAATGTTATATCAATCTGATAATGAGGTGTTAGTATTATTTTCAAGTATTACAACAATATTGTTTAGTATTGTTATTGAAGGAGGCTTCAGATGAGCTAGACCAATGGGAACATTAAATTTAACAGCAGGTTCATAGTTATCTATCTATCCAGCTGGTAGGTAAGACCGCAATTCCAAGAACACTCTTTCAATAGTTGTTCACTTTCATTCATGCATGTATTCGTATAAATTACATCATTTGTGCCTAACTGCAAGACATTTTATAACATTTTTTGTTAAAAAATTCTGTTAAATTGAGAGAATTTTTATTAAAAATTTAAGATAGTTGCCAATAAATAGTTTAACTTTACTTGGAAGTTTTTATTTTTGTTTTGACTGTAAGTTTTTTTATAAGTTGCGTGATTGGGTTGGTAGGGTCTTAAATTCAAAAATCAAATTAATATTTTTAAAAGAAGGAATATAATATAGGTATATAAATGCCTTAAATCTGCCAACTTTATTGAACTTTTAGCATAAAAATCACTTTTTCTTAAAGAATTAGAATTATATTTTTATTAGAACAAACAGTGGTATAAAGGACAAGTTTTGTACACATGGGGTTGGTAAAATAGGGTTGGTAGATGTTACATTTGGGTGATAAATACCTTGGTACAAAATGAAAATGGACATCATACATTTTGTAACTATTTCGGAGTTATTTTCTATTTTATGTGGATTTAGTATTAAATACGGTTATATCTTCCCTAAATATTCAATTAAGTCGGCACTGAAAATGCATTCAGATTGAGGAGTTTAATATATACTAGACTAACAAACTGTGGAATATCTGCTGTTAAATATACTAGACTAACAAACTGTGGAATATCTGCTGTTAAATATACTAGACTAACAAACTGTGGAATATCTGCTGTTAAATATACTAGACTATCAAACTGTGGAATATCTGCTGTTAAATATACTAGACTAACAAACTGTGGAATATCTGCTGTTAAATATACTAGACTAACAAACTGTGGAATATCTGCTGTTAAATATACTAGACTAACAAACTGTGGAATATCTGCTGTTAATTATACTAGACTATCAAACTGTGGAATATTTGCTGTTAAATATACTAGACTAACAAACTGTGGAATATCTGCTGTTAAATATACTAGACTAACAAACTGTGGAATATCTGCTGTTAATATCTGATGTTAAATATACTAGACTAACAAACTGTGAAATATCTGCTGTTAAATTATTTGTAATTCATTATTATTGTTCATTATTCATAATTATTAAAATATGATACAGCAGGGTCTGTGTGCAGCGTTTCTATGATCTTAGTATTTATTTGTATTTATGTTTGACATCTTGTCTTTTTCTCTTTACCCAAGTGAGCATATCTCTAATATGGTGGTTATTTTAAGCAAATAAATTAATAATTAAATGAGAGGCGGGGTTGAATGGCTGAGGAGTGATAAATTCGTTAATTTGAGTGTTGATTTGTTGATAATTAATTGCAATTGTTATTATAAACCACGCCTTTCATGGTTGGATGAATTATACCTTGAAAGCAGTGTTACAAATGGAAGAGGTGACAAATTACAAAATATACATGCAGACTAACAAAACCGCCGGCCCAGAGTTGTTGTGGGACCAACGACAGTCATATTTCCATCTCTAATAAATCCACAAGTCATCGACCCACGTGGGGTTTGTAGGCCAGTGGGCGAATTTTATTCCAGGAAGTTAGATTAATTTATGAACGTTTAACCCTACGATTGCAACAGGGGTGACGCGCCACTCCACGCAGTGATATTTGTTATTGCTGTAGTGGCAGAAATGAACGTATGGCCTTGGGAATTTTTTTATTCTCCGTTCAGCCCGTCTCGCGTCCACACACTAAAAACTAACCAATTCTCGGTATTCTATCAGTGCGTAAAAAATACCTTGGGGTGACGCGTCACCCCTGTTGCTATTTGTGTGTGTTTTATTTCCAAGTGCATAGTTTTTAAAGTTATTTTTTTATTTCAAAATGGCTTATGCAATCGACCCGAACTATAGTGATGTCGTTCGAGATTTGCTTGATGATGAAGATGTAATAAGTGATGAAGGTTCTGTAAGTTCATGTGGTGAAAATATAGACATTCAGTCAGAATATGATTCTTCAGCTAGTTGTTCTGATTCTGAAACCGAGATTCCTGAATTGGAGGGACCTATTGTTACAGGGAAAAATGGTTATAAGTGGAGCCTTGTTCCACCCCCTACTACTAGAACAGCAAGTAGAAACATAGTTCGTATTCCTAGACTAAGAGATAGGACACTAAACATTTCGACAGAGAAGGAAGCTTTCCTTACTTTGCTGGATTACCCCACTATAGATATTATTGTTAGACACACTAATCAGGAGATAGCTAGACGTAGAACAATGTTCAATGTTGCTCAAAGATATACTCAAGATACAGATGTTACAGAAATTCAAGCCTTGTTTGGCTTACTATATACAGCAGGGTCGCAAAAAGATGGTCATCTCAGTGTTATTGAAATGTGGTCTCAATACGGATCTCAATTTTATAAATGTGTCATGACAGAGAATAGGTTTAAGTTCTTATTATTATCATTAAGGTTTGATGACAAGGATTTGAGGAACAGATATGACAACTTTTCTCCGATCAGGGAACTTTGGAATAATTTTATTGAAAAATGTAAAACAGTTTACGAACCACACGCTTAGGTCACTATTGACGAACAGCTGCTATCGTTTCGTGGCCGATGTCCTTTTAAGGTATATATAGCTAGTAAACCTGATAAATATGGTATCAAGGTGGTAACCATGTGTGATTCTCGAACATATTACATGATTGATGCTATTCCTTATGTTGGTAAGGATCCAGGCAACACCACTGCTCAGTATTATGTCAATACACTATCTGACACTATCCATGGAACCGGTCGCAACATAACCTGCGATAACTGGTTCATGTCTGTGCCTCTAGCAGAACAAATGTTAAGAGACCACAATCTAACTCTTGTTGGTATATTAAGGCGTAATAAGAGGGAAATTCCTCAATCGTTTTTGGCAAGTAGACCCAAGCCTGTAAACACATCACAGTTTGGGTTTTCGGATAAGACCATGCTGGTCTCATTTACTCCTAAAAAAAACAAATGTGTTCTGTTGGTATCTACTATGCATAACCAACCAGAAGTCAATGATGTCTCAAAGAAACCAGAAGTGGTAGAGTTTTATAACTCTACAAAAGGAGGCGTCGACACTTTCGATAAAATGGTACATGCTTATTCTGTATCACGAGCAACTAGACGCTGGCTCCTCCGAATGTTCTTTGGAATCTTGGATCAGGCAGGTGTTAATGCAATGGTTCTATATACAAAATCAGGCAACTCAGAAAATATGCAAAGAAGACTATTTCTCAAAGAACTTGGATTCCAGCTAGCCAGGCCTCATATGGAGAGACGACTAGAGATGCAACTTCCCAGAGAGCTCAAGACTAACATAAGAAAACTTCTAGGGTTAGAAGATCCTCGGCAACAACTCGGTCCTCCAGCAAAGCTAGCAAAACAGGCTAGATGTCACTTGTGCCCACGCTCAAAGGACAAAAAAGTTAAAATTGTATGCTCAATGTGTGCACAGCCTACTTGCAATGACCATCGAAAAGATGTGTGTAACAACTGTGTTTAATCAGACTAATGCATACCATAATATATTCAAAGAAATGTTTACTTTGTGAAATATCATAGTTACTACTGTTTATATTCATTTTATACTTAATTATTCAATTTATTACTTTTATTTGTGCTTATAATTCATGAAATTACTTTTTAAACCTCGTAAATTGATTAAAACTTCAAATTGAATTTTTTGTGTTGTAAGATACAAAATATACAAAAATTCTACAATATACTTGTTTACCTAATATTATATTAAAAATAAATTGTAAAAAATTTGTTTTATTGTCACCCATAGTATCATTATTTTACATGCAAAATTGTTAAGATTTTTATTTACAAGGTTTTAACAAATATATTATAGCTTTATAAATTATTATTATAAACTAAACATTTCACAGTATGTGATGTAAAATGAACTATTTAATCCATTGCATTATTCAAATTTTAGTTTTATTACATTTTAGTTACGTTTTTTTAGATAAAATAGGTGATGGGGTGACGCGTCACCCCATGTTGGAAACGACCGTTGCATCACTTGTGTTGCAATCGTAGGGTTAATTCAGTGGAGATTATAATCTTTCCACGATGTAATCCAAATTTATAGTTTTAAAATATTTAACCAAAAAACGAACTGTTCTTACTGCTTAAAAAATTATTGAAGGAGTTTAATACTCCAAAATCAGTCTCTATTCGTGCAAGAAATTTAGTGATAACCTAAGAATAATCACAATTACGATCCAAAATCATAACAAACGTATGATACGTTGTTGATTCGGTGATAAGAAATAAAAACAACGTTCTTGTCATACAAAGAAATACAAAAGAAAAAAATAATTAAATAAAAAAATTTGAAACAATATTTGGACCTTTTCCGTACCATCACTTTTTTATGTTACTCCACTACCACTTCTTTTTTATCGCAATTACGGTTAGGTTAGGTTAGGTCAGGTTAGGTAAGTTATTAGGTGGCTACTAAAGGTGATCACAAACTGCTGGATCCAATGATTGACTCACCGCCGAATGCGCTCTCCGTGTGTAAGTTCTTGGAAAGCGATAAGATAAGGCCAACTATATCGGATTCCTAGTGGATAAGGAATACGAAAGTGGATGTAAAAATGATTGGGAAAAAGTTTTTAGAGCAATAAAATATTTATCAAATGATAGTGAATTAACGGAAAAGATCCCAATATTTAAAAAACTAATCATAGCTTCTGTGTTCAAAAACATTATGTAATGCAAGACTCGGCAAGCTGATTGGCAAGTGGTCTCCGAGGCGTCAGGACTTTAAGCCTGGGCTAGAGATAGCATCCGACCTGTTCTGAAAGTTTTTGTCAGTAATGTTCATTTTGTACTGTACTGGTTATTCTTCTTACCCTATCTAAATAAGTTTCCCACACTGATATATATTTGTGAGGAATGGACAGATTAAGGTTAATGAGGAGATCGGCCTCTACTTAAAAATTAAAATGGAAATAATAAACTATTATGAAGGAAATATTCCAGTCTGCCATTGCAGGTTTATAAAAGATGGTTAGGCGTAATTATATGCATAATTAATTAAATTCATATAACACACGTTTTAAATTATTCACATAATACAAGCAGAAAATTATATTCACCACTTCAAATATGCATATTTAAAAGTAATTATAATTCAGACGTGTGAGTTTGTCGAGGGTTTCCCACCGTGGAAGGCAGCGTTGCGCGTTGCTGTGGCCAGGTGCCGTGAAAAGAACGTTTAGCAGCACATTGTAATCACGATGGGCACATCTCATGTATGACACATTCACTTGCTCATGTTATTACATTGTGAATTAATCCGAACCACTTTAATAATTTATTACTGATATGTGAAAAGAAAAAAAAATATATGTGCACAAACCTGCTGCAAAGGTGATTGTTATTCTAATTTTAGTACAACAAATACTACTATTATGATTTTAAAGGGTTTCAAAACAACCAAAGTTTTAAGAGACACATATATTTATAGAAAATAAATAATTTTTCTGATTCTTACATAGATAAAATAAACTAACATTCTTAATAGCACTTTTATATGCTAATTAAAAGTGTCAGTCTATTCACATAAATTATAATGTTATACACAAACGATTTAAAATTATCACGAAATGTTTTATTACAAGCGAATTAACTAAAAGTTTCTATGTACGAGTCTTTTTAAAAACTAGAACTTTTAAATTATCTAAACTATAAGATACAATTTATTAAAATATATTCACACAATTAATGAAATCTAGCCAATCAAGGATTACAAGTACTAGATATGTAACGGTTTATCATACCACTTATGATTGTTTGTGATAAACTATGTATACATGGCCCACGACAGCCAATCACACATTAAAAGTAGCCTACTCTATATCAATATGAAACGGTTTATCATACCACTTGTGATTGTTTATATTAAACTATGTATACATGGCCCACGACAGCCAATCAGACATTACAAGTAGCTTACTCTATATCGAGATGAAACGGTTTATCTTACAACTTGTGATTGTTTGTGATAAACTTTGTATACATGGCTCACGACAGCTAATCAGACATTACAAGTAGCCTACTCGATATTGATATGAAACGGTTTATCTTACAACTTGTGATTGTTTGTGATAAACTTTGTATACATGGCTCACGACAGCTAATCAGACATTACAAGTAGCCTACTCGATATCGATATGAAACGGTTTATCTTACAACTTGTGATTGTTTGTGATAAACTTTGTATACATGGCTCACGACAGCCAATCAGACATTACAAGTAGCCTACTTGATATCGATATGAAACGGTTTATCTTATAACTTGTGATTGTTTGTGATAAACTTTGTATACATGGCTCACGACAGCCAATCAGACATTACAAGTAGCCTACTTGATATCGATATGAAACGGTTTATCTTACAACTTGTGATTGTTTGTGATAAACTTTGTATACATGGCTCACGACAGCCAATCAGACATTACAAGTAGCCTACTCGATATTGATATGAAGCGGTTTATCTTACAACTTGTGACTCTTTGTGATAAACTGTGTATACATGACTCACGACAGCTAATCAGACATTACAAGTAGCCTACTCGATATTGATATGAAATGGTTTATCTTACAACTTGTGATTGTTTGTGATAAACTTTGTATACATGGCTCACGACAGCCAATCAGACATTACAAGTAGCCTACTTGATATTGATATGAAACTGTTTATCATACAACTTGTGACTCTTTGTGATAAACTGTGTATACATGACTCACGACAGCTAATCAGACATTACAAGTAGCCTACTCGATATCGATATGAAACGGTTTATCTTACAACTTATGATTGTTTGTGATAAACTATGTATACATGGCCCACGACAGCCAATCAGACATTACAAGTAGCCTACTCGATATCGATATGAAACGGTTTATCTTACAACTTGTGATTTTTTGTGATAAACTTTGTATACATGGCTCACGACAGCCAATCAGACATTACAAGTAGCCTACTCGATATCGATATGAAACGGTTTATCTTACAACTTGTGATTGTTTGTGATAAACTATGTATACATGGCCCACGACAGCCAATCAGACATTACAAGTAGCCTACTCGATATCGATATGAAACGGTTTATCTTACAACTTGTGATTGTTTGTGATAAACTTTGTATACATGGCTCACGACAGCCAATCAGACATTACAAGTAGCCTACTCGATATCGATATGAAACGGTTTATCATACAACTTGTGACTCTTTGTGATAAACTGTGTATACATGACTCACGACAGCCAATGAAGCATTACAGTTACTCGATATGTAATGATTTATCATACAACTTGTGATGGTTTATCATATACTATATTGGATTAGACTATACTAAATATTCATGTATATTTACTGATGACCCCAATATAAAATCATTCTTTGCACCGTTGATCATTTATTGTTTTCAACAAAATTTAGATTGACTCTTATTTATATAGGGTTAATAGTTAGGCAGGTTTTCAAAGTCATAATATCACTTCTTAATAAAGGCATTTTTATTTTATTTATTTGATGGAACAGGCATCAACTTGATTTCCGACTGTTTGTTTGTTTATATTACCAATTGTACAGTATATATCTGACTTTGTAACTAGATTACTTTTTTATATTATATTTGCAAAGTTATTTATTTTATAGTAATTTTATTTTGTAAATAAAACCGCACTTTTAAATCATGGGTAATAATTAACAAATACATATAAACCAATATTACGTCCACATATACATTATATTTATGAACTAGAGGAAGGGATTATTTAATTATTTTATATATTTATTTAATTTTTTTTAAATTTTTGGTTATTAATATAACTTCTTGTGAGTAGTAAACTTTTTAAGTAATGAATATTATCATATATTTAAATCTTAATTTAAATAAAATAAGTTATTTGAATGCCTAATTTGAAAAATTGTTCCTTTAAATTTAATTTATATTTAATTGAACAATAAATTGATTTTTAAAATTAATTTATATCCCCATCACCTTTTGATATAACAATTTATTAATTATTGACAAAAAACAATTTTGATTTGTTGTGTTTGTCTTATGAGCCATCTCCTGAATTCTCACCATAACACTTTAATAAGAATACTTGCTTAAGGTTTCTAATTTGTGAAAATGTACGCTCCTTGTGGGCGATTTTTTATCTTTTACTTTATATAGCCTATCGACTTCACGAAAAACGATTATCATAACATAGTTAATGGCTATTTTATTCGTAAATAATAAGAATGAAAACTGGTATTACTCGAATAAGTAATGTAGCTTGATAAAAACTGATCATTGAAAGACGTTTCCACGAGAGAACGAGAGAGAAAGAGCGATGTTGAAAGGCCACGTTGGAGAGTGCGCCATCTGGAAGTTGAGACGTTAAAGTCTCCTGCACTTTCCAGTGGAAATATTAATTTAAAAATATATTATAGTTCAAGTTAATGTCTATTTATGGAATTGCTAGTTTAGCTTGTTGTTTGAGATGTTTTGGTTCTAGCGAGCTCGTCATCAGCACTAAACGAGCTACGTGGCAGTTAGTTCCCAGTTTAACAACACCAGATTTCAGCAATATGCACATGCAGTTTTCATTTATATAAATAGGTAACACTAACTATACTGCAATGATATCCAACGCAAAAAATTAAAGGGGAACTGAAAATAACTAATCATAGAATATATAAATTAAATAACAATATATGATTATCTAAAGAATATTAAACAAAAAGGCCAATTTTAGTGGTAAATATACTGACAACCAACACGACCAGCTCAGTATTATCGTGCAGTATGTGGTATCTAAATGGACATTTTTAATATTGCATATCACCTACGTTAATAAGTAATAATTAATAACAATAATACTGGGGTAAATGTTTATGAAAATAATAGTGATAAAATACAAATAAAAATAATATGGCAAGAAAGTGTAAATAAAAACCCTAAGTCTAACAAGAATAAACATATAAATGTGAAAAGTAAAATTAGTAATTAATTAAAAAGTTATACAGCAAAGTAGTAATATGATAAATCATAGTTCCAATGAAAAATAAACAAAATTACGTAAATAATAAACCAAACCTAACATCACAGAGGAAAAATAAACACATCCTACCTGTAACGACGGTCTCAAAGCACAGAAAAGTCAATAGATAGACACATAAATATCCAAATGGAGGTAATCTCCTAGGCTGAAGCATGGCGACGGGCGTCAGTACACTCTAGGGCACAAGTACATCCTCGCTGGTGCACGGGTAAACACGTAGTGAAGGGTACCGTAACACGACGAAGACAAGCCGGCCAGGAGTGACTGGTGGGAGGGGGCAGAGGTGTGGAGGACAAGTCCTGATCAGTAGTCGCTCATTATCACCAGGCTGCCTTCCTGGATGTGAAATTGGTAGTCCTTGAAGTTCCTGTGCTTTCTACCAAATACTTCGATGAACGAAATTTAAAGTGCCAAAATATTAAAAATATCCTCTTAATATAACGGGATTATTTCAATAAACAGATAAATAAATAGGTGGATTATTTACTAAAAGTAAACCGAAATAACTTTAACTGATCCAAATAAGTTTGAAAATTTTTTTAGATTAAATTATCGACGTGAACACTACTAGAGAATTCTGGGGTGTCCATGTTGGAAGAATGCCAGGGTTCAGATGTTGCGTATGGAAGAGGACTGAGTGTCAGGCTTGTCAGTTAGCTTAACATTAGACTAACACTACGTGGTTCGGATTCGACGTAAAGCTGTAAGCCCTTTAGTTTCCCTGGTTATTGAGTTATTAATGAATAGCTCTTTCTGAGGAACAGTCTACCTTAGTTAGTAACAATGACTACACACGTTCATCTGCACTCATCACACTCACTATCCCCTCATATTCACCCATATCTTGACGATCGGCGTCTTATGAATGAATAATGAATTCGTCTCACAATATAAGCGTTGAAAGTGAGATTCTCAGGATCTAGTAAGTAGGCTCAATGCTCTTTTTATCCGGATACTCCACACCCAACTCCCATTAGAAAAGAATGGGATTTTTTTATAATTTAGTAAAAATTAATAAATGTAATAATGTTTATTTCATGGAGCTATTTATATTTCAACTTATCTATAATTGAACAACAACCATACATTTTGTTGTATGCAGTATACGTACAAAGATCAGTCTTGCGAAGTATGCTAAGGTCTACTTTATTTAAAATCACCAGTCACAGAACTTACTCAATTTTGCTATGACATAAATACTAATAACTTTCTTTAGAAAAAACCAAATCGTAATTTTCAAGGAATATCATTATCATAGAGGCAACATTGGTATAGTTTAGATAAACAAGTTTATAAAGAAAATGTAGGTTAGACTCGAATCTGTGTGTTATTTTTATAGCTGCATTCATAGTTGATGTTCTTAATAGCATATGGCATGACATTGAAACTCTGAAAAAATGTTTATGATTTTAACCAAATCCTCCTAAACCTATTGTGCACGCACCAGTTGTCACTAAAAGAATGTCTAAATGAAATCTTGTACCTTGGGTGACAGGCAAAGTTCTAAGTCTCGTGGCTGGGAGGGATTCACTTGACAGAAAAGCGAAAACCACTAAAGCAGTAAAATATGAACCAATATATATTTTTGAGGAATAGGGTTAAAAATTATCTGAGAAATTCCAGGATGAGATACACTTATAATCTTCTTGAAGATGAAAACTATCTCCCAAGTTTTACGGCATTTACTCAAAGGCCTTGTATTTAGCAAACAAAAAGAACGTCAACCAGATTTAAAAATGCGTTTTTCATTTCTTGTGGTGATATAAACAGACACGTTTCAATGAGGAATATATTTAGCATCTAGCTGATATTCCTAAAGATGGATAGGCTGCTCATGATGAATTCCCTTTCAGGCCCATAATTAAGATTTTTGTTTTGAAGGCTATGAGCCGTATAACGAGTAGTGGAGTAGGTTTCGATATCATTCTCATTAATCTTAGGATATATAGTTCGCCTTGTCACTTATTATTTCATCGATATTTAATAAATATTTTAGTACGCATTTTTTCCTTCTCAATGGAAGTCTGCTCTCAACCGCCTCTTTGCTAAGACTCCAGGCCAATCAGCATATTACCTGCTCTATCTAAAGTTCTTGAAAGAATTTTACACTGTCAAATCATTGAGTACCCTATACATTTTAGGGGATTAACAGTCTGGTTTTCGCTCTAATTACAGCACTGAAGAAACACTACTTCGTATTATTAAAGACGTACGACATTCAACAGATTGCTGATACTTTTTGATTTTGTAATTTCATTTGATTGCATCAACCATAAACTTCTTCTTTTTAAGCTAAGAGCCATAGGATTCTGAGTAATAGGAACTCTCGTGGCTGAAGCCTTATTTGTCTAACCGGCGGCAACGTACACGGATTATCACCAGATTTATGATTAGGAACGAATTACTTCTGGTGTACCACAAGGCTCAATCTTAGGCCCTCTTTTGTTCATCCTTTATGTAAATGATATAACCTCATGTATATATCATTTAGTAGTATCATCGTATCGTTGTTAGTACAACATGTATGCTGATGAACTTCAAATCTACTTAAAATTTAGCCCTAACACTGTAAATTATAGTATATACATATCGTAGAGACATATCAAACTTAGTAGAATGGGCTGACAAAAATGTTCTTAATTAGAAAATAAATAAGAGGAAACATATCATTATTAGTCATGTTGGCTGAAAAATCCCACTAATTATGAAAATCTTGAAATCTTATATATTAATGGAAAACCTGTTCCTTTCTTTAGCTAGGTCAAGAGGCTTCGGTTAACTATTAATACAGCACTTACATGAGAAGAAGCCATCATAGAAACATGCAACAAGGGGTTTTCAGGAATGCACTCCCTGAAAAATCTGCAAATTAGTCTGCGTTTAGACATCAAACTAAGACTGGTGAAATCACTCATATTTCCATACTTTACTTACTGCGACTCTGTTGGAAACGATACGACTGTATCATTTATGAAAGACTACAACATTCACACTATTACTGCCTCCGTATAGCTTTTAACTTGAGACGAGCGTGTAACTCCGTATCGTATTTGATTAAAAATTTTGAATTGTGTGGACCAGAGAAAAACATTCTTGAATATTTCTATGATATTTTTGAGTTTGTGTCTGAAATTAGAGCGAAGAGCTCACGATCACGATGTTCTTATAATGTTCTTCTTACAAGAATTAGTTACTTACTGATTATTCAAACTTTCACTAACTAAATATAGGTGATGTCCTGCTAGCCCAACCGCATTCCTTTCAAACAGAACTTATGGTCACACGACTACTCTCCCTTTGGAAAGGACTCCTAGTAGCACAACCACACTCTTTTGAAACAGAACTTATGGTCACACAACTACTGTTCCTTTGAACATGTCTCCTAGTACCCCAACCACATACCTTTCAAAAAGAACTTCTGGTCACAGAACTATATTCACTTTCAACATGACTCCTGGTAGCCCAACTACACTTCTTTCGAACAGAACTTATGGTCACACAACTACTCTCCTTTTGAATAGGACTCCGGGTAGCCTAACCATACTTCTTTCAAACAAAACTTATGGTCACACAACTATTTTCTCTTTGAACATGACTCTTAGTAGCCCAACCACACTCCTTTCAAACATAAGTGTAGATCACACAACTATTTTCTTTTTGAACATGACTCCTGTTAGCCCAACCACACTCCTTTCAAACAGAGCTTATGGCCACACAACTATTCTACCTTCGAACAAGACTCCTGATAGCCCAACTGCCTTCATTTCAAACAGAACTTATGGCTCCACAACTATTTTCCATTTGAAAAAATATCAAATTTAAAAATATTCATCACCTACTGAATGTGTTTACGCCCTAAATTAAAGATGAAACTAAGGAAACAATTCTGTGCACGCTATATTTTATCGGAGAGTTCAACAGTCATGTAATCCAAACACATACTGGAGTCCAAAAAATGAGATTGCTTTTTCAAACATGATAAAGTTTGCTGGAGGTCATATAATATCACTATCACCTGATCTTGTTATGTTTGAATGATTAGAAGTAAGTTCATTGCCATCATTGTTTGTTATTTAAAAAAACTCACATAAAACCTTGAATACATACGTATATCTGAAGGGGAACATTCTTAGTGAACGAAATAAAGCGAAGGACGCGGAGGAACGTTTTATCCCCTAATTATTATGATAAATCTGGGGTGATAAAAACTGAACGTATATGAGTTAAGTACGTACTGAACCAACAAAAATGCCTTAATTTAATTTATAATGAATACAAGCAAGATGTATTTAACGCAAAATGTCATCAGGAAATAACGAACGTATGTAATTGAACTTTATCAATAACACATACAAATATTGTTTTATTGTTTTTTATTAAGAGTATGACTTTTTCCGAGAAAATCTTCGCCAAGATTTACACAAAGATATTTAACTGAATGATAACGGGATAGCACGCTATAAGAACAGTTGTTGTTAAAACAGTCTAAATTATGATACTTCATGGGTTGGATAATTTTGATGAATTTAATATTGCAATATCAGATACGTCATTTTATTAGCATTCAATGATGATTGATTGTAGTTAAACCAGATAATCAGATCAATAATATCCTCTTGCATATAATAATAATAATACCATTTTTTTTATAAATCTCATAAATCTCAGAAAAAAATAAGATTCTGTAAGTAAATGGCATATACTGTAATTAAACAAATTTTTAAGATGGATAACATAATGTGAAAAAGCCATGTCCTCAGCAAATGCTGTTATTTTCCCGTGGAATTGACAAGAGTATAGATCATGAATAAAAATAAGAAACAGAACTGGCCCAAGAACAGATATTTGAGGAACTCCACTCTTAATAAATAATGTATTACTTCACTAATCAGCGATTAACACGTACAAAAGATTCACAATAATCAAACACAACCCCCCTCATACCAACATGATGCAATTTCAGTAGGAGTAGTCAAAATTCACGGCGTCAAAAGGTTTTGCCAAATAAAAATATAAGCCGGTAGTTTTGTTTTTTTTCGTTAAGACTATTATAAACCCATGTCAACAAGTTTTCCGATGCACATTCAGTATCGAGGCCCTCTCTTAATTTTACTTGAGATAAAAACATTGTCTGCTTAAGAAAGTTTAACACACGAGAAATAAAATAATTTTCTCTAATTGCTTAGAAAACAGACGGCAGTGAAATAGGTCTATATTTGCCTACTTACCTCCTTTTAAAAACTGAGATCATGTATACTTTACTAGCTGTTTACCCGTACTAACCAACCTTGATTAATCTGGGTACTCATTCGTGAATAAGCCTGTGTAGCACTCGTGATTAACTACGATAGTAGCTATGATCATTTTGGGTAGCAGACGTGATCAACTTGAGAAAAGATATGATACAAATACTAAATATACTATGCGAAAGGTCAGTTACTATGTGACGGTTCTAAAGCGTTAACCGTCACAATTATCCGTTCTTTTGAATATCAGTAATACGCTTCCATCTGAACACAAATTTAGTAAGGATGTGACGCAAAGTTCAGAGTAACACGAGTTGATTGTATATAATGGATTGTATTTTGCGACTAAGTACTTAGCGTTGATAAGCTATCCACGTGCGTTTCATTCTGTTAAAATGTTTTATAATAGGTATTAAGTCTTTTACACCCTGCATGTTATATTATTTTCGTGCTAATGAAAGATTAAAATATTTTATTGTACTAGGTTGATTAATACCTTGACTTTTAACTAAGGAGGGGATAGGAATGATACAGCTCAATAATATGAATTCTTGTGAGGTAGGTTTGTTAAACAATGCTATTGAGAGTTTCGTTAGATCATAGCTGACTTAACCTAACATAACTTCAACTAACCTAAGCTAACATAACCTAAACTAACCTAACCTAACCTGACTTAACCTAAACCCAACTCAAATAAACCTAGTCTCACCTAGCTTAACTTAACCTAAGCGCACATTTGTATAATAAGTCTACTTGGGAGCCCCGAGGTCATATATTTGATCATAACTTATCTGACATAACCTAAACTATCTGGCCTAACCTAACCTAACGTAATATAACTTAACCTATCCTTACCTTACCTAATGGACACCCTACTAATTTAACCTAACAAACTAATGTATCCGTATATCATTCTATTCTTGACCTTTCAATATACATTATAAATCTATATAACCTATAACAAAATCTTTAAACTGTTTATAATGCAAATGTTCATGTAATGCAACCTTAGTTATGGTGAATTAATGGAAATAATACTGAAAGTTTAATCACACCTAACCTAACCTACATTAATAAACAGGTTATCACACTAGGATAACTACACAAATATGCTGTGTGATGAATTAATTTTTATTTTACCCAGATATGGAGACATAAAAAAATCTATTGGAATCCTCCTGAGGAATAATTGTGCTGTTTCCAGTATTATCATTTTGTGTTTACGTAGTACGTTTAGCTCACATTTAAACTGCAAAAACTCAACAGTATCTGTCAGACAACCAAAATTACCACCAAATATTGACGGGTGATAGTAAAATCATCATATTTATAGATATTCTCATTCATAAAAGTATATTTTGAATGAACCCCCAGAGAACTGAACCCACAGAACAGCTTTGTTGACTAACCCACCAACCCATCCCCGTACATACATATATTACTATACATAAAAAAAAAAAAATAAATAAATAAATAAATAACACAAACGTATTAATTAGCTGGTCAATCAGTAAAAAAAAGTTCTAATAAAATTAAGAAACAGTCCAACATTAAGTAATCTCTCTTACGAATAAAATTATACACTTTTACATTAAGTTGTTATTTCACAATAAAACCTATTTATCTGGTTTCAAAATACATGCATGAATAATTTCTGCATTTGTACTTAGCCTATATTATATATAAACTATCAGTTAATAGTGATAAAAATTACATGATATTTCCTTTAATCGTTCCTCGCGATAAAGAATGAACATATCTTAAAACGTTATTTTGAAATAAATTTCGAAACATTATTTTGACAAAAATGCTGTTTATTACTATGACATATAATAATAATAATAATAATAATAATAATAATAATAATAAGAAGAAGAAGAAGAAGAAGAAGAAAAATAATAAATGTACAACAATTTTTAATAGTCCCTGACTAATCTATGTGTGTAATTAACATAGGAGAATTAACATGTGACCCCAGAGATTAGTATGTCTTCGGCAAAGGTGTTAGTGAAGTGTAGCCCCGTTGTATCCCACCTTTATTAACATATAGATTATGGGCAGCAAAACCACCGGCCCCAGGTACGCCTTGTGACATGACCAACTGCAACTAACGGTTATACCAGCCATTTTTCAACTACCAAGTGTAGTTTATGAATATTAAATTAAAACTTAAATATTTTTAATTTTTTATATGATTTACATTATAGTACGTAGTTGATGGTAAATTATGTGTAGAACTAATTAAAAAAACCACTACGCAACTCCAACTATTTATTAATTTTATATTACTGTTTAGCCCTGAATTCACAGTAAAATTTCAAATATCATCATTGTAGGAGTTAAATGGATTGAAGTTGGGATTTTTACTTATTTTAAATATAAAATCTTCCTTATTTACGTTATTCAAGTATTATGGTGATTTATGAACAGTTGAAAGACGAAATTAGTATGCAGGATGTGGAAAAGTCCTGATACAGCTTAATACTTGTTGAACCATTTCAAATTAAGCAGTAAATCCCATCACATCCATAATAAAGTATACCTAAAATGCCAATTCTTGAAGCAATCATAAATTTTTCATCACTACAAGGGGACTGCTCCAAAGTTAGTGGACATATCAAATAGCATATTTTGAGTGGTGTATGAAATTGTATAACCATTGTGGAATAAGTTTCTAAATTGTACAACTTCGATACTTAAACTAAACATTTCTATTAAAAAAAGTTTGTTTAACATCAGGGTGGGAATTTCATATGAATCAGAAAAATATCTTAAAGAAATAATAGGTTGAGTTGTACATAAAAATTTAAAAAAAAGTGTTACAAATGCGACTGTAAAAGGTCCTAATACAAAACTGCATTGTTGAAATGTTGAATTCGAGCTGATTGAAACAGCGTGTGGTTATCTTTCTTGTAAAACGTTTCCACCTCTTCGACTGGCTTCCCAGTTTATTTGAATGAAAAGGAATTCTGTAGATGTGCATGAAAATTAATAAGTACCGTGGACCAAGCTTACAGTATTTCATTTAGCTAAGGAAGATTTTCAAAATGTCCCCCATTTTTAGTTTGGCAAATTCTTGCTCGCTTCAGCATTGTCGACCTCTTATCATGCTAGGATTGTCATTGATTGTGTGGGTAACATTTAAGAATCTTCCTAACATTTCCTCTCTAGTTTGGGGTTTGATTTTTTCCACTTCCGCCTTCAAGTACCACAGAGAGTAGTCTACTGGTCCTCGGTGAGCAATTATTTTCTCGCCATGACGATCACTTAATTCCACGTTACGTGTTCTGTGAGGAGAAGCTGCGTCATGTTGGTAAAACATAGTCCTGGTTTGGAAGTGTATTTCCTCAAGAAGCTCTGGTTGAATGTTTTGTAAAAACTGCAAATAGGTTATGCCGTTTAGTGCCCCATCGAATATGTAAGGCCCAATAAGCTTGGCATTAATAAGTCCATACCAAACCTTCACTGAAAATCTTTGATGAAGGTTTGTCTCAACCATGGGGATTTTCTACAACCCACAGGAGACAGTATTTTAAGTTGTTAATACCATTCCTTGTGAACGGAGCTTTATATGTAAAGAGTATTAATTTAAGGAACCTACGATTTGTTGTTACCCTTCTACAAACCTCAGATCACCTCGTATTATTGCCAGGACGAACAGCCTAAACTTTCTGTAAATGATAATGATACAAACCTTCTTTCTTTAATATTCTTCATAGATTAGTAGTAGATACCATATTTTGTTGAGAAAGTCTTCTTACACTAGAATTTTGGCTTTCAAGAATTGATGCTAAACTCTTCTCTTCCACATTAACTGGAGTTTGATTGATCCTGTTAGGTTAACTTTTAACTTATAAACCTGTTTCTCAGTTGATTGTGAAAGTCTGTAAACACTATTAAATACTGTAAATACTATTAGGGAAACCTTCTACCATACTCGACCACGGCTGCTCTTGAATTTCCATTGCAAAAGTCATACACTGTGCCAATCAGCATACTGACTATTATTGAAAAACCTTACAAATCCATTGTCCTCACTAAATAAGTTAGTGTTTAAAAGCGTAATTAATAACAAAACATTCAACAATGGGTTTAACTAGCTGATTAAACACTACAGATGATGACTGGATTTCCCCAGTTGCTAACTGATGACAGTTTTGCGAAAAATGGCTTAACTTTGGGGCTGGATATTTTTAAAGCATTAGAGCAAAACATTTTATATTGACTTTTTCCAAACCACTTTACTGTCTGTACATATTAAATGTTACAATTATTGATAAATTCGGAGCTTGGTCGTTTGGATATTTTTATCGTGGTTGGCTGTTAAAGGCGTATAACAATTATTTAAGCAAAATTAATTTACCCATTTTTTAGTTTTAAATACAGCTGCCGAATTTGAGTAAACTGTTAGTAAATTTCTAATGATTCATATTTATAATTGTCTACTATAACTTTCTTTGTAAGTTTTATAAAAATATCATTAATTTTTAGTTCTCTAGAAGATCAAATATCCATTTATTACATAACAAAAAGTAAAAACATGATGTTTGGCTGTAAATACTGTACGAAACGTTAGAGTCCTGTTTATACAACCATTCTTTTTTTTACCCAAGAATTAATTTCCCAAAGTTTGTCAGAGTTGTAATGAAACACCCTGTATGGAAGTTATATTTATTTTAATGGTGTTTTTCGAGATTTTGAGTGACCGTTCTGACCTGGGGGAATCCTGTGCAATGGGGAGGTGTAGGGCATTCAAGATCTTATTGAATTCTTTCAGTAGTGCCTCCCGACGTCTTATCTGTGGAGGAGCTATATTGCACAGCACCGGGAGCCAAGGTAGTGGAGTTGTCATGAGAGTGCCACTAATAGCTCTCTTAACTCTATTAAGTTTTACATCAATCGCTTCAGAGTCTACACTATTTATCCATACGGGAGAACTGTATTCAGTAGCTGAATAGAAGAGTTACAAAGCTGTTGTACGCAGGACGTGTGAGTTAGACCCCCCAAGTTCTTCCAGCAAAATGAAGTAATACATTTGACCTGGTTTTAATTTTAGCTGCTGTTTTTTGAAGATGGCTTTTAAACGTTAGCGATCAATCTAACGTTACTTCCAGATACTGTGAGTGATCATGTGATGGACTAGTTACGGAAACAACAACAAAAACAAAGATAACGGGGTATTTAGTAACATAACAACATAATAGACTATTTTATGTTGAAAGAGTAATAAATATCAAATACAGTGAAATATTTTCTAATAATGACTGTCGAATTTAATAATTAGGTGTAATTACTGATTTAAAAAGGTAATTATTCTTCTACTTCTTTGGATTTCACAATTACTCAAACACCTAGTTACAATTTCTCTTACAAAATTAATGTTTTAATTAAATAGGTTTTTTTACTTGGGTAAAATTATGTCCGAACCCTATACAAAATTATTGTTCATGCAGTGATACTTGTTAGAATCTGGGTTGTATTTTTTCAGTTTATAAAAGCATGGACACAGTTAACAGAAATCTTTTTACACAGCATACATTTAAGAAGTTTAGACTTTAATTAAAATTTTATATTATGAGTTTCACGTTTTTATATCATTTAGAAAAATAGTTAAATGTTTATGTTCTAAATTTATTTATATAATTGTAGTTTAAATATAATTAGTAAAATGTATGTTGGTGAGCGTGAAGAGTTAAAGTAAGTTGAATAGAAATAGAAAAGTATAGCTGTACGTTAAAGAGCAGGATTAACAATTGGTACAGATTCACATAGGACATATTTTTGTTAGTTAATGAGTGATTTGCTCAATAGAAGCTAATAGAAAATATATAAAACCTTTGAGAAACTTTATATCTGCGTTTTTCAAACCATCTAAAAAATTTATTGTGAAATATGTTATTAATAAAAGAGTATATTATGAAAACTGTTCCTGTTTTATTTTTCAATTAATGTGTATACTGAGAATATGGGATTAACTAAATTTTTAAATTTTAATCTATTACGCCTAATCGATATTTATGTATAATGAGACCTGTTAGATACAACGGTTGTTTATTTTTTTTATCCAGGCAAACAGGAGATATAATTATATTACTTACAATCTAATATGATATTGACAACACTCTCCCTGTTAAAACAACAGTAGTTTTTAGGATATTTTCCGTTAATTCACTACCACTTCATTTTTGTTTTCGTTAATTAACTACCGCTTGATAAATTTCTATTACTCTAAAAACTGTTCCCCAATCATTTTTACGCCCACTGTGGTATTCCTTATCTGCTAGGAATCCATTATCGCTGGCCTTATCTTATTCCTTTCGAAGAACTTACATACGGAAAGTGCATTCAGCAGTAATTCAATCAATGGATTTACCAGTTTGTGATCAAATTTAGTAGCCACCTAACCTAACCTAACCATTATTGCGAGAGAAAAAGTAGTGGTAGTGAATTAACGGAAAAGGTCCGTATTTTACATAAATGTGTACAACAAAGTACGAAAACAATAAATACACAAGGAATTCTAAATGGGGTTTGAAATTACCTCACATGACCACTAACCATGATTAGGTACGTAACCATTGGTGTGTTAAAATACATATATTTTTTACCATCCAACAAATGTAGGCTTCTCGGTAGTAGAAGGTGCAGGCAGCGTCACGAAGGCGTCTCGGCAAGCACAATGGGTCGACGGCCTTACATAATCTGCCTTCTGCCACCATGCTAACAAGGCAATTTCTTGTGTGCTCTAATCAACCTATTGTTGCGACTATGCGAACAGTATGTTACCTCAGGTCAACCTACTCCCCTCTCCCACGCCCATGTATTTTCGGTTTGAACAGGAACAAAGCTGTGAGAAAGGTCCTCAGCCATAGGCTGAAATAAAATCCTTACAGTATGGTAGAAAATCTCTAACTGAACTTCTGAGCTACATGCTCAAGGAACGTATCTGGTTTGTTCAGTTGAATGTAAAAATAATGAAAGTATTACATGAAGTTCTTGAATAAAACGTGCATATAATTCGCAAAATTAATAAGGCAAGCAATTGCAAATCAGGGGTCAATTTACTCTGATATTTACTGATATACTGTGATGAAGTAACTGTGTGTTATAATATGAATTGATGATACAATTTACTTCATGCCTTAGTACGGTTCTAGGTTAAAATTTACTCTTACGAAATTATCATGCATTGTTTGAGCTAGACCGAAATAAGATGGCCTTAAGACACTAAATCTTTACGAATTGCACATTGGAAAATTATATAACTCTTCAAAATATCTTTAGTTAGAAATGTCTTGATTCTAAAATTTGTGGTGTATATTGCTCGTCTAAAATAATTATTAAGCCACTTACTTTAGTAAATTAAGCATTACACAATTATTAGCACCAACAGAAATAATAAACGTGTTTCACTAAGGAACAGAACCAAGTATTCTTTACCTCGTCAGTCAATAAGCTAAATATATTATATCACTAATGAAAAATCACACCAAACTATCATTAAAGTCACCAAACAAAACAGGTAAAAATGATGTGTTTGCATTCTCTGATGAAATGAAACTAATAGACTTCAACTAGCTATACAACAGCAACGAAGTGTGTATACCACCAATCAACATGGCCTTGTGCATTATGCTACATCACTGAATATGTGGAATAGCTTCCCATACGTAAATCATTCAATTAAATGTTTCATTGAACAATAGGGCCTAGCACAATCTGCTACACATAGATATGACCAAGAGGGACCAATACATTAAGTAGTTAAGGAAAGTATCTAAGAGCGCTTTACCGAGCAGGATATCTTAGTGGCAATTTACAGTATGGCATACAGAAGGCAGTACAGGTGATTTTGAGTTAAACTCAATACCATTGTACGTGTAAGGGATGGGAGGGTGGCTCAATACCTCAATACGTGTACGGGTAGGATGGTAAGTCAATACTTTCGTATGTGTAAAGGGTGGAAGGGTGGGTAAAAATCTCTGTACGTATAAGGGCTGGGAGGGTGAGTCACATCTGTATGTGTACGTTAGGAGGGTAGGTTAAATATTTTTTGCTGTGGATCATTACAAGAGTGGGCAATACATAGTTTTGTACTTAACTATGTGTGTTTCAACACATGCTAAAAAGCCTATTAGAACATTAAGCCTTTTTTTATGGGTGCCAGATGTGGCTGTTTATTTAAATTTTTTAATAACTGTATATGAAGAGCAAAATAAACTAGTTGTACCTTATGAAAATATAACCTGACAAATATATCTAATCTTCTAAAAGCTTTGTCTGAGGAAATGAAGTACAAGTTAACCCACAAAATCTTAACGGGATTCTAGAAACTTACATCTTGACCCCTAAACAACAACAAGAAACCTCCCTCTTGCCTGTAACCTGCTAACTTTGTTTTATGGCTTGATACTAAAGCTGTAACTACAGTCCCGTATTAGTGTAGCTCGTGTTATTATGTTATGTAATATTTAACTCTTGATTAATTGTTAACGTAATAAATTACACAAATTATTGTTTTAATTAATGTATAGATGTCTTTGGCGACTCATTTACCACTAATACTTAGTTCAAATAGATACATAAGAATGTATTTTAAAATATTTCTAACATATCGGAGAGCACGTTAATACGTGCACATTTTTCACGTATTAACGTGATTGAGCGCTCTAGAAGCCCTCAAGATCTCTGGATATCTTAAATATATATTTTGAATTTTTATTCTAATTTACACACTAGTATGGTGGCTAGTTTAACTTAAAGCAGATTGAAAAATACAGTTCAGTATTCGGGGTTTACCTTGACATTTTGTGATTTCGACAAAATGAAATATATGTTATTTGTGATGAAAGATTACTAAGAGACCACAAAGTATTAGGACCTTTTCCGTTAATTCACTAACACTACCTTTTCCGTTAATTCACTACCACTACTTTTTTATCGCAATTACAGTTAGGTTAGGTCAGGTCAGGTTAGGTTAGGTGGCTACTAAAGTTGATCACAACCTGGTAAATCCAATGATTGACTTACCGCCGAATGCGCTTACAATGCGTAAGTTCTTAGAAAGCGATAAGATAAGCCAGCGATATCGGATTCGTAGTGGATAAGGAATACCACAGTGGATGTAAAAATTATTGGAGAACAGTTTTTAGATGGTAGTGAATTCATTACCGTATGTGAATTCATTAGCGGTAGTGAATGTTAATTACCTGTAGTGAATTAACGGAAAAAAGTAGTGGTAGAGATTGACGGAAAAGATCCAAATACTATTTTATCCCTTACTCAGAAATATTTAATCTTGCGTGTGTGGTTTGTGGGTTAATTTTATGGGTATCTGTAACCGACCCAATTAAAACCGAATTAGGTAAAAATACCTGTAGTATTCAGACCACATCTTATTGTGTAGTGATTTGGTTTTAGCACTAATGTTGCACCATTTTATTAAGCCTTACACAACTGGAATCCAAATAATCCTTTCCAACAGTCAGATTCCAGTAAAGGATTGAATTTAGCATCAATATGTAGCACGATGTACTGCAGCTTCATGTTTTTATTCGTGCAAAAGCACGAAATATTGAATACTGTAACAAATTTATAAGAGTTTTTACATAATCTGTAATATAATGTGAAGAGTTGAATAATTACTGCATTACTTAATATCAGCAGTAATAATTTATTTTTAAGAACTTAAACTGTGCTAAAATTTAGTTCACGACTGGGAAATAGTATAATTGCTGTTGCGTGAATTAAAATTCATGATGATGTATAGAAATCGACCTAATTAAAATTACTCAATAATTTTATCCTAACATCATTTCACACTCATTCTTCCATTATTATGAGTGATATGTCCAGCATATAAATTATTTTAATAAATTCTATAACAACTTCTTATTAATTTGTCCAGACGGCTAGCATAAATTCCACCAGAAATGCATCGGAAACAAAAAAGTTAGTCTAAGGTAAGTTTATACTAATAGCTAACTCATTAATATTAGGCAGTCTATCAATAAATTTGACACCAATTGGCTATGGAAGTATACTCGCTAAATTCTTCCTGAAATTTTGAACAAGTAGATTGTCCTCGCCTCTTGCTTTATACTGGTGCAGGTGCTTCTGCTTGAAACCAAAATAAATTCTGATTTACATTACATACCCACCTCATGAATTTAGACAAAGTAAAAATATATTAAATCCCTTAAAAAACTATTAGCGTGACTCAGTATTTTAGTTCCATAATAGTTGTTATTTTCCTGTTTGTCATTTATAGGTCTAAAAACTTGTTTTATGCCTGTTTGTTTACTAAGCCACCCCCAGAGTCAATACCACTTTACGTGTATGGGTTGGGTGAGTCCGTCAATACCACCGTATTTGTATAAGTGGGTGGGTGGGTTAATACCACTGTACGCGTAAATTCATTACCACTTCTAATATCCAACATGTACCACGTTGTCATATGATAAAATGGTAACTATAAGTGAACCCTAGAAAGCCCAAGGGGGGGCTTAAAAAGTGTCATATATTGCGCACATAATATATATATATATATATATATATTAAACTACTTATTTTTTATTAAAAGTTTAGAAAAAAATTGTAATTGTTACAATATATGTACTCATTTTAAGTACAGAGTTTTTAATTCTTATTCACCTAATATTACTTGTGGACACCTTAAATAGAGGGTGGACATTTTTTAGCCCTCCCTTGGCCCTTCCTGTTGCCTAATGTATTGTCTTAGATATAAATTTTATATTTGTTTATAGTGTATTTCTTATTTCTTTTTTATACTAAAAATCAAATTGTGTTGCTACTTTTTTAGTTTTGATAAAATGCTACAAGGCATTTTTATATATGCCATGGTATTTTTGTTTTAGGGTTGGCTAAACTCATATTGTTTTCTATTACCCAATCAGCTAGAAAGTTTTGAGTTTTTGTTTGTATTGTAGAGTGTTGTACTCCAGAATCAAGTTCTTATGTCTTTAAAACATATTTTTGGTCGAGGATTAGAAAAACCAAGAACTAAGACATCTACTGAAACTAGCAAAGATCGGTTCCCCGTCTGTTGCAGTCAGGTGAAATAAAAAAAAAAAGGGAAAACAAACAGACTAGTAAATCAACAGTTGTTTTTAACAATTTTGGTAAACATTCTATAAAAACAAATGTATGTTTAGAATACACTGCCGAAGACTCAGAGTATTTTTAATGTTACTGTATTTCTTAAACGTACTTTACATATAATAACGTTCACATACGTATATGTACCGGTACATTATTGTTATATTTTATCAAATAAAAACCCTCTAAAAATTTAGGTTAAATTTATTTATTTTTTAATCACAGTTTACAAGTTTTTGTAGTTTTTTTAACCATATAAAATGAAACAACATTGGTTTTTAAATTTGGACATTTTTAACCCCTCCATGGGCTTATACGATATCAAAAATAGCTATATCTAGGGTTAAGAGTAGACAAGGCCATAATACGCCATTTTTAGAATAGGTCGGGAACAGTATTGGGCTAGATACTCAAAAAAATTCCAGAGGTAAACTTTGAACAAATATATTCTACGTCCATATTTCAGATCAGCCCCCAATGGAAGTGTATTCTCAAGAACTGTTTAGAATCTTTCGTCCCTAAGATAACATAATCCACTAACACAAATTGGTGAGTTTTCTGAAAACGTATTCCTAAGCCGAATACTTCAGACTGTTTTTTTTTGTATATATTTTTTTATTTATAAATTCGGTACTGCAAAATAATTTTTTCATGTTTTCTTTCTTTTTGATCTATTAAAGATTCTTCGGTGATTTCTACAGCATTTAATTCGTTAAAAATTTTGCCATTCTGTATTTTCTTCACCTCTCTGATCATTCGGTACTTTCTTTTTTACTTTTTTCAAAAGTCTGCCTTTTTTCCCTTTCAATTGGTAGAAATACTAGTTTAAAATCATGAAGCTGATAAGCGAGATGAATAATGTATTGTATTATATCGAAAAACACCGTCTATCAGGAGAAATATTTCTAAAAACTAGTATAACTTTTCAAATAATGATTATTAATTAATGAAAATGATGGAAAAAGAATAAATAAATTACTCTAAATAAAATAAAATAACGTCAATTGCCTGTGTAAAATTTTGGTAAAAACTGTCAATTTGCAAAATGTCGTATTTAGTAGAAATCGTCACAACTTTAATCTATTTAATAAAACGTATATGAGCAAATATTGGAAATATTGTATTATCTTATTTAATCTATTTGTTTTTTTCTGATTTATACAGGACGATGAAAGTCATGGTTCTTATGAAGGTTCTTTTTCTTATCAGGTGAGTGAGTTGTGAGTTTCATGTAGAGGAAAAGTGGGCAGGCCACAAGAGTGTGTAAGAAAGATGGGTGGGAGGAGATTCCGTAGGTAAAGCTATACTTTATGTTACTGTTCCATCTTTCCTCTTTCAGCTTGGTATTAGGTCTGAAGGATGTATTGGACATTAACACTAATCCGACTAAAATATATTTAAAACAAATCACCAATAACATTAAGAAATTATTTATAAAATATTCTTGGTTGGATATCCTGCTGGAATATCCCAAGTAACTTTTATAAAATGGAAGATACACAACAATCTGTTACTCTAGCGGATTAAATATTGTAAGCCGTTTAAGCTGGGCAAAAACAAAATTTTAACGTGAATATAAGGGATTACTTCGTCTAAACAATCAGTTTACAGCTCGTGGAGAGGATTTTATAAGATAATTATTTTATCTCAGTAACTATTGATGTATGTTTGCCTTTGGAAAAATTAACATTAATACTATCTATATCTGTTATATCAAATAAATTATTACATTTTAGACTTATATCAGATGCATTTTCTTGGTCATTCTTAAGTGCAATTTAGGCTCAAGCTTACCTTTCTAATGTAAACTTAACAGTATATCTTAATATGAGGTGAATGTAAATATAAGTGAAACAATTATACTTTAAACTCATCTAATTATGTAAAATCTTAACAATAACAATAGAGATATTTTCAATATTTTTTTATATAAATCAACAATATTTATTGAACATGTGACTTGGCTTTGATTGATTGATATTTCAATTTTAATTGATGAGTCGTTGTTTTACATACAGAGCATTATTACCTGAAGTAGTCTATATGTGTTATATTATATCACATTATTAACATTCTGTTATTATATCAAGATTATGCAGAATAGAAGGGACTTCTATGGTAGTGTTTTTTAAATATTTTTTTCCTTTAAAATGTTCATATTACCTTTTCCAACGTTCAAACGTAGAGTTCCAACGTTTCAACGTTCAAACAAAAAGAGCTCTGTTATTGTCATACATATGTGGATGGGTGGGAGGTCCATTCCAACGTACGAATGTGAACATATGTGAGTGGTGTTATTGTCATTCTTATGTGGATCGGTGGGAGGTCCTTACCAACGTAAACATGTGAATATATATGAGTGATGTTATTGTCACATTTATATGGGTGATTGGGATGTCATTACCAACGTACACATGTGAATACATGTAAGTGATGTTATTGTTATAGTTATGTGGATGAGTGGGACACCCTTACCAACGTACACTGTGAACATATGTGAGTGATGACATTTTATACCAATTACGATCGATGTAGTTCATAAAGCACAATAGTAATGCTTTATGTTCTTATTCGTAATACAAAACATGGCAAATTTTGTAGAAACTTCATGATTAACTATTGACTAAAAGAGCTGTCAAATTATTAAAAAAAACCCCAAAACAAACACAGCAAAGGATGCGGCAGCACCTAAGTACCTTCAAGAAAGGAAAATGTCATAAATAAGTGATCCATAATCCATAGTGTTACGTAGAGTTACAATTAATTAGATAGCTGCTTTGCAGCCAAGTTGGAAGACGCGGTGTAGGGTGTCTCCATGACAACCGGGCTTGACAGAGTTCCCCCACCCACGTCAGGTAAGTACGTGACATACCGTCCTTAACTATCCCTTGTCCACTATGTGTTGTTTTATAATATTTACTCATTCTTGATTACTCGTTTGAAAATATGACTATGTAAATAAAATTCCTTAATAATACATTTTTACCTGATTCTGTATTTTCAAGTCTAACGAAGGTCTATTGTTCATAGTCTTTCTCCGGATGAGTGGGTGGGCCTTTATGTGACATTGACAAAACGAGTACGTTGTTAGGTCAGCAGTAATTGATGGACACATCCTGTACATTACCCATGGACATTGTTCACTAGATATAAACTGGAAGTTCAGCGTGAAGATTGATTAAATGGAACATTCCCCTTCATACTGATAAGGCTACAGCTAACTCTTCAATACTTACCATTTTTTCGTTTATTTAAACTAATATCCATCCATAATTCATATGAAAAATATATCATAAAATTATTTTATCCAAAGAATCCTGTATTTTTCCAAGGTAATAAACATGTGTACTTGTCTTCCAAGTCTAGTCTTCAGGTTTTTTCTCGTCATGAAACTTTCGTATGAAAACAGAACAACGGGGGTTTGAAGCAGAAGCCTTATGTACTCATCCATGAATTAATTTTGTATTTGTTTCAAAATTATTTATTTTCTGTACTTAGTTTATGTATGTTTATGTTGGTTAGTTTGTTTTTAGGATATATTTGATATTATAGTCCGAATAAAATAACTTTGGTACTGGCGGCCACGCACGACTGGTCTAAAATGACAAGACTCTAACATTTAATTTGCTGTGAAGCTTAAAATAAGAAAGCAACAATTTTCAAACTAATTTTATAATGTCCACCATGCTATATTCCTTAAGAAAAAATTATGCTTGAGATTTTTCTTAAAATAATTTGTTTTTTATTGTGATATTTGTGTTTAAGAACACGTTTTAAGAGTGAAATTGTGCGTGGGTCGTCTCTAACCCGTCACTGTAGCAATAATAATAATAATAAAATAATTTCTTGTGGATGAATGACAGTTTGATTCATTGTGATAAGTTTGGTATAAGACTCATTTAATAATTCAAACAATTTAAAGAACATTTTTTTTAAACCTTTGCAAACTCGGATCGACAAACGCTAAACAAAATGTAATTGAGCATAGTTAAACTGTTTTATTTATGTATCACTGAAATAGTACTGAGACACTAATAAAACATGCAGAAAAATAATGAAAAGTTGACGAAGTAACTTTATAATCATCAAGGCTGTGTTGGACGCGTAAGGCATACTCAGCTCAAGGAAAAGTGTAGACTGGATATTCAGCCCAAGCGTAAAATAATCTTAACAATAATAAATCGGTGAATTTCCAGATAATAAATGTTTCTCCAGTAAGAAACATGGTAAGTTAGTTGACTTGGAGATGTGTTCGTGTTCAGCTCTTGGTATAGTGTTTGGTATAGTTTAATCACCTGTTTATTTTTATAACAGTAATTTAGCTTTAGTGATAAAACAAGTTTTTTTTATTTAGATGTGACAATAGTGTTATAGGATTCAGTGTATATATAATTATCATTTTTAGTGCAATTCTAATATTTATGCCCTTTCAAATTTCAGATAATGTTGTATTCTATTAGTAATTGACAAGTAGGCCTTGAGTTTGCAATGGAAGAGGCCAGAGCTGAGCCAGTGACTGTACAACGTGCGTGTGGCATCACCGCCGCCTTGTTGACAATCTAATTTGGAAAACTCCTGAATATTTCTTCCTAGTCATACGAGAGTAAAATTTTAATGTCACTTAAATAACTCAATTTATTTAAGTTTAAAGAAATGTTGTCTAGAGTTTGTCGTTTTTGAGTTTGCAAAGGTTTACAAACAAATTAATTTCTCATTAACCTGTTTGAATTATTAAATGAGACCTATACCAAAGTAATCACAATGAATCAAACTGTCGTCCTTCCACAAGAAATTATTTTATTATTATTATTCGCTACAGTGAGAGGTTAAAGACCTTGATAACTCGCTCAAATAGTATACAAGACCAGGACCTGGATTAACTATTAACAGTGGAGAAAGTACAAAACATATTTTATTAACGGCAAAACATTTTCGACAATACCCATCCAAAATCTTATAATTACCTTATCCTAACTTATATATGTTCTAGTGTATTTAAAATAATAAAGCACATAACAAATCTTCAAATAATATGTAAATATAATTGTTAATAGAGGTTTTTATAAATACAAAGAAAAAAAACTTTTATCATTAAAATATGAAATGTTCAAATAGGAGCCTGACAAGTAACTAGATGTTTATGTCAAACTCTTCAATTTACTCTCAGATGGACATTCAAAAAGTTAAATTAACTTCTTTTGAGAAGAACGTCTCCGGAGGAAGGGAACCTCTTTTTATTCGTTTAAACAACAATATAAAAAATATTCGAGTGTTTATTATTGATAAAACACATTCAACATTATGTTTCTTAAAAGCATTTTATGTCTTCAAGAGAAATAAATTTTTATTATAATAGCCTTTTATTTATGATGTATTTAAAAATATTTAGAACAGTGTATGGCATTTTGACGTTGGTTTTTCTGAACCATAGTCAATCAAATATATCATTAATAGGCCACATTTATTATTGCAGTATATATCTATAAAAATGTTTCGGTAAATATTTATACTATACACACTATTTCATTGCTACTGAATATGGTATTTAACCAAGCCTGATTGAATATCTTCCATTAAATTATTACATTATTTGTTTTCATAAAATAATTAATTAATAGTTGCTAGTTATTATTACTTGACTGTAAATGTTACGGAGAACATTCCACACCATCCTATAGTCCAGCCGGCAATGTCGCACGCCAGACCACCTCAGCCCTTCTCTAATTTTTACATCCAGTGACTCACAATTGAGAAGAATGTGGTAAAGTACAAATTAATTTGTTTAGTGTTAATAAAAACTGTTTAAAGTTTACTGGGAAGTACTTTTTTTACTGTTTATAAATATCAAAAAATTATGTCAATCGGACAATTTTAACTTATAAAAACTATCAGGCCCAAGTTGTGATTCATCTAGACCGGAAAAAAAATTCGCCGTGGGACAGGAAGGAGCTAAGCGCTCAAGATATACAGTACAATGTTGCCATGTTGTGTTCTCCTCAGAGGTAAAGTTAGAGTGGTAGTAGAATAGTCAATTATCATAAAACCAAAGAAGAACAGTGATAACTAGTTATAAACTAAATTTAAACGTTACTTAATACTGCTTAGTGTCTGCTCCATGTTTTGCACCCATCTGTAGGACTGGATCACTAGTTCAGCCATACATAGTGATGGCAAAGATTTATCGATATACCGGAAACATCGAAAATATGTTTCGATATTTCAATATATAAGTATCGATATTTTCTTTCGATAATATCGGCCATATCGATATTTTGGTCTGATATATCATATCACTAAATATTGACGCTATTCTCTCTCCTGAAAATCACCACGATTCGAAAATAAAAACACATTTAAATTGCCTCTTATGTGGCAAAAACATGCATTGAAATAATAAAGTAACTTTATTTATTTTTATTTTTTATGTGAGTAAACGTGCTAAAATGTAGTTTCTTGTAGACCAGTGAATGGAAGTATAGTGAAGTATAGTTTATAAGAAGCCTAATTGCATTTTTTAATTTGAAAAAAATTCAAAAATAAAAATGTTATTACGTTATTCTTTTATAATTGACATAGTAATTAAAGGCATACTGTAGTTATTCTTATTTTGAATTTTTTTTCATCCAATCACACAGACTAAAATTTTTCGTGTAGATAAATCTAGGATATTCAATTTCTACATTACGTATTCTATTCTAAATAGTGAGTGCAAAACATGAGTGTATTTTCAGTCATGACATAATAGTTAGTGCATAATTTTTAACAGATTAATAATTTACAGTTCGATATATCAGTTAACCGATACATCGATATTTTGCTGTCGATATTACCTTTAGATCGATATTTAGTTTGCGATATATTGAAAATTCGATATATCGATATGTTATAAGTATTTGGCATCCCTAGCCATACAACGTCATGACGGCATATGTGTGTAAAAGCTCCTTATGCTAATTGACTAGGCGTGAAGAAATCAAACATAACGTAACACAGCTGATTTCTCTATGTAATATTATGTAACCTTCTTTGTTTACATTATGTTAACAAACCAAATAGATATTAAGTAATATTGTAATAAAATGCCTTAGTTTTACCAAAACGCTGATTCCTTTACAGTGTTTGATTAGTTTATTTACAAAACGTAACGTTTTGGAGCCAAAACCCGGGATATGTAATACATTCAAACTGGTAAGTATTTATTCATTTTGTTTTATTAGCCTACAGAACTGTTATATTATAGAAATAATATAGGTTAAGTTACCTTTTTTTTTTCCGTCAACAGTTCTTCTTTCATAAATGTGCTATGTACATTTCAAAGCGTAGAGCTTCATCATCAGGCTTTCCAAAAACGTCACATTTACATACTAAACATTAAAAACATTTAAAATATAAACTAAAACACTCAAACATATTAACACAGTACATTTGCCGGCCGGCGATAGACACCAATCAGTTGGTGTCTATCGCCGGCCGGCAAATGTACTGTGTTAATATGTTTGAGTGTTTTAGTTTATATTTTAAATGTTTTTAATGTTTAGTATGTAAATGTGACGTTTTTGGAAAGCCTGATGATGAAGCTCTACGCTTTGAAATGTACATAGCACATTTATGAAAGAAGAACTGTTGACGGAAAAAAAAAGGTAACTTAACCTATATTATTTCTATGGTAAGTATTATTGGAAAATGAAGCTTGACTAATTATTATGACACATTCAACGAGGAATCAAGTAAGACCTTATGTTAATTGTCTCTACCTAATCACACGATAGGTTAAACGACACGAACCTGTTCACGAAGGCACAGTTATTTACTTTTGACTGTTCAATTAGTTGATTACTATGATTACTGATGCATAAGCTTTCTGAAGACGTAAAAAAGTTAAAGAAATCACCTACTAAAGATTGTGTCTTCTGTGAGACAAAAGGTGACTGGACCCAGAAATGTATCAAGTTCTGCAATCTATATGAAAGTGTGAGAAAGCTAAAATCTGCCAACCGATGGTTGTTATGCCTAAATAGAGGTTACAGTGTAAAGACTTGCAAGAAACAAAATAAATGTTCAAGGACGAAATTTAAAAAGATCTCATCCCTTTTACACACTTATCAAGAATTGACACGTTTCCATTTAAGAAACGTAGACGTACTACTAAATCAACGTACTACTAAATCATGCGTAGCGATTGAATTGTAATGTAACATGCGGGTAAAAGTACACCAACAATTTGAGTACATAAAGTTGTAATTTTGTAAATTGTGAGATTTTAAAAAGCATAAGATACCAAACATGAAGTTGTATTTCTCGTCGTAATAAAATAAAAACAAACATATAATATTAATTATTTAATATCAAATTTGCTAATTTGCAGTAAAATTAGTAATTTAAAATAAATGATGAGCAAGACCAGCCATGTGAGAGTCTGTTTTTAAAATTTAGGAATAATCTGGAACATAGTTTCTTAGTTCTTATGTACCAAGAAAGCCCATATTCGCTTCTTTGAGGTGATGTATTTATAACTATAAACATAATTTTAATGAAAGAACTATTTGGGAGGCGTTTATTAGCTGATAGAAAGTAATTGAAATCGAAAAAATTGAAACTTTTTAACCAAACATCATTAAGTCATATATTCAAAGTGGTGTAAAAGAGCATGTACCCATAGTGAGTTATCGGTTCGTGAAGTCATGTATGCAAGGGAGTTGATGGGACCGTTAAGGTATGAATCCAAACAAGGGTAAAGTGCACGTCCAGATCTTCAGGTATGTCTACAAGTATTTTTAAAGTGGTATTATTTATGTTGTGGAATTATCAGTAAATTGTCTTATTAGGAATATATTTTAATTCTAGCTAAGGGATTTAAAAACACGTGTATAATAATACATCATTGATTATTGCCTCAAGTATCCTTGTGAGTAAACCGGCAACGCTCCACCGCGAGGCTGTGGGTTTACAGAACCTCCATACAACGAGGCAAATTGTGGGGTTTGGGTGTGGAACGCTCAATAAGAAAAGTCCAAATATAAATCGTCTTTGGCATGAATCAAATACACACCCACTTTACCCCAAGCACGACGGTTGCAAGGACAATTAGACACATTGTCAGGGTTCTGACCTCTGGAGATGGACCATTGGAGCTGAAACTTAAAGAACGAATTCATTTTCAATCATCACAGATAGTTCTGTAATTACTTTATCAATTAAATATATTTAAACTATACACACTGCATCTTTAATGGCAAAACCCCTTAATTTTTATCGAAATGTACACGATGGAAAAAATATAGAAATGCTTTCACAACTTTTGCATGCCTTCACTTGTAAAAGTTAAATCTTAAACATGATCATGGGTATATTTAATCTTTTCAGGGGTATTCGCCCACTAGAAGTGGAACGAAAATCTTCAACGTAGGTCTAGGTCAAATTTGATATTAAATAAAAGGTCTATTCAAGAGAAATTAACTGCCGTAATCCGGACTTCAAAAGGCTTATCCTTTCCAGAGTAGCGGTAATTTGAATTTCAAAGTAACTAATTTGAACAATATTATTTCTTCTCTATTAAATTATTCTGATCAAAAATTATACTTTATGGAACAAAATTTATTTAAAAAAATTAAATTATCAAATTATCTATGGAAAAAATAAAATTTTTGTGAAAGCGTTTCCATTCTTTTCTACCCTGTATACGTACAAGGACATCTAAAAGTATAAGTTACACATAATATATTATAATCCTGATAATATTTCGTAATATCTTATTTTCAAAGAGGTCTTTGAAAACTATAGAGCTGGAATGATGACAGTAACGGGTCTATGTATCAGTATGCACGTTTTGCCGGCTGGTGGGCCAGTTGGCTCGTGCACAGGTCTCAGACGCCTGTACATAGGCATGCCAACAGCGTGCATAGTAGCGCCAGGACTGTAGGTGCATGATGATGTCCTTTGGTACCACTGACCCAGTGTCGTGGTACACATACCACAGCGATCGATAACGCCTTTATCTCTTAAGTACTGTATTCCCAAAATCTTTATTTACAGGATGTCCCGAAAGTAAAGTCCCAAACTTCTGGAAATGCTTGTAGAGTTTAAAATATAGAGATCATTATGAATACATTTTTTTCCAGAAACGCTTCGTATAGCCGCTATCTGCCATTTCGTTTTTTTTTACAAAAGAATTTTTATCCCCAAGTTGGCTCAAACGATTTTTATAAAACTAGTTATGCATCTTAAATAATAAAAACCTATTTTAGGGGGAAAAATCAACTTGGCCCAATTTAAAATTTCAAAATTTTCCCCATTTCAAATGTTTAAACGGAAAGTGTGAGAAAATGGCAAAAAATATACAAAAATATTGAAAACATGGTTTCTTAGATCATTTTATTACCAATCTGTCAGTATAAAAAACAGTTAGAATCTTACAAAAAATAACCGAGAGACATTGACATTTGTGTTGAGAGGCAGCAAAAACCCTTTCTGATTATAGCTTTTTTGCTGCCTTTCGAGACAAATGTCAATGTGTCTTGGTTATTTTTTGTAAAAAATAAATGGTGGATATCTGGTAAAAAATTATTTGGAACATTCTCTTTATTTTGACCTATATAACCATTTTCTGAAGTTTTGCACTTTACTTTGGGACACCCTGTGCATATATGTATCCATGAGTATATACATATATGAGTTTAAATTCATATATACGAATTTATTATTAATATTTTAAGTACATATATTGTTACACTATTATTTTTATTTTACTTTTTTTTATAAAATGAAACATCAATTTTCTTTCTAACCCTATCCTGCCCTTTCCCCAAAGACTATTGACGTGTGCATAGAACTTATTTAGACAGAGTAAAGGGAGAACAACTACTATATAAGAAGAATATTAATAAATATTCTTTTTTTATTAATAAAAAAAGAATAGTAATAAAAAGTTCTAAATAAGTCAAAAATTTGAACTTGCACTCAGGTTCCAAATTCTGACACCTTATACCACTTAGCCAATAGCTCTCCTTCTACCATTTTTATGTATTTATGACATGACTGATGAATTAAAATAAAAAATGTCTTTGAACTAACAATTTTACAAAAATGGAACAATTGGTTAGGTTGGAACTACGAAGATCTTTCTTGTACCTTAAATACTGTAATCATATGGAGTTATGGTCATTGTTATAATCGCAAGATAACGTCTTCAAGCAACATCGAGCATGGCGGTCTCTTGGATGGGTGACCGTCTGAGCGATCCTATACTTGCACGCAGCCCACCTACTACGAACTACGAAGATCTTTCTTGTACCTTATATACTGTAATCATATGGAGTTATGGTCATTGTTATAATCGCAAGATAACGTCTTCAAGCAACATCGAGCATGGCGGTCTCTTGGATGGGTGACCGTCTGAGCGATCCTATACTTGCACGCAGCCCACCTACTACGAACTACGAAGATCTTTCTTGTACCTTATATACTGTAATCATATGGAGTTATGGTCATTGTTATAATCGCAAGATAACGTCTTCAAGCAACATCGAGCATGGCGGTCTCTTGGATGGGTGACCGTCTGAGCGATCCTGTACTTGCACGCAGCCCACCTACTACGAACTACGAAGATCTTTCTTGTACCTTATATACTGTAATCATATGGAGTTATGGTCATTGTTATAATCGCAAGATAACGTCTTCAAGCAACATCGAGCATGACGGTCTTTTGGATGGGTGACCGTCTGAGCGATCCTGTACTTGCACGCAGCCCACCTACTACGAACTACGAAGATCTTTCTTGTACCTTATATACTGTAATCATATGGAGTTATGGTCATTGTTATAATCGCAAGATAACGTCTTCAAGCAACATCGAGCATGACGGTCTTTTGGATGGGTGACCGTCTGAGCGATCCTGTACTTGCACGCAGCCCACCTACCCAGTCACTGGTACCGTATCTTGTTACAAACGCACGTGTTACCAGCGCACAAGGGTTAAAACGTTTTATGAGTGCACAACCCTTTTACCTGGGGCCCGGAGGATGTTATAAGCAGATACATCATTTAAATATACGTAGATATAGTATAAATGCTGAAGAATTATCAGATTTAGTTGTTAGATTGTACTAAGATACAATTTGTCGTCATTACGCTAACGGAAACTTTGTTTCAAGAGGGTGAAAGTAATTTTATTTAAGTATAAGGATTTGATGAATATTGTTGTAATCTTAAAATAAATTATAATGATAGTGTTGTATGTTATATCAGTAACAATATCAATGAAATGAAATGTAGTGAAATATAATGTAATGGAATGGAATGTAATTTAATGTTTATGGAATGGAAAGGGATGGAATGGGATGGGATGGAATGGAATGGAATGGGATGGAATGGAATGGAATTAATGAAATAGAATGGAATGAAAGGGAATGCAATGTAATGGGATGGAATGGAGTGGAGTGGAGTGGAATGGAATGGAATGATATGGAATTGAAAACTTCTTTATTCATATTATAAGATGGGAAGTTAATTCAAGTCAATGCGGTGTGTTCTGAAGTAGTCCTGCGTGGTGTTACGAGTTTGAAAATTGATATATTGGTAGGCGGAAAGAAAATTACGCAATTAGCCTTATAACGTAGCCCTTCTGGTGACGGAGACCTTGAACGTTTTATCTGTAACCTTGGCAGATATTGCGATAGTTGAACTATAGCCGCCCATTGGATTTAAGAGACGTTAATTGCTGCATTGTTGACAATAATACAATTATGCTGGTAAAATGATTCTCACTTGTTGAAAGAGATTACGCACATGTTGAGGCCCATGTTAACTATCAAGTAAAGTCTAATTTAAAACTATTTATATTATTTGTAAAACACTATTGTCAGTGAGTGAGATGTCGAGGAGTTCTATCAGTAAGTGACATCTTTAAAATGTTACATTTTTTTTCAGTGAATCGCAACTAACGACCGTCGGTAAGCTGTCAGGACGAACTATCAGCACAGAATTCAACAGCTTTTGTAGTTTATTCAACTGAAACAGGAAAATGATCACTGAACACATAAAACTAACTTATTTAATGCATAGACTTAATTTTCACAAAGAACTATTTTCACTATTTTTTATATACAGGGAGGGGGAAAAACATGGAAACGCTTTCTCAACGTTATTTTTCCAAAGATAGTTTGATAATATATAAAAATAATTATGTTCCATAAAGTATAATTTTTGATCAGAATAATTTACTTGAAACCGTTAAATAGCGGAGAAATAATTTGTTAAAATTAGTTACTTTGAAATTCAACTGACCGCTACTCTGCAAAGAACAAACCTTTCGAAAGCCGGTTTGCGGCAATGAATAGACCTTTCATTTGATACCAAACTCAATAGTTTACATTGAGGACTTTTGTTCAACTTCACGTTGGCCGCCCCCCTGAAAAGTTGAAATGTCGCTAATTGCGTCAACAAGTATGTTCTTTGTAACCATAATCATGTACAAGATTTAACTTTTACAAGTGAAGTCATACAAAAGTTGTGAAAGTGTTTCATTTTTTACTTTTTACCCGTTTATAACTTTAAAGTATGTCTTTTTGTCACACTTCTGCCTGACTTCTGGTGACTGGACAAATATCTACTAACTGAAACCGACGACGTATTATTAATGTAAAGATTTGTGCCTCTACTGTTACAAGCAAATTGTATTAACACAGTCTCTTTTGCTGTTTAGTGGCATAACAAGACCACAGGAATACAGGAAGAAGAATTTCACTTTCCAATGGAGTAATACATGATCCTATTAGATTCGCCAAGCGGTGGCCGCCCTATGGTGAAAACGACGGGGAAACTGACCACTGGTGCACGGATCCGAATCTAAACGTGCACGATGAATAATTAGAATAAATTCGACGGACAAATTGTAGGACGTATATCCAATTCAATATTTTGAATACTCATTACGAATTTGGATGACCAATTTCTATGAATGCTTTTTTGGGCCCATATAATTTTTTTCGTAATATATGTAGGCATTTAAAACTTTTCTGAAAAAAAAAATTAATCAAAGAATCCTTTTATAATTCTGAAGATTTTACAGCATATAATTGGGAGATGCGCAACAATATTATCCCGAGTGAAGCTAGAGGAGAAAATGTGAATAAATGAAGAAGGAGAGAATGCAACAACTTTTGTATGCATGAATGTGACCTTTGTGTATGAACGTTAAATTTTAAACAGCTTATAGACAATTGCAATACATGTAAAATGTCTCACGCAATAAAAAAAAAACATTATTACTCCTTCTTCTATAGTGAACAATCCAAAGATTGTTTGGCAGCACTCAAATTAACAGTAAATCTTCACTCCTCACGTCTTCCCACTTTCCTCTTCATTTCTTCGTAGGTCTCACAATCCAAATCCCTTATGATTTGTAACTATCTCTTAATATTTATTGTTATGAGTTAAGTTAAGTGTTTATTGTTATGTTTTTGAATAGTATGTATTTATTTTATGAATGCTTTATTGTACACCAGCCTAGCATAACACATTTTGAATATGTTGTAATTTAGTAATATATTGGGCCATTGGTCCATTATGCGTAAGATTGATTAAATTTTGAATTATTTTTATCATCTCTATTTTTGAGATTGTAAATTGAATTGCTTTTGCACGGTGTGAGAAGATGCAACTACTGAAAAAAATAGTGGGGAATGGCAAATTATCAGTGATTTAATTACGAAGTACATGTTCAAAACTATAGATCACATAGTTACTGAGTGTCCCTTGGAGATTAGCTGGTCTTCATTCAATGGGAGAAGCAGGAGTTGAATGGTTACGAAACCTGGATGTAGCTCTGTGACGATATTGTTGTAATTTATTGTTATCCGTCCTAACAACCATCATACTATTAAATAGGATAACATATACTGTTTAATTATGTATAGTTAATTATTGTCCTATTTCATAACTTGTATCGATATATTCCTACTTCTTGACGGGAGATCAATATTTAAACACTATGACACAAGTAATTTGTACTGTAGACATTGTTTATTGGACTGGTTTTTACTTTCTTCCATATGCGTTAGCAAAGAGAAAGTATTGTGATCGTAAAAAAACATTTTACAAGTTTGTCTAAAATTCATGAAAAAAAACTCTGAACAAAAAGTGTTTTTTTTTTCGAAAAAAAGTGTTGGTGTCTATCCGTATGCTTGTCTGTCTGTGTGTATGTGCAGTTCAATGGAGACCAAACGGATAGATCAATTTTTATGAAATTCGGTATGTAGGTGTATTTAGCCAATATATACAGATTATTTTTTAAATTTTTAGACATTTTTTTATTATTATGTGCGAAAAAATAAAAAATGGAACTTTCTCAACAAAAATATTGCAACAATTTTGATTATATTTTCACGAAAGGTGTGAATTACAATTTAAACTATTTTAGTAAAAACCGCATGAATCTAACTTGACTAGTTTATGAGTTATGGCAAAAACTTATTTTGGAATCAAACTGGTAATTTTCAAAGTTTTTATTATTTATAGTTGAACATGGGGGAAGTTTGTGCTAATTTTTTGGAACCATATATCTATTACTACTTTGGTAGCTAGCAACATAGTTAATTCTTTAATAAATATTGTCTGACTGCTTTTAAAAGAAACAAGATTAGGCAACTCTATAAATGCAACTTTATGGAAGAAACAAATCAGCTGTTCCAATATCTGAAATACGTGACGGGATTGGCAAGCTCCTGACTATTGAAGGAGCTACTAGGTCGATTTCGTGATTTAGAGCAGGATTTGTGTGACTTGCAAAACATTATCTCCAATTGCACATTTCTCACGTATCTTTTTGATTGAATGAGGTTTGAAGATTCACTATGAACGAACCAAAAAATCATGCACTATATTATTTATAATGTGTGATAACTAATAAAATAAATGGTTCCAAACAATTGGCACAAACTTTTCTCCATATTAAACTCTAAAAAAATCTAAACTTTGAAAACTACTAGTTTGATTCCAAAATGTGTTTTTTTATAACTAAAAAACTAGTTATGCTAGAGACGGTTCGGTTTTTACTAAATACTCGTATATTAAATTGTAATTCATGTTTTTCTGAAAATTTAATCAAAATCGTTAGAACCGTTTTTGAGAAAATTCCATTGTTGTATGTTTTTTGCCAATAAAAATAATGTCATAAAAATGTATCCATCCGTTTAGTCTCCATCGAACTTCACATACACACAGACAAACTCAAATATGGACAGACACCAACAATTCTTTTCAAAAAAAAAAACAACACTTGTTGGAGTTCAGGAAGCCCAAAAATGGATTTTTAGACCAACTTGTAGAAAAATTTTTTTGCACAATCGCAATACTTTCTCTATGCTAACACATATGGAAGGAAGTAAAAGAGAAATATTTAAAAATAGACTCTTGTAGGATCTTTACATGATTTTATCTGAAATCTTTTACACCGGAAGGTTACTGTAATGTGTAAAATTTGTATTTATTGATATATTTAATATGAAGTTGCATGGCTGAACAGTCACTTATGAAGGACAGTAGTATTTAAGAAGAATAGCTCCCAAAGTAAGCTAAGGATCAGTCAGTCAAGCTGGAATACGAACCGTTGATTTTGAGCCATGTTACAAAGACTTAGATCTAGTATAACAGCTTACATTAAGATACTTTATTAACGATAGGAATTGCATGAATGATTACGTACAATGTCCCTGTAATTTTCCGCAGTTTATTATTAGCTTGAGTATTCATTAGAGGTTGACAGCATTAACGTTCAAATTTAAAGAATACTTTTATACTTAAGTTTAAGGACATACCTGTAAAGACTTAAAATAAAGTTCAGACTCTTCTGAAGATATTGGTTTTTGTTTGAACGTTCTAGGATGAATTTCAAAATGACGTCTTTAAAATATGAAGCACCCACCCACCCATACACGTACAGTGGTATTGACCCACCCACCCACCCATACACGTACAAAGGCATTAACCCACCCACCCACCCATACACGTAAAGTGGTATTGACCCACCCATGCACGTACAGTGGTATTCACCCATTCGCCCGCTCATACACGTACAGTGGTATTCACCCACCCGCCCGCCCATACACGTACAGTGGTACTGACCCACACCCGCCCACCCATACATGTACAGTGGTACTGACCCACCTGCCCACCCATACACGTACAGTGGTACTGACCCACCCACCCATACACGTACACTAGTACTGACCCACTCACCCACCCATACACGTATATATATAGTATATACTTTCGTATTTTACTCGACTATTTGCTAGATTAAGTTCTTTTTTCTACATTTATATCGGAGGTGGCTATAAAAGTGTAAAGAGGTTACTCAAGAGAATGGGCTGATTTAGTTACATCTTAACACTGGCTTTTTTTCTCAGAAAAAAAACAAAAAAAAAAAAACAGGAAAGCTATATATATATATATAGTTTTCCTGTTATATATATATATATATATATCGTACCTTTACGTTATAATATGATATAATATGTATCGTATTAAAATGTTATAATAATACAAAGTGTTTCTTTTAAAACACAACTCTATTTACAAGTACAGAAAATGAAGGTTTACGATAATTGCAAGTTCATAGGTTGGTAGCCCTGGTTCTTCTTCGTCACTTGCAATCAGCTGATTTACGTTGTTGCATTGTTCTTCACTTAATTTGAGTTTCGAGCAATGTCATCAGTTGAGGTTAGAAACATGGTTTTGAGCAAAGACCAGAGAATGTTTATTTTTTGTGGAGGAATATTTAAAAACAAAATCGTTTGTTTTATGTCAAGATGCTTTCGAACAGTTTTCTGAATCTATTGTATTAACTATATGAAGCCCTATTGTTAATTGTATGTACTTTTTGTATTGAAATTCAACCCATTTCCAATCATGGTTTGCATTTTAAAAGAAACACCCTGTATAATAGTCATAATACTATTAAAAGTATTATTAACTGTTAATTTAATTTTACTAATTTTAAGGATTAATTAAATTTTTTGTCATTTATGTAAAAATTTGATATAAACTTATTTTAAGAAGTTTAGTCCATGTTGAGAAGAATTAGATCTATTCAGATATTCTTATTAGAACATTAACTGTATAAATATTTAAGAAATAGAATAGAATGTAATGTTTGTTTTCTTGGAAATTGTTACATTTAATAATTCAACATATGTTTCCTTAATAGGGTATTTCTTGTTCTTTAAGGAATTTTACTAGTATTCTTTTCAGCATAGAAAATTCTGTTTTCATTTAAAAGATTTAAATATACCTGACTGTATAAATACATAACATTTAGCGTCTTAAACATTAACTTAAAACTAAACGAAATACATATATTTTAACAAAAGAAAATATTAGGCCTTTATGGCAAATGCCTGTTGAGAGGTATCTACCCTACCACCCATACATGTATAAAAACATTAATTTCAATACGCAACAGGAGACGAATGCATTATCTTGCAGTTAAATTAATAAATCAATAATGATTATAAATAGCCATAAATTCTAGTAAAATATAGACTCCTTTAAAAACCTTTAAAAATACTTTAAAAATAATCCGCTATTTATTAGTTTAAAATGTCAAATATTAATTTCAAAATTAAGAGGTAACCATTAACACATTCATACATTTACGATACACACTCTTTCTTTTTAAGCCAAAAGAAACAGTATAAAGAATTTTTTTAATTGAAAAATTACATTAACAAATACTTAATTTGATTTAGTTATATTTCAATTTGTGTTAAGAAATAAACATTGTCTTGCTTAAATAACATAATTCGGAGTTTTTTTTATAAAAAGTATTGTCCTCAATTTATTAAACAGTCTTGATCTTTGAGAAAGATAAATATTTTAAACTTGTTAAAATTTACATTAGGTTTATATATTATTTGCGGATTTCTAAGCATATTTTTAAAAGCGATATTTATTTCGAGTATATTATGAGATTGTTTAACTCTTTTAACACAATCATATATTTTTTATGGATGAATTTTGTTTTTGTAAACAAAAGGTGAGATGGTTCTAGTTTACCCATACATCAGGTAACTCATAGAAATATTTTTTGTTTCATGGTTGCCTTCAGATTACAGTAGCAGCATTACGAGAAGAGACCTGAGTCCTGGATCCTAAGAAGGCACTTCACACCGTCACGTGGGCCTCTGTATGTTTACTGTTGTGTTATTAACAAACTAGGCAAGAAAACGATTTTTAACTAACACTTTAATAATGTATCATATTATAACATAAGTAATGGTTGACAGCATTAATAATATAATTGACGTGAAAAATAATTAATTGTACACGTTTCAAATTTTAACTCAACAAGCAACTTTTTTATTTATTTGAATTTATAAGCTCTTTGTTAAATTACTGTTTTGCGTTAACTATTAACAATTTATCTATTCCTAAAATCAAACCTAATAAAAATAATATAACTTAAAAGCAATGTAGTCTTCCTTAATATAATTTATAAATATTAATAATTAAATTATTTACTAAAATTAATAACTTTACATATACTATAAATAAAATACAATGTAATCAATTATAAGATACATTTCAATAACACATTTTTTCTTACAAAAATATAGACTTTAATCGTTTTACGAATTTACTGTAGTATTTAGTAAAACAAAAGTGCGCCTTTATGGGAAAGTGCCTTCATTATCGTGATACTCCACGAATTACGCGGATGATTTGAAGCCCACTCCAGGTCTCCTCTCGTCGTGCGCCCACAGTAGTGCCATAATTTCCTCTCCAGCATGAAATACAGTAATTGCTTGTATTGTGCACTCGTAAACATTTTAGAATTTTTAAAACTTCCCTATTACACATTGATCTATACTATTATTTGCATATGCATCTTATACTATTATTTAATTTTGATTTTAAATGGGAAATATAGGAGTTTAAATTAAACTTAATATAATTTTACACCCAATATTTATTTAATTTGACTTTACTAACTATAGTATAAGTGCTGCAGTTTAATTTGTCTCGACACAAACAATCAGCAAACGTATATACTAATTTTTCTGGAAAATCAATTTGTTGTCTCAGATTAAAATTTGTAAATCTGGCGTTTTCAGAACTTTATAGTATATGATTTGTAGAAAACCAATATTGTAAAAATGTCACATCCTCTTTCATTGCTTGACTTGTATGAAACAAATTGCTTTCTCTATGGCAAGTGCTGTCATCAGCAAAAGATGTCAGGTTGCCTTGGAAAAGACCGTTGCATAAGTCATTGATGTATAATAAAAATATAATGGTACCAAATACTGATCCTTTGGTAACTTCATACTTTTTGTCACTATAAATAGATCACTAATTTGGCACTTCACTATCACTATAAATAGATTTAATTATTATAACACATTGTTTTCTATTTGATAATTAACTTTGAAAACAATAGAATTTAAAGTACATAAATGGATTACCTTTCCAGATTATTTTTACTTGTAATTTATTTAACATTATTAGCCCAATACACTGGAATAGCGTAACTCATTGAACAAAAATATATAACACAATTTTTAAGCAAATACTCAGCCCAGCAGGTGCAAGTAGACACTATCGTTAGATAAGAACATATCCAATGAAAAGTGTATTATCAAAAATAATCTACGATAAGAAGTTTTAAAGTTTCTGTGGTTTTTGCTTGTCGACATTTGTCGTGGAATTGTTGAATTTTCCATATCACTCTAAATTGAAGAGTTCTTAATTTTTTATAAGAGCTTTTATAACAAAAATTTTTCGTTATTTCAGTAGTTGATCTTAAAAGTCTGCAGAGGTTGTCAGCCATGTTAGTTTTAATCCCATAAGAACAATGTTATTTTCCAACCGGACACACAATCAGGCGTATCCAAACTAAACAGTTATTTTTAAACGGATTTTTCCAAACAAATTGCATTTAATTAAGAATAAAATTGCACGTTGGAATTGCTTTGCAAATTCCTAATTAGTTTTATGGAATAAAATATAGCAAATATTTAGTTTCAAGTTTGTATTTTCACCTATTTTTCAAAACTAGTCGTATGTATTTAAAATTTAAAAAGCAAACCCAACGTGCAATATAATAACGTTTAAAATGACACCTCATACACAGCTTTTAGTCAACAAATAACAAAAGAAATATGGATTTGCAAATAACATTGTTCTTATGGGATTAAAAGCAACATGGCCGACAGCCTCTGCTGACTCTTAATCCAAACCGTTCACTATAATTAAAATTATAAATAATCCGTAACTCAGTAGATAAGCTCCAGATTAAATATTGCGAAATAAAAAAGCCTTAACTTCTTTTAAGAATTATTGCGTTTTATCCCTTTATTTAATGAGTTATAGAATTTACAATAATCCTAAAGTGAACAAGATTAATTTTATAACAGCTTAGCAATTAATTTTCATCCTTTGAAGCAGAACCAGTGTTAATGTGAACTTTGTCACACTATTCAGCAAAATGGCTTACAGTGTAACGTACCTAAGCAAGTCACTATAATCCATCACATCTTTCGTCATGTAATAACAGAGAGAATCGAGTTGGTTATTGTTAATTATATATCTTTGTTATATAACAAACTAACCATACACTATAGTTTATTGTAAGTATATGGTATTGACCAACCCTTAAACGTACAGTTTTATTGACCTGTCCATACAAGTACAGTGGTATTGACCCACCCGCCCACATATTTACATACAATGGTAGTGACTCAACAACCCATACAACTACAGTGGTATTGACCCACCCGCCCACAGATGTTAATACAATGGTAGTGACTCAACCACCCATACAACTACAGTGGTATTGACCCACCCGCCCACATATTTACATACAATGGTAGTGACTCAACCAACCATACAACTACAGTGGTATTGACCCACCCGCCCACATATTTACATACAATGGTAGTGACCAACCACCCATACAACTACAGTGGTATTGACCCACCCGCCCACAGATTTTCATACAATAGTAGTGACTCAACCACCCATACAACTACAGTGGTATTGACCCACCCACCCACATATTTACATACAATGGTAGTGACTCAACCACCCATACAACTACAGTGGTATTGACCCACCCACCCACAGATTTACATACAATGGTAGTGACTCAACCACCCATACAACTACAGTGGTATTGACCCACCCGCCCACAGATTTTCATACAATAGTAGTGACTCAACCACCCATATAACTACAGTGGTATTGACCCACCCGCCCACAGATGTTCATACAATGGTAGTGACTCAACCACCCATACAACTACAGTAGTATTGACCCACCCACCCACAGATTTTCATACAATGGTAGTGACTCAACCACCCATACAACTACAGTGGTGTTGACCCAATCGCCCACATATTTACATACAATGGTAGTGACTCAACCACCCATACAACTACAGTTGTATGAAATGATTTGAAACACTCCAGTAATATTGATTTTTATTTGGTGAGCCTTTCTCAAATCAAGATTCCATGACTGATTATAGAAACTCAAGTTTATGAATGGTCTCCCCTAATAAAAATTAATGTTACTGGTGTATTTGGGCCCTTTCATACATTAAAACTATAATGGTAATACCCCCCTCACCCCTCAACAGCATCACTCCAGGATGGTCACAAAAACGTTTTGAGTGTGACAGTATTCGGACGTACACTGATATGAACCATCCGAACGGACTGAAATGTCGTTGAACTGACTATCCAAACGAATATAAAGCTTCTTAAATGAATTATCCAAATCGATACAAAGCCTGTTAGTTGGTCATTCTAAATAAAACAAGCCGGTTGAATGGACCATCTACTAAGCTTGTTGGATGGATAACAAATATCCTAATAAAAAAAACCTGTTAGATGGACCATACTATCGGATACAAAGCCTGTTGTATGAACCATACATCGGATACTATACCCTTTGTATGGACCTTCCAAATAAAAGAGCCTGTTAGATGGACCAAACCATTGGATACAAAACCTGTTGTATGAACCATTTAAATAAAAAAGACTGTTAGATAAACCATACCATCGGATACAAAGCCTGCTTTGTGGACCATCCCAATAAAATAGCCTGTTAGATGGACCAAACCATCGGATACAAAACCTGTTGTATGAACCATCTAAATAAAAAAGACTGTTAGATGACCATACCATCGCATACAAAGCCTCTTGTGTGGACCATCCAAATAAAATAGCCTGTTAGATGGACCATACCATCGCATACAAAGTCTGTTGTGTGGACCATCCAAATAAAAAAGTCTTTTAGGTGGAACGTACACCATCGGATACAAAACCTGTTGTATGGACCATCCAAATGGATACAAAGCCTGTTAGATAAACCATCCAAATTGATGATATTAGAATCATCCATAAAGGATCTCCTATTGACATTGGATGTTTATTTTGAAATTAATCGACGAGCCAAACAATTTCTGATCTCAATAAGCTTTTTTTTATATAAGCAACAAGCTTGTAATAAATGAATCGAAACTAAACGTCAATTTTGAAAAAAAAAAAAAACTCTTAATGTAAAAAAATATATGGTTATAACTTATGCTTACGATGTTAAGGTCAATTGTAAAAAGTTGCATCCAAATATAGTACAAGTGAAATATAATCCAATTACATGTGACCGCAGCTCGCGTTATTACGCGTAAGTATCCCTGTACTGAGCCTAGTCCTGTGATCTCAGCTGATACGGGTGGCAAGGGCTATCAGAGATAGGTTAATGACTTCCCGTTTACCAAGACTCCGTGTACTTTACAGAACGATGCCTCCAACTTTCAGTTGCAAGTGTATTGAAAGAGATACTAACAAGATTGTGGATAACTACGATCTAATCAATTACCCAGACATCTCTGCAAAGGAAATCTTTCTATCTTTAACGACAGTTAAAGTTCGCTTAAAATGTTTCTGACGATTGTGTTTCATTGACATTATATTAACACATTCACTGCCACATAATTTCTAGGAATGAAAATTTTCTATATAAAGAGCCAATCCAGGATATAAGTGGCACGAGTTTCCCAAATTGTCACATCAGACTTTACCAATAACATGACGTATGGTAGCTTAAATGTTCGCACACTTGAAATGGCCACACAATCTACTGAAATGACTCCAGATGAATACAATTAGTTTATACTCGAGAGAAGATTTTCAGGATTGAAATGCTACTCATCTTGATTTATATAAATACATGTAGCTACCACTTCAGATGAGGTAGTTTCATTGTAACCGTGGTATAATCACTCCACAGAACGTATATTTTCTAGAGGATTTCTGTTGAAGACATTTTATTTTGAGTGGGTGAAACCTAACGCAGAACGGTCTCAGGGGTAAGGGGAAGGTTCTCCCACCACAGTTCAGTATTGTCAGACACCACGTGGCACTGTCTTGCGTAGCATTCCTATAGACTATAATTCATTATTCGTTATAGTTTTATGAATTGGTTGATAACTGATGAGTTCTCGGAATATTTAACGAATATACCTTCATTTTGTGTGTTCATGGCAAGCTGAAGGGGAGGGTACCCCCACCACAGTTCAGTATTGTCAGATACCGCGTGGCAGGTGGTACTGTCTTGCGAAGCATTCCTACAGACTTCTATTCATTATTCGTCATAGTTTTATGAATATATTGATAACTGATGAGTTCACGGAATATCTAACGAATGTACCTTCGTTTTGTGTGTTTATGGTGAGATGAGGAACCATATTGATTTATGTGGGGTTAAACCAAATCATTCTTAAATCAGTTTACAGTACACCTCCCTCGATTTTGTTTACACGTTCATTTGCAACATCCGTTTTCTGTGCCTCTAAAAGAGGCTAGTCATTTTCACATTAAAGAAACCTTGGATTATAAACAGAAAATGTTAACGGAATGTTGGCGTGGTCGAACACGTTAGCCATATACACATAATGCGTACAGACGTCCTTAGTATCCAGGAAAACGTATTTATTCTTATTTTATATATACGAGTATTTTACAGATAAGAGGAGGCAATTTTTTTCTTTTACCACCGACTCTAATAAAATATTTTATTTTAAATAGTTATAATGGAAAACAATATGATATGGCGGTAAAGTGTAACACCAGTTTAACAGAATCTGTAGAACCATAAAATGAACATAATATTCAATGGTTCGAGCTTATTTCTCAATATCATTTCAACATTGTTTTGACGTAAGGAAGGCCTCCAAACCCGAACTAATGTTATCCAAACGGTGTGTGGGTTTGTCAATGTTCGGATTATCAGGAAAGAAGTTTAAATAAGATTAGAGTAGTGTTTTGGACATATTTACTATAGTAAATTCCTTTTATTGCTTAAGGATTCAATATTTTACAACAAAAGTGCACTGCGAGTTTGGAATGAGATTGTTCCACCCTCTTAGGGTTATCCAGATTTTTCAGTTAGAAGTTTGGGTTAGCGAGACTACCGTAGCCAATCACCATATGCATTGCTTGGTCACTGCATATGCAATGTGACTTCCCGACTTTGATTGACCTCCAGCAAGATTCTGTACTGAAAGTACAGTATATTCCAAACATACTGGATGGGGCTATAGACTAGAACCTGTGTATTTCGAGATTCAGTTTTATAATATATTTCACAGAATTCAATGTTTTTAACTTCTAATTTAGAATGCATATACAGTGTGGAAAAACATATGGAAACGTTTTCACAGCATTATTTTTTTGCATAGATAATTTGATAGTTTAATTTTTTAAAATAATTGTGTTCCATAAAGTGTATTTTTTTATCAGAATAATTTAATTGAAGTAGTTAAATAGCGGAGTAATAATATTGTTCAAATTAGTTACTTTGAAATTCAAATGGCCGCTACTCTGGAAAAGATAAACCTTTCGAAGTTCAGTTTGCGGCAATTAATTTATCTAAAATAGACCTTTCATTTGATACCAAACTCGACCTAGGCCTTTATTGAAGATTTTCGTTCAGCTCTTCGCGGGCCGTCACCCTGAAAATATTTAATGTCACAAATGGCGTCAAACAGTGTGTTCTTTGTAATCATGATGATGTACAAGATTTCACTTTTACAAGTAATTTTACAAAACATAAAAATGTTGTGAAAGCGCTTCAATATTTTTGTCCACTTTGTATATATATATATATATATATATATATATATATATATATATATATTGGACTGTTACACAACCTCTATCTGCAGCTACTTATATTATGCACTGTTACCTATAAATATAAATTCCAAATACCATTTACTGGCTGATCACAGTATCTCAAAACTGTTACGCTTTGGACCATGAAGCTTGCTACAAATATTATTTATAGGCTGGCTTTCAATGCGTACTAAAAAAGAATTATTTTCTTTCAATGATATAGTACAAGGTAGAAAATAAATATCTCGTTACCAGCCCATCAGAGCCTTTGTTGTCTTTCGCCATACGAATGAGAGAGCCTAGGACGTTGAAACATGGTATGAGAATTAATTTTTGAACAATGTAGAAAAAAAAAACAAAATTAACGAGTGAGGTGACACGTGCAGGGGTGTCCCCTAGTACTTCATAACGACTAATTTTCTCTAAGAACGTTAGTTGCAACACAATCCTTGGAAACATGATCCAAGGAGCAGAAGCAATAAAAGCACTCCATCCGTTTATGCGTAGGGTAGGTTGATAATTCACTAATACATACGAGCACAATGAATGACGAAGTTAGATACGTGCAGGGGTGTCCCCTAGTACTTAATAACAACCAATTCCCTCTACGGAGGTTAGTTGCAGCACAATGCTTGGAAACATTATCCAAGGAGCAAACTCTCTAACAGCACTCCAGCCATGTATACGTAGGGTAGTTTGATAGTTCACTAATATACACTTTTATGGATTCGCACACTCAAACGTGTATTATGTTTTTCTACATAAAACTTACGTTTTAACAATGGTAATTTAATTTGCCTCATGAGGTAAGCAAAGTAATTTATTTTATGTTATATGTTAGGAGATCTTTATAATTTATTACAGTCAATTTTCTACTCCTACGTATAATAAATGAATTTTCTAACGCAGACATATTTTTGATAATAAACATTAGACGTAGAATGTCTGAATTCAATTAAATTAACATATCTGTACATGAACACATTTCTACTTCATGTGCACATTCAAAAATATACGTCACTGAAAATCATTAATTTAAGGTTTTTTTTATTTTTTTAATTTTTTTATTAAAGATTGACATATAGTTATAAAAAAAATACTTTTAAAAAACGTGATATTGAATTTGAACTTCCTTTAGTTTATAAATTAATGTTTCCGAAGTGGTAAACAATTGTAGAAGAATAATAAAATATTTTCTAAAGTAAAAATGAGATAAAAAATAATTTTCTCAGAATATTAATACTGCCAACCTTATTACGTAGTATATTAATGAAATAATTCTCTTGAACTTAATACTCTCTCAATTTTTAAGACTTAAATTAAAAGTACTGTACAGTTCCAAAGACTTATAATTAATTAAGGCTACGACACTCTCCCCTTTCTTTCTTCTCCTCGAAAGAAAGATAATTTAGTTTAAAGCAGTAATAGTAATATTTTTTTTTTCTTAGATAGACAGTAATAGTTAAAATTTAATTTCAAATACTTAAAGTTTAAGAATTAACTTAAAAATACAAATACAATTAAATTCATTTATGAATGAAATGTAGAAAAATATTTACACCCATTTGAAGGAAAATATATTCCCTGGCTCATGGCTGGGTGTCTCAGTGGTAAAAATATATGTAAAGTATAAAATAAAAATTATAATATTTATAAGATATACAATTTAAAATAAAATATATGAAATATAATATTCAAGCTAAGCATGGTGCGCCAAGCTAAGCACGGCATGCCAAGCTAAGCACGGCATGCCAAGCTAAGCACGGCGTGCCAAGGTAAGCACAGCGCGCCAAGCTAAGCACAGCATGCCAAGCTAAGCAGGGCATGCCAAGCTAAGCACGGCGCGCCAAGCTAAGCACAGGGCGCCAAGCTAAGCAAGGCGTGCCAAGCTAAGCACGGCATGCCAAGCTAAGCACGGCGCGCCAAGCTAAGCACGGCGTGCCAAGCTAAGCACGGCATGCCAAGCTAAGCATGGCGCGCCAAGCTAAGCACAGCGCACCAAGTTAAGCACGGCGTGCCAAGCTAAGCACGGCATGCCAAGCTAAGCACGGCATGCCAAGCTAAGCACGGCATTCCAAGCTAAGCATGGTGCGTCAAGCTAAGCATGGCGTACCTAGCTAAGCACGGCGTGCCACGCTAAGTATGGCGTGCTAAGCTAAGCATGGTGCGCCAAAATAAAAAATGGCACATTGTGCAATGCAACCTTTTACAATCTGCCTTGTAGAATAATAACGAACGTAATTATCAACTGGACCATTATTCTCTATTCTATTTTTATAAAATATGCTTAAAGACTTTTAATGTGTAGTGAAAAATTCTTACTTGTAAAAAATGGTAGAAGTATAATTCAAAGTACCATTTGTTATTATTCTAAAGATTTTTTTCAAATTATGAAATTATTTTCGTTTTTTGCGTAATCATTATACTAACAATAATATTTTATACTCTGGTTTTTCACATTTAACTAATTGAATTTTTTCAACATCGCTGTAGAAATTTGGTGTTTTTTATGAATCAAAAACGTCAGCAACAATGCTAAATTACTTTAACTAAATAAGTTATTATAAATTAGCTGTCGGAAACGCTCCCTTAAATCAGAAGTGAAAAGCAGTTTACATTAGGATGAAATGTAAGAGATGCAATTGGAACTCAATCGACTGGGGTTGGAGAGGAGGCGCGCCTGCGCGCGGTTCCGGTACGGGCGCCGGAACTCAGTTCTGCGTTGTCGGCGTGCACTGCCAGTCGCTTCGATAAATAATAACAGTGACCACTTTTCAGATCTGATCGCTATTTAAGTGCATTTACGGATCGGAACGAATTCAGGTGTTATAGAAATATTTTAATATTAGTCATTGGAATGTAGTTTGCATATAGCTAGAAAGGAATAAGCTATTTGTTTTTATTGTGAGTATTCTTGAAGTGAGAGAAGAAAATTAATTCTTTACTATAAAAATTTGTTGTGCTATTATTTTTATTTCTTTATGAGCTTTCCTCAAGACGAAAATACATTAAGCTTATTTTCTTGACTTGTTTAAATAAATGTAAAATTACTTTTTTTAATTACGGACTAAAATAACATACTTACGTAGCCAAACAAAGATTATTATGTATAAACTATTATCGTAATTAATTATTGAATTGCTGCTAGCCTATTCCAGCAAATTAAATTGAAACATTAAAAGCATTCTTAAAATATAAACTACCTTTCGTAATTACTTGAATGAAAAGAGTAAAATAAAATTATAGTGAACTTTTTTTCATAATAAAATAAATTGCTGGACCTAATAACGCAGACACTCTAGAAGAGCAATAGTAAGGTTTTAGGTCCTGATATGGCCGGTTTTGCAGGCCCTCAACAAGTGGCTGTTATATGCATTCTTGTGACCACAATCTCATGTATATCGTCTACCGTTGAACAAGGTAAGTTTACATATGTACATACATATGTACTAATTTACATGATGTTTTCACAAATAGCTTCACGTTTATTTGACGCATTTGTTAAACCTAGATCCATAACTCCAGGCATTACGCGTTGAGACATGACTTTAATGTAGGAATACATTTACATTACACGCATGTTTAAACATGCAAAAACAGTTTATTTTTACATTATCATTTATAGTTAAAAAAGATAAGGCAGCCAAAACTAACGATATTTCAGTTAGTATGATTATAAATTGCAATGAAGATGTATTTTTGTACAAAATAAAATAGGGTAAATGCCTTACTGCAGAGATAAATACTTACACTTTAAAAACTAATATTGAAAGCGTGTTTTCATGCAATGATAAGGATAACTACAAATACATTAATTTTCAGATATGAAACCAAACTCCCATTAAATATTGGTTTCGTGCACCGCAGTAAATGCAATACGAAGTACCATCCAGGCTTCTACTGATTTCATTGTAATTTATAAATGTGAGTCAGATATTAAGTACAAATTGTATTTTTAATGACGATGCAAAGTAAACACAAAGATCTTATTTAACACCATACAAATCGAATGGAAAATTATATAATAAATATATAAATAAGTTTAGATAAAATCAACGACTAATAATAAAAACGATTCAACATACAGACCATCAGACAAACGAACATTAGTGAATTACTACATACCATCAGATATAAGAACATTATTGAATAACTACAGACCATCAGACATAGAAACATTAGTGAATAACTATAGACCATCAGACATAGGAGCGTTAGTGAATAACTACAGACCGTAAGACATACGAACATTAGTGAATGACTACAGACTATCAGACATACGAACATTAATGAATAACTACAGACCATCAGACATACGAACATTAGTGAATAACTACAGGCCATCAGACTTACGAACATTAGTGAATAACTACAGACCATCAGACATAGGAACATTAGTGAATAACTACAGACCATGAGACATACGAACATTAGTGAATAACTACATACCATCAGACATAGGAACATTGGTGAATAACTACAGGCCATCAGACATAGGAGCATTAGTGAATAACTACAGACCATCAGACATAGGAGCATTAGTGAATAACTACAGACCATGAGACATAGGAGCATTAGTGAATAACTACAGACCATCAGACATAGGAGCATTAGTGAATAACTACAGACTATGAGACATAGGAGCATTAGTGAATAACTACAGACCATGAGACATAGGAGCATTAGTGAATAACTACAGACCATGAGACATAGGAGCATTAGTGAATAACTACAGACCATGAGACATAGGAGGATTAGTGAATAACTACAGACCATGAGACATAGGAGCATTATTGAATAACTACAGACCATGAGACATAGGAACATTAGTGAATAACTACAGACCATCAGACATAGGAACAATAGTGAATAACTACAGACCATGAGACATAGGATCATTAGTGAATACCTACAGACCATCAGACATAGGAGCATTAGTGAATAACTACAGACCATGAGATATAGGAGGATTAGTGAATAACTACAGACCATGAGACATAGGAGCATTATTGAATAACTACAGACCATGAGACATAGGAACATTAGTGAATAACTACAGACCATCAGACATAGGAACAATAGTGAATAACTACAGACCATGAGACATAGGAACAATAGTGAATAACTACAGACCATGAGACATAGGAACATTAGTGAATAACTACAGACCATCAGACATAGGAACAATAGTGAATAACTACAGACCATGAGACATAGGATCATTAGTGAATACCTACAGACCATCAGACATAGGAGCATTAGTGAATAACTACAGACCATGAGATATAGGAGGATTAGTGAATAACTACAGACCATGAGACATAGGAGCATTATTGAATAACTACAGACCATGAGACATAGGAACATTAGTGAATAACTACAGACCATCAGACATAGGAACAATAGTGAATAACTACAGACCATGAGACATAGGATCATTAGTGAATACCTACAGACCATCAGACATAGGAGCATTAGTGAATAACTACAGACCATGAGACATAGGAGCATTAGTGAATAACTACAGACCATGAGACACAGGAGCATTAGTAAATAACTACAGACCATGAGACATAGGAGCATTAGTGAATGACTACAGACCATGAGACATAGGAGCATTAGTGTATAACTACAAACCATGAGACATAGGAGCATTATTGAATAACTACAGACCATGAGACATAGGAACATTAGTGAATAACTACAGACCATCAGACATAGGAACAATAGTGAATAACTACAGACCATGAGACATAGGAACATTAGTGAATAGCTACAGACCATGAGACATAGGAACATTAGTGAATAACTACAGACCATCATACATAGGAGCATTAGTGAATACCTACAGACCATGAGACATAGGAACATTAGTGAATAACTACAGACCATCATACATAGGAGCATTAGTGAATACCTACAGACCATGAGACATAGGAACATTAGTGAATAACTACAGACTATGAGCAGGAGTAAAAACCTAACTTTGTTTTTAAAAAATAAAAAAACACAACTCATGTTTCTAAGAAAGTATATTATTATTACTATTACTATAAACTTTGATCCTTTTATACAAAATCGTTAGCTTCAGAGTCGATCTATTTTCATATGACAAGTTTAATGAGTGACTTCAATTATATTAATCTTATTATTGTAGTACATTTAAAATTATTGTATTATTTTCCAAAGTTAAAAAATATATTGGGATATAAATATACATTTCTTTTAGTAACAAATGTACTACAGGCCAAATAATGATAGAAGGAACTTCGGCTGCAACTTATAAACGTTTACTGCATATTTCGAAACCATTCATCTGGAAGGGTTACATATTAAATATAAGTTGTTTTAACTACGCTGTTTGTAGTACAGCCAACTTGTCCATAATATGACTATACTACTTAGTCAAACATTACAAATAAATTGACAACATTCTAAACTATATTCGGTATGATTTTAAAATTATGAAACAAAATCTATAAAATGTATGAAAAAAACAAATGATTAAAGTTTGTAAGAGAAAATTAGGGAACATGAAAGTATGTCTGGTTACTGTCGTTTCCTGGATTATAAATAACAAAACACTACATTTTGCACAAAACTTGCAGCATCGTTAAAAATTGGGAGAAGCAAACGTGCAGGCAGCGCCTACAGAGTAGGATTATACGATATCCAGACTTGATAGATGACACCTTGCAAAATTGATATTCAGGCGCGAGACGACGTTACGTCAATGGGCCGAGTGAATAAAAACAAGTAAAGAGTTTACTCAAACTTGCTTAGAGTAAAGTAGGCTAACTCATGTGATAAAGCTGAAGTATTTACTTGTTTTTATCAGTTTTTTACTTGTTTACTTACAACAGTAAGTAAACACTCGTAAATAAAGTATACCCCCAAATTCAGCTGAAATTTATTTGAATAAAAGAAAGTAAATACTCTAGAGATCTGCAAGGTTGCACTGATCCACACTCGCCCTCATTTGCTTGTGTACAAAAATGGCTGCTTTTATGATCATACGCCGTGACATGCAATAAATAATAGACAAAATATCCCTCCAAATTTATCCAAACAGTTACTGCGATTTGAGAGTGAAACTGTTGATTTTATAAGAAAGTACAGTATAAAAATTAGTTTCCACACCTTTTCCTTTGCCATTGTAACATTCGGCAACATTGATCGGATACAAGATACAAGAATTGCTTGGATGTCATACCAAACATCAATACCTTACGCACTGCAATAAACTTTAAGATAAAATGCTTGGATTGTGTGACACATACATAACCTCTAAAAACGTCAACAATGTAAATTTTTATTTATTTATTTCCTAAGACGCAAATCGTAGTTAAGATTTGTACATTGTAGTGTTTACATTGTACATTAATTATACATTGTACATCGCCTGATGCCGTGAGTATTTCCTCGCAAGTATTTGCAAGTAAAGTGAATACTCTCTTCCACACATCTAAATACCGGCAAGTAAACTCTCGACTTGAAGGCTATAAACAAACTTAAGTAACTCAGAATTATCACATAAGTATCACGAAACGCACTAAGTATACCTTACAATTCAAATACGGTACCCTTCAATTCCTTGTATATACAGATTTAATCACTCAATTAGTATATACAGGGTGTTTATTTTAAAACGAAATTCATGATTTGAAACAAAAATGACAAAAAGATATAGCTATAACACATTTTATTATTATTAACATTGATTACTTCTATTTATATGAAATAGTCTGGAAATAAAACAAACGATTTTGTTTTAAAATATTCCTCCACAATAAACACTCTCTGGTCTTTGCTCAAACCCATGTTTCTAACCTCAACCTAATGATATTGCACGAAACCGAAATAAAGTGAACAACAATTCTTCAACGTAAATCAGCTGACAGCCAATTAAAGAAGAAGACCAGGGCTACCAACAAATAAACTTGTAATTATCTTAAACCTTAATTTTCTCTACTTGTAAATAGGGTTGCGTTTTAAAAGAAAACCCTGTATGTAAATCTATATGTATTAAATTTGATAATATCAAATATAGAGGGTATAGATTTACTTAAACAATATTATATTAAGATCAATGTAACACATACCATTATTTACTTTAGAAAATTTAAACTTGATTCGATATGTACAAACGGATGGTTATGGATCAATAACCAACGTTTTCAAAAAAGTAGTAGATTTAACTTGCTTCATTTGCGGGTTTGAGTCAGTATTAATTTTGATTAACCTTTAAATGAGTTTAAAGCTAAATGGTTTAGTAAACACTGACTGCTAATCTAGGGTTTCCAAACTGACTACATTTATCGAGGTTAAAGCTAAATGGTTTAGTAAACACTGACTGCTAATCTAGGGTTTCCAAACTGACTACATTTATCGAGGTTAAAGCTAAATGGTTTAGTAAACACTGACTGCTAATCTAGGGTTTCCAAACTGACTACATTTATCGAGGTTAAAGCTAAATGGTTTAGTAAACACTGACTGCTAATCTAGGGTTTCCAAACTGACTACATTTATCGAGGTTAAAGCTAAATGGTTTAGTAAACACTGACTGCTAATCTAGGGTTTCCAAACTGACTACATTTATCGAGGTTAAAGCTAAATGGTTTAGTAAACACTGACTGCTAATCTAGGGTTTCCAAACTGACTACATTTATCGAGGTTAAAGCTAAATGGTTTAGTAAACACTGACTGCTAATCTAGGGTTTCCATACTGACTACATTTATCGAGGTTAAAGCTAAATGGTTTAGTAAACACTGACTGCTAATCTAGGGTTTCCAAACTGACTACATTTATCGAGGTTAAAGCTAAATGGTTTAGTAAACACTGACTGCTAATCTAGGGTTTCCAAACTGACTACATTTATCGAGGTTAAAGCTAAATGGTTTAGTAAACACTGACTGCTAATCTAGGGTTTCCAAACTGACTACATTTATCGAGGTTAAAGCTAAATGGTTTAGAAAACACTGACTGCTAATCTAGGGTTTCCAAACTGACTACATTTATCGAGGTTAAAGCTAAATGGTTTAGTAAACACTGACTGCTAATCTAGGGTTTCCAAACTGACTACATTTATCGAGGTTAAAGCTAAATGGTTTAGTAAACACTGACTGCTAATCTAGGGTTTCCAAACTGACTACATTTATCGAGGTTAAAGCTAAATGGTTTAGTAAACACTGACTGCTAATCTAGGGTTTCCAAACTGACTACATTTATCGAGGTTAAAGCTAAATGGTTTAGTAAACACTGACTGCTAATCCAGGGTTTCCAAACTGACTACATTTATCGAGGTTAAAGCTAAATGGTTTAGTAAACACTGACTGCTAATCTAGGGTTTCCAAACTGACTACATTTATCGAGGTTAAAGCTAAATGGTTTAGTAAACACTGACTGCTAATCTATGGTTTCCAAACTGACTACATTTATCGTTATTGAATCTTAATTATTATTTAATTTATTCAAGATTATGCTTATATCCCTCCTATTGCCGATTTCAAGGGAGTTAGCAGTAAAATATTACACATACATTTAGCAATCGTAGCTTGTTGTAAATTAACATGATTTTTTTTATATCACAATATGATTTTGTACGATTTTGATAAAAAATAAAATATTAGCATAGAAATGATATAGGTATTGTTCTTTGAAGTGAAAAAGACGTAACGATATGGACGTTCGTCTGTAGAACAACAGGTCAAGTACAGGCAACGTCAAAACGTTACAGTCCTTTAAATTTTATTAGCTTACAGCAATATTTAATATTATTAATAAAGTGACATGTACTGCTAAAATTAAAAATATAGTACTTTATTCTTAATGTAGGGTAAACGTTTTATGTATAGCTGGGAAAATATTATTAAAGCGCTAAATTTGAAACTAACCAAAATTACGTTTTATTTTAGAGACTATATTTTCAAAACATTAAGCCTACATAATATTTTATGAAAAGAAATATGTTGCTTTTTTAAAAAAGTCGAACTAGTCGTAATTTTTAAATGTTTTTGTGTGTTGTTGTTAAAAACAAGTGAAAAGTCGCACAGTACAAATTTATTATAGTATAAGATGTACAACCCTTATGGTGATCAATTTTGGTAAACCACGTTTATCTCTCTCAGATCTCAGGGATTAACCAAGGAATCCAACGATGTTTGCCAAATTGGATCACAATAATAATTGTAATTTCGCATACGTTACTGTAATAATTTTGTATTGTGTGGCAGCTAAGCAATGAATTTACAGCAAACATTTACCAGGGACACTTAACATTTGCAGTCAGCTTCCGTTATATTCCCCCCAAATACAATTGAGTTAGGTTAGGTTAGTTTAGGTTAGATTAGGTTAGGTTAGGTTAAGTTAGGTTACGTTAGGTTAGGTTAAGTTAGGTTAGGTTACATGATTACAGCTGTATACTATAGTTTCTATTTGGGGTATACAGTGGAATCTGACCAGTCCTCAATAATCGACTCGTATCACTACAGGACAGACTCTACCAGGGATTGTGCGTGCATGCATATACGATAAAATAAATATGACCATTATTGTCCTATGGGATATAGGGATCATTAAAACCAATGTCACTCTCCCTTGTGGTCGATAAAATGGGGAAGAAGGGGGGAACTTAGAGGGGACATCACGAAGGAAACATTTGTGCAGCAGTGAGATAGGGTGGCAGTTAAATGGCATTTTATGACAAAATATGGGGTCACTTTACGTTTTGGGTTGACTTCTTATCTTTAACCATAAAATAGTTGAATATTGTTGAAATGACCAATGGTAACACATTTTAAATATATAGTAGTTTTTCTTTTTCTGTCACACGATAGCTATAACAGAAATACACTCGATTGGTGAATTTGTTGAAGATTTTCAAAGTTTCAATAAAAAAAAAAAAAAAAAATAAAAAAAAAATAAAAAAAACAAACTAACACAACTTCTAGACAGGTATGAAACATCTGTCATCTTCAGGTGTTACTTATTACCCTACCGAAAATTTTAAACTGATAAAAATGTGTTTTTTTTAAACTAACCCATATCTAAAAGAAATCTTTAAAAACTACATGATTATATAATGCAGTTGACTGCATAGAAATTCACGTCTTCTTATCACACACACACAATTATGGCAAAATTACACATATTACAAATAAATAGACGTTTAGATGGACCTATGGATATATGCTATTAGAATAATGTTAGTTAATACGCAAAAACAGGTCTTTCCCAATATTAAGATACTTCACAGAGAAAAAAGGAACAGAGATTGCATCCAATAACGCACTGAATTTGTTGACTGAATATTTCTCCAGTTTACCATGGAAATGGTAGTCCAGCACCTTGTCAGCTCCTCCCTTACTCCCTTAGATCATCAGTGTGTAATAATTATAACTACAGACGTATAAAGGTGTACATTAGTTATTTATAATGCATTTATAACTTCCACTGAGGCGTGCACTGTGGCCATAACAAGGTGACCTCTGTTTTCTTTTCCTCTGTGGGTACTGTTAGACGAATTGATTCCAAACGTATCCTTATTTACACAATGAAAAAGTTAAATTTGATTACACAGTGTTTGATATTATTTATAATTTAAAATTATGGAATTTATAAACTAACCGGATGGTAGTTTACATCGCAACTACGTAACTCATCTGGCTGTAATCGTACATCAATCAAATACATACGACTGAGTAAAATTACTTAATAAATATTAGTGATACGTATTATAACAAGAAAATTTAGAACATTTATTAAAAAAACAATTAAGTATACTTGTATTAACATATTCTACACAAATATATTATAATTATTTAATATAGTAAAGATGCTAAAAAGGGAAATCCAAGCAGTCTATGGAAAATTCGTTCATAGTGTAAAATACACTTTCCACAAGATGAATTTTTAGGCAGATCTTAAAATTTCCCTGATTATCCTCATTGTTTCGGCCTTAAGTGAGCATTCAACGCATAATTTACATTAGTGATTATGCATAGATAATTTAATTAAGTAACATAATTAGTTGACATTAAGCAATAAACTCTGTGGTTTGTAATCTGTAAAATTAAATACATACGACAGTAAAATTACTTAATAACTTATTTAAATAAGCTTATTATAATCAAAAAATTTAGACATTTATTAAAACAATACAATATATATATTATTGTGACTATAAAATATTTCTCTATCAAATAATATTATACTTTTAAATAGTAATACATAGTAAAAGATAATAAAAAGTAAATTTAACAGTCTATGACAATGTCGTTCACTAGTGTACAAATACACTTTCCCAAATGAATTTTTAGAATACTTAAAACTATACCCTATATCCTATTGATTTCGGCCTTAACCCCGAAGCATCAAACGCTCAGCCGTTTGAATTCATATTATGGGCAGTAAAAATCAATTATTAAATTATAGTTAACAGTTATTAATTAGGCATAGCTTAAAATCAGATAAAACTAGTGTGAAGATATAATGTGTATTATTTTAATAATTCTCTAATAAATAGAACTAAAATATTATTTTAAATTTTGGTTAATTTGATAAAGCTTAGAGATTAAAATACACTAGGTCCAAATAATAACTTTTAGTCAACTACCATATTACAATTATAATTTTATTGACTAGTTATGCGCCAGGAAATATTTTTCGGTAAACCAAATACTATTACAATATAAATGTTTTTATTATTAGGTAAATACACGGCCTGGCTAGAGACAGATAATAGAAGTAAAACACTATTGTATACCAGTACTGACTGATCGAGATTGTGATCAGTGTCACTATGTGATACACTCTCCCTCCACTATATCACGTCTAATCACGAATGCTTCAATAAAATACATTGAACGAAGCCTCAATACACCTATCCCTAGCTGATGTACCCCCACCCCCGAACACTAACGCTACAGCAATCCTTAAATCATATTAGTAGGCAGCAAAAATCAATCAATATGTAAAAATATATTTTTATTTTGTTTAAATTGTTTCATATCCAGGCATAGGCTAAAAACTCAGGAACAAAACTAAGGGTAAATATTTAATAAAGAAGGATTTTATATATTTAATATTTTCTCTGATATAAACCTTAGTGAACTAAAATATGTAGACTTTTAAAATGTTTGCGTTTAAAGTTGGATGATTATCAGAACATTAGAGATTCTGTATGGATTATCTCTGATGCTGTTATGCCAGACAGTGTCGAATGCTTTGTGGACATCCATGAGGGACATTATGGTAGGCGTACTTCGATAAGAGTTTCGCTGAATACAGGTCACTACCTTGAGGATTTGGTCGTACATATTAATGCCAGGACGGAAGCCAGCCTGGGACTTTGGAAGTAGGTTAAGAATGTTGTGATTATGGAGGCGGGCGACCAGGATCTTCTCGAAGAGTTTCGAGAGGGACGAGGTGAGGCTAATGGGGCGATAGCTGTCCAGTTTTCTAGGGGGTTTCTGGGGTTTTGGTAGTAATATGACATGGGCTAGCTTCCAGGACTTGGGATGGTAAACTAGGAGGAGGATGGGTGTGAAGAGGATCAATAGGGCCCTAATCAGCGAAATCGGGGCCTTTTTCACCAGGAAGTTGGAGATGCCGTCAGGACCGGGGGCAGTGTTCTTGAGGGTCCTAAGCCTGGTGGCAACATTTAGATAGGTGATGGGGTAAGTCAGTAAATGGTCAGAGAGGCCAGCAGGGGGTACCTGGAAGGGAGCAAAGATTTCATGGTTCTGGGCTATGGAGGCATTGGTACGGTTGAAATGAGTGGCGTCAAAGGTGGAGTGGTGAGGTACTGAGTGAATAGCGGACAAGGAAGCACGGAAATCCTCAGCTCTACCTTCGGGGTCTGCCACTGGGGCACCATTCATGGTCAGTGGGACTGGTGGATTGAAGGGGGTTTTGTGGGACTTAACCATCCGCCAGAAGTTCTTTGGGGTGGAGAGGAAGTCCTGATCCACCTTTTCATAAATCTTACGGAGCCTGTTTCTCTTGAAGGCTGCGACCGAGGTCTTGACTCTCTGGACCAGCGCCCTATAAGATCCATGCAAATAGGCGGATCCGGTATCTCTGAGAATTAGGCGCCTGACCCGCCTCTTTTGCTTGATGAGGGAAATGATGTCAGGAGGAAAGCGGTACGGAGTGTGCGTGACCAACTTCGAGGGGACAGACATTCTTTTGGCCCTGATGATGGTGTCAGTTAGGGAGTCAGCCAGGGCGTCGATCTAGTCAGGGGATTGGGGAGGCGTGATGGCGAGGTTACGTATGTCTGTATCGATAGATTGCATGAACACTGCCCAGTCTGCGTTCTTGTAGTCTGTGATGTCCTTCGGGGGAGGGTAAACTTCCTGGACATAAGGGACGTGTCTGATCCTGAAATCGTAGAAAAGGGGATATGGTTTGAGCCGATGCAGTAGCCTGTGAAGACATTGAGTGCCTTAGGGGCGATGGACGAGGACATCAGAAGCTTGTCGGGAGATGTGGGGTGCTCCGCCTCGTGGGCAAGAAAGCGGGGATAAGGGGTTGGAAAGTGGAAGAGGCCAGTGGCGGTGATTAGAGTGATTAGGTCTCTGCCTTCTCGTGTTGTGAATCTGTCACCTAGGGTCGTGTGGTGGTAGTTCAGGTCTGCCGAAACAATGAGGTCGTCGTAGGAGTGTCGGAGCTGCGCCAGGAGGTCAGCGTGTTCTGGTAGGAAAGGAGAGGTATGGAGGGTCATAAGGTGGATGGTGGGTTGGATGGGGCGTCAGGGTTGGATGGTGAGCAAGGTTGATGGGGATTCAGGGTTCCACGTCCAGGCCTTTATAGGAGGATAAGCCACACGGATTTAGGGTGCCACAACTAGAACCTTAGAGACTGAATACCACAAGGCCTGAGGGTACCAGAAACGACCCTAAAGATACATCAAGCCACACGGACTCAGTGTGTCAGAAACAGGCTTTTAGAGACAGTTTACCAGGTCTCAAAGGTTCAAGAACCAGACCTACAGAGAGTGTAAACCATAACCAAACCTTTAAATAAGGTAAACCACACAATCTACCAAAAAGAATTAGGATGTCAATACTAGCACTTTATTAACGGTTACCACATAACATAAGGGTGTGACAACAACTCCTTTGGAGGTGATAGATCATACGGCCTAGGGGTGGCAGATCCAGAGCTTCAGAGATGGTTAACCACAACAGAGATGGTTCAGAGATGGTCTGGGTGCCACAACTAAACTTTTAGAGACGGTAAAACACGTGGCCTTTGTGTGTCCCAACTAGGTATTAAAATATTGTAAACTACAAGGTCATAGGGTGCCACAACCAGACAATAAGAGTCGGTAAAGCACCTGGCCTCGTGTTGCCAAAACCGTACATTTAAATACGGTAAACTACACGAACTCAGGGTGCCACAACAAAATCTAGATACTGTAAACAACACAGGCTGAGGGTTTTAGAAACTGAGTGGGATAGTTTCTTCAGTGAGGTTCTGTTCCGTAGGGCCTCTTCTACCATACCCTCCCTCCATCTTCTCTTGATTACCTTGCTCTCTCATATTGGCATTGAGTAGGATGGTTTCTTGTAGTCATGTTCTCTCCCGAAGAGCCTCCTCTGCCATAACCCTTGTCCATCATCTTGAATATCTCACTCACTCATATTGGCAATGAATTTGATAGTTATTGTCATGAGGTTCTCTCCCTCAGAGCCTCCTCTATCATCTATTGAATATTTCGCACACTTCTATGGGTAATGAGTGGGATAATTTTTTGCTGGTGGGTTCACCTCCGGGCTTCCTCTACCATACACTCACTCTATCCCAGTAATTTATATGTTGATCCAGAAGTAGTTGTTTGAAAAATTCTGATCGTGTTGTTGGCCTTGAAATAGTTCTACAAACAAAAAGGATATCTTAAATTTAAAAAATTCTAATTAAGATTATTTAATCTTTGCAAAACCCCTGTTATGAACCAAAGGTACTTAAAAAGACTTATTCATAAAAGCACCTAAGCTGCTCGCACTTAGAAGTGGATTAAGCACAGGGCTGACCATCGAGGGGAGTTTGCCTTCAAACCCTTACGTGAATTTACAACCTGTTACAGAATTTTTTGCTCAGAAGAGGAATTTAAACGTAGCTTTAAATATTCATGTCTATGTTTAGCGATAGGGATTAACACCGAGGGTTCCATGAGCATTTTTTTTTTTTTTTTATTAAAGGAGAGGCCAACCTCCTTCTAAACCTTAATCTGTTCATTCCCCATAGATTATTGATCCGTGCGAGGAACTTATTCAGACAGAGTAAGGGGGCAATCCAGTATAGTAGAAAGTGAATATTACTGATAAATCTTGCAGTCTAGGCCAGATTCGAACCAGTGCTATCTCTAACCCAAGCTTAAAGTACTGACGCCTTAGACCGATCGGCCACCGGCTCACCCATTTTAACGAGTTACGTATGATCTCGTAAGGTATTTCTCGTCCATCGTTTGTTAGATCTCTATTTATCAGGCATTTACCATGTATTTTTTTAAACGAGTAAATTTTTTATATACCTTAATTTTTAATATCTAAGGTTATAAATTAATAGCCAGTGGTATAAATTAACCCTAGATATTTAATAATATCAGAGGCTTCCTTCATATTTATTTTGATAAACCCTGGAGTAAGGACTAAATTTTGTTTTGAAATCCCGTGGAAAAATATTTTATTTTGCCATTTATTGTTATTTTGTACGGTAGGGCCTACTTACATTTGTATTAGAGGTTGATTGGACTTGCGTAGTAGTTCTAATTTTCTTTTGTTTAAAACGTCCGTCCGTGTGAGGATTTATGTACTCATGTTCTCCAAACAATTAACTATCAGACTGACCATTATTGTATTAATTTTCTTTAAGTTTTCTAACATAAATTTTGGATTCAGATATATGCATTTCTGCTTATATTTTTATCGAAACAACCTTAATTTAGTAATATTTGTCTTACTGGATGTCTATAATCGTATCTTAATTTTTTGTATTATACCAATGATAATATATAAAAATATTAACCAAGCATAGTATTAGGATTGTTTAATAATACAGAGTGTTTGAAATTCTTGACACTCAAGACAATTCTTGATTACACCCTTTCAATGGATGTATTCGCCCATGGAGAATCTTTACGCTTAAAACCGTCTTAGCAAACAATATTTTGTGTACTCTGAAAAACTTTCACTGTCAAAAAAAATTATACCTCAACTTAAAATTTTTTTATAACATTTCTATTGTAAGGGTGTTTCTTTTAAAACTCAACCCTATTTACAAGTACAGAAAATGAAGGTTTAAGATAATTACAAGTTCATATGTTGGTAGCCCAGGTTCTTCTTCCTTGGCTATCAGCTGATTTAAATTGTTGCATTGTTGTACACTTTATGTGGGTTCCATGCAATGCCATTAAGTTAAGATTAGAAAAATAGTTTTGAGCAAATGTAAGATAGTGTTAATGTGGAGGAATATTTTAAAACATAATCGTAAAATTTTTTTATTAAAATCATATAAATAGCAGTTATAAATATTGATATTAATAAAATGTGATATAGATGTATGTTTTGCTTGTCATTTTTATTTCAAATGTTGGGTTGCATTTTAAAAGAAACACCCTGTACAATCCCATTTGTTATTTACATTTTAGGTCGATATTTGTATTGTAAATTTATCAATACGTACCCATACGTACGTGTATGTGTGGACGGGTGGGTCAATACTACCGTACGTATATGGGTGAGTGGGTGGGTCAATACCACCGTACGTGTAGGGGAGAGTGGGTGGGACAATATCATAATACTTGTATAGGGGGGTGGGTGGGTCAATACCACCGTACGTATATAGGTGGGTCAATACCACCGTACATATATGGGTGAGTGGGTGGGTCAATACCACCGTACGTATATGGGTGAGTGGGTGGGTCAATATCACCGTACGTATATGGGTGAGTGGGTGGGTCAATACCTCCTACGTACATGGGTGAGTGGGTGGGTCAATACCACCGTACGTAGATGGGTTAGTGGGTGGGTCGATACCACCGTATGTGTATGTGTGGGCGGGTGGTTTGGTGAGCCCAGTCATTGCGACGCATATCACACATTTATGAATGAGTTTAATGAATGACTATGTTGACTGACTTTCTTTACACATCATTACAGAAAAGTAAAATGAAAGACAAAACGTTCCACACGATACGTAATTAGCACACATTTTTGCAGAGGACAAATTATTAATTTCTTACATGACACTACTTTAGATTGATGGCTTTTTTTGTCAAGTTTTTCTTTATTTTGAGCTCAATATACTTATGATAGAAGTAAGATTTATTCTAATTGTCTTCATTTCATAATACCGTATGTAAATAGTATTAATGTCCCGAAGGAATAAGACGGCGCTTGCTACGCAATTTAGGTACAGTTGAGTAATGCAGAGTTTGCCTATACACTAGCTAATGAAGGCGTTACAAAGTATTCCTTCATACAGCATTACTACCAGTTGGTACGTTGAACACCGCTTATCCCATATTACACACACACACACACACACACACACACACACACACATACACACACACACACACACACACACACACACACACACACACACACACACACACACACACACACACACACACACACACACACACACACACACACACACACACACACACACACACACACACACACACACACACACACACACACACACACGCACACGCACACGCACACGCACACGCACACGCACACGCACACGCACACGCACACGCACACGCACACGCACACGCACACGCACACGCACACGCACACGCACACGCACACGCACACGCACACGCACACGCACACGCACACGCACACGCACACGCACACGCACACGCACACGCACACGCACACGCACACGCACACGCACACGCACACGCACACGCACACGCACACGCACACGCACACGCACACGCACACGCACACGCACACGCACACGCACACGCACACGCACACGCACACGCACACGCACACGCACACGCACACGCACACGCACACGCACACGCACACGCACACGCACACGCACACGCACACGCACACGCACACGCACACGCACACGCACACGCACACGCACACGCACACGCACACGCACACGCACACGCACACGCACACGCACACGCACACGCACACGCACACGCACACGCACACGCACACGCACACGCACACGCACACGCACACGCACACGCACACGCACACGCACACGCACACGGACACGCACACGCACACGCACACGCACACGCACGCGCACGCGCACGCGCACGCGCACACGCACACGCACACGCACACGCACACGCACACGCGCACACGCGCACGCGCACACGCACACGCACACGCACATATATATATATATATATATATATATATATATATATATATATATATATATATATATATATATATATATATATATAGGATATCTTAATTAGTATTAGAGGTAATTACTGTATATGCATTCAGGAATGCAGGAAAAAATTTGCATTGTAGACAGTAACTATGCAGTTATATCTTATTAATTTTCAAGTTTTTAAAGGGGCATAAGAATGATAGCTCATGTGTAAAGTTGTAGACTCGTTTTGATTTCTTTAAATAGGTTCATAAATTTACATTCTGTAAGGGCTGTCTTCGGATTACTTGTAATATATAAACTGGTTTAGTACTTTTGGTCTTCAAGAGGCGACCAGTTTAAATTCTTTTTTTCATTTTCGTCGAGGGACGTAAAAATAAAAGCTATTTGTTCTTATCGGACTTTTTCATTACTTCAAAAAAGCACTGAGAACATTGCTCACAGTCGCCTTCACGAATAAAAATGGCCGCACGCTTGGACGAATATGAAATGTTGGCTAAAATACACTAATATAAATGCCATAAATGATATATAGTTAAACTTAACTATTCAGTTTTTCAATTCTCACTATACAAATAACGTTGAGTCGTCCTCTCATACCGAAGTCTCATTACAAGAATTACAATAATGTCTTCAACTTGACAGTGTCTTTTAGTTTACTCAGTTTTGGGATATTACAAGAGGTTTCAGACCAGTATATATATCGTAAAGTTTATTGTCAGTTATCATTATTTATTTATTTTTATTTAAAATTATGTAAAAGCTGAGTTTTATACTTGGACAAAAAGTCTAAAAGTCATTACATAATAATAAAAATTAAAAATAAATAAATAGCAAATTACCTCCTGTCTTATTGCTAAATCCATGCCATGAAGCCATGACCTACCTCACTGATTCTATTTTTGCTAGTTAATCCCTCCGTAAAACAGCACAAAAGGCACTCTGTAACTATGTGATCCATTGTTTGGATAAGCTCCCCGCAATACCAGACAAGTAGGAGACGTTCATAGATAGGACCTAAAAGTCTACAATATTACAAGGCCTAGATTTTTAAATAAATCGATTTTTAATTAGCATAATGCGTGTTGGTACATATACAGTACAAGTAAGCGTCACACAACACAAATTTATTGCAATATAAGCAGAAAATGCACAAATATTATAATGATCGATTTCGGTGAACCACGCTCATCTCCCTCAGACCAGAGGGATTCACAAAAGAATCCCTCTTATTGGTGCATTTTGAACTTGTATTGTAATATATTTGTGCATTTTGTACTTGTATTGTAATACATTTGTGCTTATATTGTAATACATTTGCATTGTGTGACGTTTACTTGTACTGTATTTTTAAAAACTAACTAGTCAATCTGTAAAAATATGGTCCTTGCCAAAGTTTAGATTATAGTTTTGAACAAGTTTTGGAAGTAACATATTAACTTAATTTCAAGTTTTACACTACGTTTAATCGAAATAAATCATTCAAAAGTAATTTTTTTTGGAATTAAAAAGATTTGTTAATTTGAAATAACCTATATAAATGTTAGGATTTATAATTGTATAGGGGGTATACAATTATAAATCCTTTAAATTAAATCCTACAAATCCTATAAATCCTATACAATTAGAGCAATTATAAATAGCTCTAAAAAAGTTGAAGGGATTCCCTCCCATATCTACAAACATACGTTATCACATCTCAGTCCATCTTACTATATTAAAGTTGATAAAACTCCCTCCTATGTATCTGCAAATATTTGTTGCTATCATTTAATCAATATTATTCTAAATAATGTTATAGTCCTTACCTCCATTCGTCATACAAGTACGTTTCCAACTGTCAGGATCTCTTCACATGTATAGTCATTACCAGGATGCTATGTATTATATGTTTAGGTTACCTAGTTTAGTAAGCATACAGTAATATATATATATATATATATATATATATATATATATATATATATATATATATATATATATATATATATATAAGGTGTATTATAATTACTTATATAATATTCGATACTATTTCAATAATATTTGAGAGAAGGAATAGAGGTCAAACATATTCTATCTTCCATTGATGTTACATTCACTGTGATGTCATAGAAACAGGAAATTAAACAAACTATTAACTTATGTTGTTTTACATTAAGAAATACAACTAGGAGTATATGCATTATTAACGTTGCTCGACACATCGGTACTGCTTGTACAATGGTAATAAATAAACAAAATAACTTGTTTAAAAATGTTTACCTAAAACTATTTTATTTGATCATGTAATTAAAAATATATGCATTTTACATTGTGAAATCTCTTTCGGACAGATGAACTTTAAATGAAAGAGACATACTCCAGTTAGCCATGTTTATGTTTATTTTGTCTCAAGGAACAATACAGTTCGTAGCATACATTTAAAATAACATTGTATAGTTCTGAAAATGTGACCGATAAAATAATAAAACCAATGGACGGAATGTTAATATTTGTATTATATAATTTGAAAGGATGTTTGTTGAACTGTGCTATTAAAGTTTCTTGTATTTATGTTTGTCGCCGTCTATACATAGCTGTTATTTATTTTCTAGTTATGCCATATGTAAAACAATACATAGTGGTAATATTGATAAATTCCAATTAGAGGCAATGAAGTAATATTTTAAAATTAATAAAACATTTAAAAACCAAATTTCACTACATGTATGGAAAATCTTTTTATGGATATAATACTACCTGTTTGTATCTGATAAAATTTAAAATTCAGACATAGTTTTATTTAGACAACGATATTGAAAAAGAAAAAAAATACTTTTTATGGCTCGTCATATCCTCTATACAAAATAAGGCGGTTTCACAAACTGTAATAAGTAATATATGCTCAAGTATGAATCATACAATACACTATTAGTAAAATAAATGCTTAATACAATTCATTTAAGACCTCATTATTTCAAACTTGCGTGCAAATTTACCAGTTGGTCCTTTTACTTTTTTGCTTACACCTATCTTATCTGACTGTAAGCAAAAATTGCTTACACCTAACTTATCGATATATAAAGTCATTAGATATTGAAACTGAGTAAGGTTTTTTTTTAATCAAATAAGAAATTAGTATATGAATAAACAACACAAAACAAGCCATCATTTGCGTATTTCTTTAACGTTAATATATGTCAGTAAATATTCTTAAATGGTTAAACGATGATGTGTGACTTTCCGTTTCTAAAGGTCTGTTTGATGCAGCCAGAGACAGTGTAGTATATGTATCTCAAGTCAAGTTTTTGGCACCCTGATGATGTGTGACTTACCGTTTCTAAAGGTCTGTCTGATGCAGCCCGAGGCCGTGTAGTATATGTATCTCAAGTAAAGTTTGGGACACCCTGATGATGTGTGACTTACCGTTTCTAAAGGTCTGTCTGATGCAGCCCGAGGCCGTGTAGTATATGTATCTCAAGTAAAGTTTTTGGCACCCTGATGATGTGTGACTTACCGTTTCTAAAGGTCTGTCTGATGCAGCCCGAGGCCGTGTAGTATATGTATCTCAAGTAAAGTTTTGCGGCACCCTGATGATGTGTGACTTACCGTTTCTAAAGGTCTGTCTGATGCAGCCAGAGGACAGTGTAGTATATGTATCTCAAGTCAAGTTTGCGGACACCCTGATGATGTGTGACTTACCGTTTCTAAAGGTCTGTTTGATGCAGCCAGAGACAGTTTAGTATATGTATCTCAAGTCAAGTTTGTGGCACCCTGATGATGTGTGACTTACCGTTTCTAAAGGTCTGTTTGATGCAGCCAGAGACAGTTTAGTATATGTATCTCAAGTCAAGTTTGCGGCAACCTGATGATGTGTGACTTACCGTTTCTAAAGGTCTGTTTGATGCAGCCAGAGACAGTATAGTATATGTATCTCAAGTCAAGTTTGCGGCACCCTGATGATGTGTGACTTACCGTTTCTACAGGTCTGTTTGATGCAGCCAGAGACAGTGTAGTAAATGTATCTCAAGTCAAGTTTGCGGCACCCTGATGATGTGTGACTTACCGTTTCTAAAGGTCTGTTTGATGCAGCCAGAGACAGTGTAGTAAATGTATCTCAAGTCAAGTTTGCGGCACCCTGATGATGTGTGACTTACCGTTTCTAAAGGTCTGTTTGATGCAGCCAGAGACAGTGTAGTATATGTATCTCAAGTCAAGTTTTTGGCACCCTGATGATGTGTGACTTACCGTTTCTAAAGGTCTGTCTGATGCAGCCCGAGGCCGTGTAGTATATGTATCTCAAGTAAAGTTTGGGGCACCCTGATGATGTGTGACTTACCGTTTCTAAATGTCTGTTTGATTCAGCCAGAGACAGTGTAATATATGTATCTCAAGTCAAGTTTGCGGCACCCTGATGATGTGTGACTTACCGTTTCTAAAGGTCTGTCTGATGCAGCCCGAGGCCGTGTAGTATATGTATCTCAAGTCAAGTTTGGGACACCCTGATGATGTGTGACTTACCGTTTCTAAAGGTCTGTTTGATGCAGCCAGAGATAGTTTAGTATATGTATCTCAAGTCAAGTTTGTGGCACCCTGATGATGTGTGACTTACCGTTTCTAAATGTCTGTTTGATTCAGCCAGAGACAGTGTAGTATATGTATCTCAAGTCAAGTTTGTGGCACCCTGATGATGTGTGACTTACCGTTTCTAAATGTCTGTTTGATTCAGCCAGAGACAGTGTAGTATATGTATCTCAAGTCAAGTTTTTGGCACCCTGATGATGTGTGACTTACCGTTTCTAAAGGTCTGTCTGATGCAGCCCGAGGCCGTGTAGTATATGTATCTCAAGTAAAGTTTGGGACACCCTGATGATGTGTGACTTACCGTTTCTAAAGGTCTGTTTGATGCAGCCAGAGATAGTTTAGTATATGTATCTCAAGTCAAGTTTGGGGCACCCTGATGATGTGTGACTTACTGTTTCTAAAGGTCTGTTTGATGCAGCCAAAGACAGTTTAGTATATGTATCTCAAGTCAAGTTTGCGGCAACCTGATGATGTGTGACTTACCGTTTCTAAAGGTCTGTTTGATGCAGCCAGAGATAGTTTAGTATATGTATCTCAAGTCAAGTTTGCGGCACCCTGATGATGTGTGACTTACTGTTTCTAAAGGTCTGTTTGATGCAGCCAGAGACAGTATAGTATATGTATCTCAAGTCAAGTTTGCGGCACCCTGATGATGTGTGACTTACCGTTTCTAAAGGTCTGTTTGATGCAGCCAGAGACAGTTTAGTATATGTATCTCAAGTCAAGTTTGCGGCACCCTGATGATGTGTGACTTACCGTTTCTACAGGTCTGTTTGATGCAGCCTGATGCCATGTAGTCTTTGTCTCTAAAGTCCTGTTTGAGGTACCTTGATGATGTGTCGTTTACCGTCTCTAAAGATCTGTTTGATGCAGCCTGAGACCGTGTAGTCTTTGTCTCTAAGGTCCTGTTTAGGGTATCTTGATGATGTGTCGTTTCGGTAAACGACACATCATCACACAGTAGAGACGGTTCTCTAAAGGTCTGTTTGATGCAGCCTGAGGCCATGTAGTCTAGATCTCTAAAATCAGGTTTGGGGCACCTTGATGATGTGTGGTTTACCATCTGTAAAGGTCTGAATGATGCAGTTTGATAACGTGTAGTCTATGTCTCTAAGGTCCAGTTTGGGGCACTCTAATGCTTTGTGGTTAACCATCTCTAAAGGTCTGTTGTTGCAGCCTGAGGCCGTGTGGTATATGTGTCTAAACTCCAGTTTGGGGAAGATTGATATCAATTTATTTATTGATTGATTTTTCCTGCCTAGTAATATGAGTCAAGGGTTGCTGTAGTGTAAGTTTTCAGTGTGGAAGGGAGGGGGTTGTACATCAGGTAGGAATAGGTGTATTGAGGCTTCGTTCAATATAATTTATTGAAGCACTCGTGATTAGTTGTGAAATAGTGATGATAACCCATGGAGGGAGAGTGTATCACATAGTGACACGGATCACAATCTCGATCAGTCAGTACTGGTGTACAATATTGTTTTACTTCTATCTATTATCTGTCTCTAGCCATATCACGTACTTACTATATTAAAAGACAATAATGAATTAATGATATTGACCTTATGGGGACAAATCTTCCACTCTGCAATAAAATTTGCCAGTAATTGACATTGTTTTTGAAATTTGTTAATGATGGAGTATCAGATGAGGGAGACAAAGGTAGTTGGACATTTGCCATCATTACGTGAAAAATAACAATCACGACGTTTCGATTTGGTAAAACCCAAACCTTTTTCAAGTGCTAAAAACTAAATTACATCTACACAAATATGTTATAAAACTACGTTCTTAAACTAATAAACTTATCTACTTTAATAATTATCTACATTTTAACCTAGATCCTAGAATGGAGTACAACAAAATGAACTTCTACTAAATATAAAAAATATTAACAGGGTTAAATTAATATAGCCAAGTAGGCGCTGTCAAGGTCACGATATCAACGAAAAATGTAAAACACAATAAAATTAATATTCAAATCAGACTGAAATAAGATTACATTAACTAATCATAAATATATGGTACCTGAAAAACACAATTAATTTAAAATAACATTCAACACGCACAAAAAATTATATATATGGCTCGGAAGGACTGAGGCTACTATTAAAATTACATTTTAACCTGAAAAGACAACAATTATTAGGAATAAAACAATACCATGATCAAATATTACAAAAATGATGAAGTCTTACGACTTGCAGTGACGATGGCGTCTAGACGTCCCAGGTACGAAGTGAGGATGATGCAATCCAAATGCAGTGTCTACGAAGTTCCCTCCAAGGTGATAAAACACGGGGACTAGACAAACATACACACTACACTTCAAAACAACCATACACAGACTGACGAGGTCAGGGACGTACGCTCCGAGATCGCCAAAAATGCGGTGACTCAGGTACGGGGACGGAGACTCATGGGGTGTTTAATTGTTATAGGTGCAGGTGGTGTAGGATTCTGGTTAGATGATGTCATGAGTGTATTGAACTTTTTATCAAGTGTGTTTTTAAGTAAAGGAACCCACATGGGTCTAACTTCTATGCTACTTTGACTGATTACTTGTTCATTATTTAGTTTCATAAAGGCACCTTCGATGAATTTACGTTTAAAAAAATGTGGTTCCCTATGAAGTATTTTAGTGTTATCCCAGTTAAATCTGTGCTCATTGTTCCAGGCATGTTCAGCTAATTTAGAATGTGTAGTGTTTCCTTTTTTAATGTTATTTTTGTGTTCTTTTAGCCTAACTTCCAGTGGTCTCTTTGTTTCCCCTATGTATTTTTCATTGCATTCACAAGTAATGCAATAAACTACATTTTTGGAGGATTGCTCCTCATTCTTTGGTTTAGTTTTAGTTAAAGATTGTCTTAATGTGTTTTGTGTGTTGAATGATGTTCTGATTTTGTATTTCCTAGCTATGCGTCTGATTTTTTCTGAGAGGTTAGGCGTATATGGAATGGACATGAATGCTTTCGGCTTTTCTGTGTCAGTGGGTGTTTGTTTGCGTTTTCTTATTTGTTTACATTTGTTTATGAGAGACTGAGGGTAGCCATTGTTTATTAGATCTTTGGAAACATTGTTTAGTTCATTGTCTAGTTTAGTTTTGTCTGAGCATATGGCTCGGGCCCTATCAAAGAGAGAGAAGGCTACTCCTTCTTTAACAGTTTGTGGGTGGTTAGAATTGAAATTGAGGTATTTGCCTGTGTGAGTTTGTTTTCTGTAGACTGATGTTTTTAGGCCATGTTTTGTTTTTTCTACATTTACATCCAAAAATGATAATTTATTGTTTATTTCTTTTTCCATGGTGAATTTAATGGTGGGTGAAACCTTGTTCAAGTGTTTTAAAAATTCTTCTAAATTAGGTTCACCGTGACTCCAGCAGACAAATGTGTCGTCCACGTACCTAAGCCAAACCTTAGGTTTGAGATTTGAGGAAGCAATTGCTTGTTCCTCAAACTCTTCCATGTAGATATTGGCGAAAATAGGTGATAGTGGGGAACCCATTGCCATACCATCATCCTGGCGGTATATTTGACCATCTATTTCAAAGTGATTACATTCAGTGCAAAGCTGTAAAAGTTCCATTATTATGTGAATAGGCAGTTTGGTACGTTCTGAAAGTTTAGTGTCTTGGTTAAGCCTGTTTTCGATTATTCTTAGAGTTTCTTTTACCGGAATATTAGTGAACAAGTTAACTACATCAAAACTTACAAGAATGTCATTATTATTTATGGTCATGGTTTTTGTCATTTCAGTGAATTCTTTTGAATTCTTTACGTGTGATGTTGTGTTGTTAGCCAAAGGGGTGATTATTGGAAGGAGAAACTTGCATAATTCACGGGAAGGAGAATCTCTGGAGCTGACAATAGGTCGTAAGGGAATGTTAGGTTTGTGAATTTTGGGTAGGCCATACATGTGTGGTGTTTTGGAGTGATGTGGTGTTAGCCTACTACGTAATTTATCGGGCATGTATTTTTTGTGTTTTCTAAGGGTTTGTTCAATTTTCCTTTCAAAGGATTTAGTTGGGTCTCTATTTAGTACTGTGTATTTTCCATCTTTAAGAGTTTCTTGAATTTTGTGTTCGTATGTAGTTTTATCTAATATGACTGTGGCATTTCCTTTATCTGCAGGTAAAATTTTTATGTCCTGTTCACTTTTTAGGGCCTTTAGAGCGTTGAGTTCAGTTTTACAGAGGTTAGGTTTGGTGGGTTGGATTTTCTTTAGGGCGATACTGGCCTCACACCTGAACTGATCGGCATCCTCCTCAGGTAGCTGTTGAGCAGCCGATTCAATTCCAGTAATGAAATCCAGCACGTTAGGTCTTTTAGTAACAACAGAAAAATTTAGCCCTTTAGATAGTACATCAGTTTCTTCTTTAGTTAGTGTTTTGCTGGATATATTAACTATATTATTCATCTGTGATGTTCGGTGAATTCCATTTTGTGAGTCAAGGTTCAAAGAATTTGTAGGTGTGTTAGATGAGTAGGTTTGTTTGAGAGCATTGAATTTTTTAATATGGTTTTGTTTAGTCTTTATGTCTGTTTGATGTGCTGTGGCATTTATGCAAGAAAGTATTTTTTCCAAATCATTTCCTAATCTGTCCTTAAGGTGTTGTGTGTTTATTTCTATTTGATTCTTTAAAGAGGATTTCTTTCTAAGGTTATCTTTAAGTACTTCAATCAAAAGTTTGTTTCCAGCTGCGAGAGTGATAGTTTTTGCCCTACGTGTTTTACATGGTGTTTTAAGCTGCAATCCTTTAGGTATTATGCCTTCATTTTTGCATTTCGTGAGGTAGGTTACATGATTAGAAACTTTAGCTAATTTAGTTTTTAATCTTTCTAAGGACTTGATTTTTGATCTCGTTCCGGGTCCATACCGTGAGTCAACTTTGTTTTTGAAATTTGTTAATGATGGAGTATCAGATGAGGGAGACAAAGGTAGTTGGACATTTGCCATCATTACGTGAAAAATAACAATCACGACGTTTCGATTTGGTAAAACCCAAACCTTTTTCAAGTGCTAAAAACTAAATTACATCTACACAAATATGTTATAAAACTACGTTCTTAAACTAATAAACTTATCTACTTTAATAATTATCTACATTTTAACCTAGATCCTAGAATGGAGTACAACAAAATGAACTTCTACTAAATATAAAAAATATTAACAGGGTTAAATTAATATAGCCAAGTAGGCGCTGTCAAGGTCACGATATCAACGAAAAATGTAAAACACAATAAAATTAATATTCAAATCAGACTGAAATAAGATTACATTAACTAATCATAAATATATGGTACCTGAAAAACACAATTAATTTAAAATAACATTCAACACGCACAAAAAATTATATATATGGCTCGGAAGGACTGAGGCTACTATTAAAATTACATTTTAACCTGAAAAGACAACAATTATTAGGAATAAAACAATACCATGATCAAATATTACAAAAATGATGAAGTCTTACGACTCGCAGTGACGATGGCGTCTAAACGTCCCAGGTACGAAGTGAGGATGATGCAATCCAAATGCAGTGTCTACGAAGTTCCCTCCAAGGTGATAAAACACGGGGACTAGACAAACATACACACTACACTTCAAACCAACCATACACAGACTGACGAGGTCAGGGACGTACGCTCCGAGATCGCCAAAAATGCGGTGACTCAGGTACGGGGACGGAGACTCATGGGGTGTTTAATTGTTATAGGTGCAGGTGGTGTAGGATTCTGGTTAGATGATGTCATGAGTGTATTGAACTTTTTATCAAGTGTGTTTTTAAGTAAAGGAACCCACATGGGTCTAACTTCTATGCTACTTTGACTGATTACTTGTTCATTATTTAGTTTCATAAAGGCACCTTCGATGAATTTACGTTTAAAAAAATGTGGTTCCCTATGAAGTATTTTAGTGTTATCACAGTTAAATCTGTGCTCATTGTTCCAGGCATGTTCAGCTAATTTAGAATGTGTAGTGTTTCCTTTTTTAATGTTATTTTTGTGTTCTTTTAGCCTAACTTCCAGTGGTCTCTTTGTTTCCCCTATGTATTTTTCATTGCATTCACAAGTAATGCGCGTATGGGTGAGTAAAAGGTAACCTATTTGACTTTTTGAGGTTATGTTGCTGTTGTGATGGAGGGCTTGTTTACATTTCTCCTTGAGGTGGACAGACGGTCCAAAGACGTCTGGAGACAGGCACAGAGATATTACTTCTTTTTCCATGACATCTTGATGAGTTATCTGTTTTCTATGCATTGATTGGGTGACAAGCACAGGATATATGTAGGGAATAGTTTATTAATTTATTGTTACTGTTAACTATGTTTGCTCGCCTTGTATTACTAAATTACTACTAGTATATTATTTATTGTTATTGGTTATTGATAATTTATTTATATCATATGTTACTTTATTATTGCTAGGTATTTATTTGCAGCAGGATAGATCTGCAGTTGCTTGTAAAGAGAAAATTATGATAAGTTGCCTGCCCCTGAACCGCCACAGTAATTAAAAATGTTGCAAATTCCAATACTGTATATTTAACGAGTAAGAAATGGACCCCACCGACAAGTTTTTTGTAACTTGGTGGGGCCAAACAATTGTAAACAAATTGTTAATAAATAAATAAAAAAAAAAAAAAAAAAAATGCAATAAACTACATTTTTGGAGGATTGCTCCTCATTCTTTGGTTTAGTTTTAGTTAAAGATTGTCTTAATGTGTTTTGTGTGTTGAATGATGTTCTGATTTTGTATTTCCTAGCTATGCGTCTGATTTTTTCTGAGAGGTTAGGCGTATATGGAATGGACATGAATGCTTTCGGCTTTTCTGTGTCAGTGGGTGTTTGTTCTGTGTCATGGTTGTTTTGAAGTGTAGTGTGTATGTTTGTCTAGTCCCCGTGTTTTATCACCTTGGAGGGAACTTCGTAGACACTGCATTTGGATTGCATCATCCTCACTTCGTACCTGGGACGTTTAGACGCCATCGTCACTGCGAGTCGTAAGACTTCATCATTTTTGTAATATTTGATCATGGTATTGTTTTATTCCTAATAATTGTTGTCTTTTCAGGTTAAAATGTAATTTTAATAGTAGCCTCAGTCCTTCCGAGCCATATATATAATTTTTTGTGCGTGTTGAATGTTATTTTAAATTAATTGTGTTTTTCAGGTACCATATATTTATGATTAGTTAATGTAATCTTATTTCAGTCTGATTTGAATATTAATTTTATTGTGTTTTACATTTTTCGTTGATATCGTGACCTTGACAGCGCCTACTTGGCTATATTAATTTAACCCTGTTAATAATTTTTATATTTAGTAGAAGTTCATTTTGTTGTACTCCATTCTAGGATCTAGGTTAAAATGTAGATAATTATTAAAGTAGATAAGTTTATTAGTTTAAGAACGTAGTTTTATAACATATTTGTGTAGATGTAATTTAGTTTTTAGCACTTGAAAAAGGTTTGGGTTTTACCAAATCGAAACGTCGTGATTGTTATTTTTCACGTAATGATGGCAAATGTCCAACTACCTTTGTCTCCCTCAGTAATTGACAATTGAAAGTTGTTATATTTATTTGATTGTATTTTATTTAAGCTTTTTTAAATTATAATAAAATACAGAATAAAAATATATTTTAGTGTCTATTTATTTAAATTGTTACAAATAATCCACATATTTCTTCACACATGAGTTTTTTGACTTCACATAGGCAATTAATAATTTACAATCTCTAAATTGTTCTTTACTGCAGTAATCACTGAAATGGTCAACACCAGGTGACTGCGTTTGAATGCCTCCACTTAAGGCTGAAACAATGAGGATAATGAGCGAAATTTTAAGGTCTGCCTAAAAATTCATCTTGTGGAAAGTGTTTTTTATGCTGTGAACGAATTGTTCAAGGACTACTTAAACTACCCTCTTTAGCTCCTTTATTTTATATACCCATATATACTATATTAGTGCTGAATATGTAAATAAAAACCCATGTAATTATTTTATTAATAAATCTAGTTTATTACACTATTTATAATACTGAAGTATTGTAAGTAACATTTACAAACATAACAACACGTTTTAATTCAATTTATTGGTACATCAACTTCGTACTACCAGCTTAGTCCGGCGCTGGATGGAGTTTAGTTCAACGTTTCGCCGCCACTGTCGCTACGAGTAGCAGAGTGAATACCTTGCTGTTGGCATGGGAGAGTAACAGCACTCTTTCTGCAGATCCGAATCACAACCAGGAATAATTCCTCAATTTATAGTAAACTTTATCAATAAATATTTTATGTATAATAAATATAATTTTTCGACCAAAGATAATTGTACTAATTTCAAATCGAATTTTGTACAGACTTCATTTACCAAACAATAATATTTCTTTTAATATTAGTTTTAATTTACTCTAAGTTGGTTAGTACCATTTGTCCACTATATTCTCAAATTGTGAATAAAATATATCGCACAGTTTGTTAATGAGTTAGGAACCAAGAATAGTGTAATTAGCCCGATATATCGATATTTTTCTTCCGATATTTTCGTTACATCGATATTTGGTTTGCAATATAACGATATATCGATATTTTTAAAATATTTGCCATCGATGCAAGTATAAATTGGTTTAAAGTGGTTTTATATACAACAAGCCGTAAGAGAAAATTTTCTTTGAATAAAAAATTTGTTGGATAACGATAAATTTTCTTTGGCCTCATTAACTTTCTTTTAAATTGTGAAGAAAGGCTGGACATCGTCTAAATGACTCTTATTTAACCTGAGTTATTAAATAAAAAGGAATGTTTAACGTAAGAAGCTACTTTTTAAAATTAAAGTTTAACTATAATTCTCTCTAAATGTAAACAAATATTTACGAAGTTTCCTCACCAGTAATTTTATTAGATTGAACTGTTCATTCATTATTATACCAGAAAGTTCTAAAAACTAGTTTATTTTGTAATGTTATCAATCACTATCAAACACAGTCAATGGCGAGGTAAATACAACCGGTGCGTGACTCGACATATCCATGATGTTAGTTTAAGACATTTGCATGAACTTTGAATTTATTACGATAAAGAAAGAATTACTCATTAAAAAAATGTTTTCAAACAGTGTTCTATAAAGTGATTTAAAACTACTGACGTGTACGGGCGGCACGACGAAACGTACTGTGCGTTCATAACCAGTGGTCAGCGAGCTAGACATTGTATACTGCGTGAGATTCCATATGGGCCTTGGCTAGGCGATGCGCAGTCGTCTACTTGCCATTTGGAGCAGTGGGGATAACCGCCGAACGCCTTCCCCTTTACAGTGTGTCACGGAGCTATGGTCCCCACTCCGTTACCGGCCTTACCCTACCGCGCACCTCAAGACCCGTATGTGATCTAACGCAGTATACATCCAGCCAGGTCAGCTAATAGTTAACTATCAACGTGGATTTTCAGATATTACTTTAGTTTAAACGTTATCATCAATACGAAAAATAAGTAAATGTTCATTGGCAAATAATTGAACTTCAATTCGTGTTTGGCTTTTATATACTTGCAAATATATCGAAATAATATCTTCAATGTACAATATTCATTATTGCAGGAAATTATTCCACAAAATTGCAAAGTGGACTATTAAAATATCTTTGAGTGTCTATTTATTTAAAAATTCACAAATCATATACACATTTATATTATAAAAAAGCATACTATAAAACTAAACATAACATTAATAAATATAAAAATCATGATAACATAAAATCTATTACAACAGTGGTCATTCCATACATTAAAGGTAAATTTGAACAAATAAAAAGAATTAATAATAAATTCAACATTATAATAACATTTTCAAGTAGTCATACTACATATATTAAACCTAACAATGAAGATCAACATTCCAAAAATGTTTTTACAAAATACCTTGTAAATGTAAAAATTACTTTGGACAAAATCAAGTATAATTTATAAAGAAAGTAATTGGAAAAGAAGAAATATCAAAGAAACTGCTTGTATGCTAATAGAGAAAATTACTATTTCACAGCCAAGTGCAAAAATTAAATCTATGTTCACACCTATAATAAAAAACGAAACTAGAAAAAGTGTTAATTCATCAAAAATAATTTTCAATGACAACTAAATTGTTTAAATTTTAACTATATACTATATTTTTACTAAATATCGATTTAAAAATATATGTTTCCTATTTATATTTTTTATAAAAATTAATCATCTGTATTTATTTACACAATAATTTTAAGTTTGTCGATTTTGAGAAAGGGTTTGAAAGTAATTTTAGAAATTAAATCGAAAAATATCCCAAATAAGTTGTATTTTTAATGATTAGAAGCTAATTTGATGTTAATTTTTATAAGAAACACATTGCCAACAAGTTCTTAAAACTACCATCTCACCCAATATCCTTTCTTAATTACGGTTTATCAACTTGCTAATGAAACAATGCTGATATATAATTTCTACTCCTATGACCGAAATGATTTTGAGATAAGTATTTAACACTTTATGGTTGTTAGTGTAAATAATCACATTAGTAAAATATTATGTTATAAGATTTAAAGCTGAATATTTATGACTTATTGTGCGAATACAATATCGCAGCTGTCACATTTAATGTCACTCCTCTCCTACATTTTAAATAAGTGTTTTACAGTAAAATACTTGTCTCCATCATATTACCTGTTAACATGGCACAGCAATAACAATAAAGTCAATTGTTCAGCTTCATTGAAACATACAAATACTAACCTCAAAATATATATATATATATAACTGATTGTTTTCTAACTTAGAATGCAGTAACTAAACACGACTATAGTCCAAGTAATACACGGGTTTAAACTACAGGGGGTTCCTTTCAAAACGCAACTCTATTTACAAGTACAGAAAATGAAGGTTTAAGATAATTACAAGTTCATAGGTTGGTAGCCCTGGTTCTTCTTCTTCCTTGGATATCAGCTGATATACATCGTTGCGTTGTTGTTCAATTTATTTGGGTTTCGTGCAATGCCATAAGTTGAGGTTAGAAACATGGTTTTGAGCAAAGACCAGAGAGTGTTTATTAGGGATGAATATTTTAATGTAAAACATTTTGGTTTATTTGAACACCAAACCTAAACAAAAATGTCGTTAAAATCATGTAAATAGTAGTACAGTATTAAATTTTAATAATTATAAAATGTGTTATAGATATATGTTTTGTTTGTCATTTTTATTTCAAATCATGGGCCGCGTTTTAAAGAAACACCCTGTATATATAGAACTCTATCAATATCTTTACGTAAACGTCTTTCAGGTGGTCTTAATAAAATAGAGGTTATATGAAACAATTAGCATAACATTAATATTTCTATACAGTATATTTGTAATTCAATCCAAATTCTGAATGATTATCAAATTAAAATTAGTTCGTCTGCCTAAATGAAGTTTAGACTAGGTCGTGTGTCATGTTTGCTGTCCACCCTTACATCGTAAACCAAGTCAGAACTAATTAAATAAGCTGTTCTGGCTCTGAAGCTGAAATATTAAATAGAATTTGTAACGGATGTTTTAAAGAGTTGTTAAATTGTCAAAGAATAAAATTGTATCATTATGCAACTGCCAGTGTATTATTTAATTAAAACGTAAAAAGGCATTTGATGGGGTATTTGAAAAATTTTTTTATTGGGTAACCGAACCAGTAGTGAAGTTATTTTGAATTTAACCCTGAACTGGTCCCGTGAAATCTACAGGCTTAACCGGTATCGTGGGGTCTTTTGAGACCCCAGATAAAGACAATTTATAATAAATTTGTTTGTAAACATATATTACTAAAAATAATTTAACTAAATACCACTATATATTTTGTATCAAAATGAAGCAGAATGGGTGTTGTAATCATGTGTGGGTTTGTATTTTTATTTTTTTTATTTTTAAAATCAGCACTACAAAACTAGTCACTTTTATAAGGTGTGAAGTTGCCACCAGTTTTTTTTTAATTATTTAGTGATTTATTTTAAACTATGTTAATGTTTTCTTTGTTTTATGAATGTGTTTATGTATAAGTATAAAAAAAATCTCTGATTTATCTTTAATAACAAATTTAAATGTTTACAATCAATAAAATAGCTATTATATTATTTTTTTATAAAAAAAGAAACACAATTTATAATGAATTTTGCGTGTAAAATTGTTTATTATACCCAACTACTAAAATACCTAAAATTACAGCACACATAACATATTATTTATCTTAAAAATAAAAAATGAATATCTATTGGGGTCTCAAAAGACCCCACGTGACCAGTTAAGGGTTAAAATGTATCTGTACTCTGTGTCAGATAATCTGTGGATCTAGTAGCAGACTGTGTCGCCCTGAAGATGAGTGCTGCGATGTACTCGAAACGTCGGCCACATGTACATAGCAATCAGACACGATCCAACCCGAATTACGATAGTGAAAATAGTTTTAATACTGACTGTGGAGGTCTCCATGTTCTTTACGTGGAGGATATCTCGAAGAAAATACGAAGATTTGGAAACATCAGAGTTAAAATTTATCTATGTATACAACTCTAAATGAATATTATGTAATGATAAATATAATCAATGTTTATAGCAAAAATGTTTGTAATAATAAGCTGAAAACATTTTATTACAAAAATAATAAACAAACATTTTAAAAACTGTAAAAATTCGATGATATCAGTAACGATATAATATTATACAGGGTGGAAAAAAATATGGAAACGTTTTCACAACACCGTTATTTTTTACATTGATAATTTTTTTATGATTGTGTTCCATAAAGTATAATTTTTTATCAGAATATTTTACTTAAAACCGTAAAATAGTGGAGAAATAATATTGTTCAAATTAATTACTTTGAAATTCAAATGACCAATATTAAGGATAGGATAAACATTTCAAAGTCTTGTTAGCGGCAGTTATATCTTATATAGACCTTTCATTTTATACCAAACTCGACCTAGGCTTAAGTTGAAGATTTTAGTTCAACTCCTCATAAAAAGATGAAATGTCGCTAATGACGTCAAAAAGTATTTTCTTTGTAACCATGATCATGTAAAAAATTTCACATTTACAAGTGAAGTAATACAAAAGTTGTAAAAACGTTTCTATATTTGTTCCCACTCTGTAAATATCTGTATATTATCCAAACACGTCAGGTGAGGGTTTAAAAGAAGCTGCAATTTGATTTATAGGTGATTATTATTAATGGAAATAGGTTATGAGAGAATGCAATTCATGAACTTTATGACACATGGTTGTTATGTACGTAAACAAGTTAGCACTGTGTGGAGTATATTTAGAGGTACATGAGATGACGATTAACTAGTGCTGAACTGTGTGGTATATCACTAAAGATATATTCATATATCTAAGATAACGAATAACTCTTGCTGCACTATGTGGTATATCACTAAAGATATACTCATATACCTAAGATATCGATTAGCTCTTGCTGAACTGTGTGGTATATCACTAAATATATACTCATACACCTAAGATGACGATTAAATCTTGCTGCACTGTGTGGTATATCGCTAAAGATATACTCATATACCTAAGATGACGATTAAATCTTGCAGCACTGTGTGGTGTATCGCTAAAGATATACTCATATACCTAAGATAATGATTAGCTCTTGCTGCACTGTGGTATATCGCTAAAGATATACTCATACACCTAAGATGACGATTAGATCTTGCTGCATTGTGTGGTGTATCGCTAAAGATATACTCATACACCTAAGAAGACGATTAAATTTTGCTGCACTGTGTGGTATATCGCTAAAGATATACTCATATACTTTAGATAACGATTAGCTCTTGCTGCACTGTGTGGTGTATCGCTAAGGATATACTCATACACCTAAGATGACGATTAAATTTTGTTGCACTGTGTGGTATATCGCTAAAGATATACTCATATACTTAAGATGAAGATTAGCTCTTGCTGCACTGTGTGGTGTATCGCTAAAGATATACTCGTACACCTAAGATGACGATTAGCTCTTGCTGCACTGTGTGGTGTATCGCTAAAGATATACTCATACACCTAAGATGACGATTAAATTTTGCTGCACTGTGTGGTGTATCGCTAAAGATATACTCATATACTTAGGATAACGATTATCTCTTGCTGCACAGTGTGGTGTATCGCTAAAGATATACTCATATACCTAAGATAATGATTAGCTCTTGCTGCACTGTGGTATATCGCTAAAGATATACTCATACACCTAAGATGACGATTAGATCTTGCTGCATTGTGTGGTGTATCGCTAAAGATATACTCATACACCTAAGAAGACGATTAAATTTTGCTGCACTGTGTGGTATATCGCTAAAGATATACTCATATACTTTAGATAACGATTAGCTCTTGCTGCACTGTGTGGTGTATCGCTAAGGATATACTCATACACCTAAGATGACGATTAAATTTTGTTGCACTGTGTGGTATATCGCTAAAGATATACTCATACACCTAAGATGACGATTAGATCTTGCTGCATTGTGTGGTGTATCGCTAAAGATATACTCATACACCTAAGATGACGATTAAATTTTGCTGCACTGTGTGGTATATCGCTAAAGATATACTCATATACTTTAGATAACGATTAGCTCTTGCTGCACTGTGTGGTGTATCGCTAAAGATATACTCATACACCTAAGATGACGATTAAATTTTGCTGCACTGTGTGGTATATCGCTAAAGATATACTCATATACTTAAGATGAAGATTAGCTCTTGCTGCACTGTGTGGTGTATCGCTAAAGATATACTCATACACCTAAGATGACGATTAAATTTTGCTGCACTGTGTGGTGTATCGCTAAAGATATACTCATACACCTAAGATGACAATTAGCTCTTGCTGCACTGTGTGGTGTATCGCTAAAGATATACTCATACACCTAAGATGACGATTAAATTTTGCTGCACTGTGTGGTATATCGCTAAAGATATACTCATATACTTTAGATAACGATTAGCTCTTGCTGCACTGTGTGGTGTATCGCTAAAGATATACTCATACACCTAAGATGACGATTAAATTTTGCTGCACTGTGTGGTATATCGCTAAAGATATACTCATATACTTAAGATGAAGATTAGCTCTTGCTGCACTGTGTGGTGTATCGCTAAAGATATACTCATATACCTAAGATAATGATTAGCTCTTGCTGCACTGTGGTATATCGCTAAAGATATACTCATACACCTAAGATGACGATTAGATCTTGCTGCATTGTGTGGTGTATCGCTAAAGATATACTCATACACCTAAGATGACGATTAAATTTTGCTGCACTGTGTGGTATATCGCTAAAGATATACTCATATACTTTAGATAACGATTAGCTCTTGCTGCACTGTGTGGTGTATCGCTAAAGATATACTCATACACCTAAGATGACGATTAAATTTTGCTGCACTGTGTGGTATATCGCTAAAGATATACTCATATACTTAAGATGAAGATTAGCTCTTGCTGCACTGTGTGGTGTATCGCTAAAGATATACTCATACACCTAAGATGACGATTAAATTTTGCTGCACTGTGTGGTGTATCGCTAAAGATATACTCATACACCTAAGATGACGATTAAATTTTGCTGCACTGTGTGGTGTATCGCTAAAGATATACTCATATACGTTTTATGTGTGAAGATATAAAAATCATGTATGTGAATGTAAACATTTGCTGATTTGTGTGGTATGTACAGAATAAACTTCTTTCGAAAATATATATATATATATTTTTGTGTATATATATATATATATATATATATATATATATATATCATTGGCTCCGTTAAGTATGTAAATACTTGTCAGTATGAACCAAATTAATCGCACTTCTAATATACATTAAAAAAATGATTTTATATTTTAATTACTAAGTTAATAAATGGTACCAGATAACTGTCACAAACTTTCCCTTTTTCCATTAGTTAAGTCAGATTGTTAAAAAAAGAAAATTAAAAGATGTAAAAACACACCTAAATTTAATCATATGTTTAATTAATTAAATTTTTAAAGAAATGTACAAACGAAACACTTATTTTATTTAAATAAAAGTATGGAAAAAATTAGCTGTTAAAATTAATCACATAGCACATTTTAAGTAAACAACCTTCAACAACTTGAGTTGTGGCCTCAGGCTTTCGGCCTCCAGTCCCAAATTAGTAGAGTGTTAAGTAAAACATGTTTAGTTATAATTTGCATTTTAACTGAAAATTTAATCAACATTGTTGGAATAAACATTGAAAAAATTGCATTTTTAACCTTTTTTTCCTGTACAAAAATGTTGCAACACAAAAAATAGTCAAGTTAGACATTCGGATTTTACTTAAGTATTTTAAATTGTAGTTTACATCTTTCCTGATCGTTTAATCAAAATAGTTTGCCGTTTTTGAGAAAATTCCAGTTTTGTAAGTTTTTGGGCCATAAAAATAAAAAAACTAAAATTTCAAAAAAAATTTGAAAAAGTGATTTGGAGATATTGGCTAAATTCACCTACATACCAAATTTCATAAAACTTGATCTATCCGTTTGGTATCCAGATATACGGACAGACACCAACATGTTTTTTTGAAAAAAAAAACAAAAACAAATAAAACACTTTTTTGGATTCGGGGGATCCTAAAATTGATTTTTAGACTAGTTGTTCAAAATGTTTTTAGACGATCACAATAATTTCTCTATGCTAACGCATATAGGAGAAAGTAAAAAAAAGAAATCAAACCACTAATGTATAAAATAAGATGGCTAGTGTTGGCTATGTTACTATTTTTAATGTAATAGTGGCAAATATCTACATTATTAACAACTCATTATTTAATGTATGGTCCCATCCCTACTCTTAGAAGTAGTTTCTCAACAAAATACCTGTTTTAAACTAAACAAGTACTTCCTTTCCTCTCACCTTTGACTGTATCACAATCAGATATTTGTTAGTTATGCAGGCGAATGAAACATCAACCCATTAAATTAACAGGCATACATGATACTAATGCTGTAAACTTAAGCGTATTAAGAAAAGAAATATAACGTTTGCATTTTGTTAGAGATAAACATATGAAAGATGTTGGTAATGTAATCTTAACTACTGTTAAAAATCCAGCGGAATCGAGAGATGATGTAAGTTGCTTGGTTGACGGGGATTATGTACTAAGTAAAAAACTTACTTGATAAATATGACTTATATTTTGTAACAACATGATTTGTTAACAGTTGCATCATGGTTGCTGATTGGTTTGGACGTGTAGATAGTTTTTTTATCTCAGACTTCTATGAGAATTGATGAATTCGTTCGTCATTGTACCCATTTTTATAAATTCCTATTTTTTTTAAATATGAAATGATGAAGATACCCGTACAACATACCCACCAATCACCATTGTACGTGAATGGGTGGGTGGGAGGTTTATCACCATTGGATGTGTGTAGGTAGGTTGGAGTGTCATCACCGCCGTAAGTGTGTGGTTGTGTGAGAGGGTCATAGCCATTGTACGTGTATGGGTGGGTGGCAGGGTCATCATCGTTGTACATGTATGGGTGGGTGGGAGGGTCATAACCATTGTACGTGTATGGGTGGGTGGCAGGGTCATCATCATTGTACATGTATGGGTGGGTGGGAGGGTCATAACTATTGTACGTGTATGGGTGACAAATCAAGAGCAAAAGGAGAGAGATTTGAGTGAGTGAGATATGATTTTCACTAACAATTGATAGTAACTATGATAGGAATTATAAAACAATCCATAATTTAGGAGAACCTAAATTATCAACTGATGTTGTAAGAAAAGAATATCTTGAATCTGTTGCAATTACTACAGATTATGCAATACTGATATTTGATAGGATTGCAGCCAGGCTTTACATTAACATATGTTTTTCATAAATGATTAATTAAACCCCTTAGTTCCAAAAATTTTCAAAACAGTTAATTATACTTGTTCACATTACATTGCTCACCTGTTGTTTAGAAATTTACCGAACCCTCTTAAATTTCCACAAGTTAGCTTATATGTTTATAAAACAATGATAACCAATTGGCTTATGGACCTGGAGGAGGAATCGGTTGAGGCCCTGATCAGTTCTGAGTATAGATGACCGCTTCATAACATTGCACTTCCTTCGTCCCTCTGACTTTCTGCCTTTTGCTCTTTGATTTCATTTTGCTGCATAGTTCTCTTTTTTTTCCCCCCTTTTTCCATTGTGTTTATCTTTTTTATATATACATATATACATTTTTTTTCCTTTCATAATAACCCTAATCAAAAGCATTCAACATTTTCTTGTTTTAAATACCATCCAAAATTGTTTAGTTTTTATTTTTATTAAATTGCCATAACTCATCAAATTGTGTATTTTATTCAGTTTGAATTTTTTATTTAATCCTGAATAAGAGTAGTCCATTAGTTTTAGTATTAATTGTTCATTGTACTGTTTAAGATTGAGCTTTTTTTTTTTTTATTCTCTATTTTTATTTTTTAATTAAAGAACTCCCTTCCACGTACAAGCCTTGGGCTTATGTGGAAGGTACTCACATCTAAAACATGTAGATTTATTTGTATATATCGATGTATTTATTTTCTTCATATAACTATGTATCTATGTAACCTTATGATTTATATTTGAGTGAGTAAATAAAGATTTTGATTTGATTTGATTTGATTTTTGTTGAATCATAAGGGTGTTGAGAACAGCATATAATTCTTAACAATGTGACTAAACTCACAGCTAATTCATTCTCATTTATGAAGTATCGCGTTTTTCGGCCTGAGGGCTATCTCTGTCAGAGATACTTGAGAATTCAAATAGGAAATATAATTTGTTAGTAAGAGGATCGCTGGTGTGAAGGGGCAGTGGAAACCACATACAAATCATCACATTAAAGTTCAAACTTGTCTTTTAGTTTAGAATTTAAAATTATAAATTGTGTCTTACCTAGTAGAAATTATATAGTACAAGCTTGTCTTCTTTTGGTTGAACCCGTTCCATAACAATCGAGTTTCACTAAATTTACTGTCCTCAGGTAAAGAATTCTGGTATGAAGAGGCTGGCCGGTCGCTTCACCAGAGGCTCCACCGACCTCCGGGCACAACGTCTAGGCACCGATCCCACGTTCGTGCACGCAGTGTAGTTCTTCTGGTCGGAGACGGACTAGGGCTTACCACATCTACGGCAGCCAGGATTCTCAAAGGCCAGAGGCAGGGTGGGTTGGGTGAGGACTCTTACCTTTCCTGGGACAAGTTCCCGGCAGTTGCTCTAGCTAAGGTAAACCCAGAAATTTAACGTAATTAGAAATATATATCCAATTGAAATTACAATTGAGCATTTTGGATACTTATAATATTTTTAAGTTTGGATTAAATATTATAATAATACGTAGATTATTAATAATTCGAAGTTGATGGACTAAGCGAAAAACTTAAAAAGTGAATTACTAAAGGTTTTTAACTAACAAGATGTTAGATTTATTGAGTGACTAGAATAAAATTTTGAATTACAGAGTTTATTTTTCAATTATATTTACTAAATAAAAAATATTACTGTATGTCGGTTAAAAAAAGTCAGTAATTGTTATCTGTTTCTTATTTTGAAGGCTTGCACTATCTACAACTTTGGTTGGGATGAATAATGCGTCTTTAACTGTTATTATTCATAACTGTAACTACCTCTACAGTGTACACACTGTACGTGTGTGCATTTATTCATCACAACCGTACTTGTATGGGTGGGTGGTAACACTATTATACGAACATTGGGGCTTTCTACCCTTTAGCTGACGTCGGTGGTAATTCACGGTGCGTCTGCTGCCGTGCCTTCAAAGTACGTTGTTAGTCGAGCTTAGATCCCTCAAAGCGTTTTCCCTTTATTCGTTCTTACGAAAACCGATTACAGTTGTTATGTAAGAGATGGTTTTTATTGCATAGTTAGTGAAACGAAAATATATTATGCGCTCAATGTAAAGAGATCAAAACTACTTTATGAAAGTAGGGACATTGTACACGCTTTATCTACCATGATGAGTTAAAATATCGTCTTTAGTGTATACGATCATTGATTTTATACACATATAGATTTCCCATCCAATGTTAAATGTTGAGTCTACAAATATCAGCTGTTTTTGTGGTCCATTGTGGAGCGCTGATGTAGTTCCATGTAAATGTAATGCAGTTTAAACCAGCTGTGGTTACGGGCCACACTAACTAACAAAATTACTGCCACAAATATTCCTATTAGATGGTTTATCTATTGTAGGTGTATATAATCAAGGATACGATCCAACTTCCGTCTGCTAAGAGAAAAACAAAAGTAAAATACAATACAGTAGCATTCATAAATCAGAAGGCCTAATTAAACGAGTTTATTGGACTATACTGTAATTAGGTAATTTTTATGGTTTTACTGAACCTGCAGAGGAATATGATGTAGCCTTTCCAGGGATCTAAGGACTTTCATCAGTGTTACAAATTGGCGCTCCTGATCTTCATCATAATTAGTTTGCTCTTCGCTTGGGCCTGAAGTGTCTTATGAGAATAAATGTTTTGCGTCAGATAGGGATTTCCATACTGCAATGTCGTTATCAACTAGAAAAAATCTTCAAAAGTGACATTCTCTACTAGAGGATGAGGATCCCAAGGTGTGGTTTGTACAATTTCAAGTGCTTCATTTTGTTGTGGATTGATAGAAAATATAGATTTACTAAATAAATTGAAGATTGTAGATGGACTCACTCTTATTCAGGCCTTCTCAACCATCATCATAGCTGTGATAATAGAGATGTTCGGCATGACACAATTTTCTATCCTATCTAGCACAATTTTACGACCTTATGGCGGTAAAACATTTTGCAGTTCTGGATAATGCCCTAGTCAAGTGGTACTATATACCAGGTCGTGTTGGGGGGAGGGGATTGAAGTTTCACATTGGAAAGACATGGAGAATTGTTGTTCATTGAAAATTGGCAAAGAACAAGATATTTTGACAGTTTTTGCTATTCATGCCATTCAATAATATCAGCTTCTCGTTAAACAACTCTATAGTCATGCAAGCCTTCTTGTTTGAGTGATAAGTTGAATGACTGGATGCCTTTAAAATATCTAGGTTTCATGGCTTTTCGGATAAGGGGTTTCAATTTTTCTGACCCATACGTATTTACAGCGTCTCCTACAGTTCACACAACAAAAAAAGTTGACACATCAAACAGTCAACTCAATGAACTCACTTCGTAACATCACACGATAACTTCACTGAAAACAAACGCTGCTAAAACCGACGAGCACGCTAGGCTATATTTTCATATAAAAACATGAATAGATACAGCCCGTTTACGAAACGTCACGATAGTTTTTTTCTGCGTCACTTCGAATTGCAGAGGGTTTTGCCGGCAAAAATCAAATTACTGTGTGTTCCGGATCGGCCTCCTCACTTATTCAAGTTTGAAATACCGCGTGTATCAAAATATATTTTTTAAATTGAGAAGGATCAGCTTATAATCACCGGCTGTTTATTTGTCATTGACAATATTTATGCTGCTATTAATTAATTACACTTTCTAAGGATTAGTGGGCCTTAGTTTGTAACAATGACCTACGTTCGTTCATCAACACCCATCACACTCATTCGAAATCCATATTCGCACATATCTTGACGATCGGCGTCTTATGAATAAATAAATAAAAACTTCGAAATACAATAGATTCTCAAGGGACTTGTAAGTGCTTGTGGGAGGAATACAAGCCACTATAAGTAGGGATGGCAAATATTTTTAACATTTCGATACATCGCAAACCAAATATCGATCTAACGATAATATCGAAAGAAAAATATCGATATATCGGGTAACCGTTATATCGAATTGTAGATGATTTATTTGTTTAAAACTGTGCAATAAATCTTATGTCATGACCAATAATACACTGATTTTTTGGCGTCACGATTATTTTACTGAATGTCAAATTTAATTTTGTCTGTGGGGTTGATTGAAAAATATTCAAAATAATAATAATGTACCCTTAATTATATATTTAATTATAATAGAATAATGTAATAATATTGTAAATTTTTTTCACAATTAAAAAATGTGATTAAGCTTCTTGGATATACTAAAATCACACAAATTAATTCACTAAACCTATTTCCAATACTTTTCAGGTAAACCATTTGAAAATAAACGTTTGGAAACCAATTTTCTACTTAACCACACATAAAAACTGATCGAAGTTACTTTATTATTTCAATGCACGTTTTGTAGGCATAAGAGGCAATCTAAATGTGTTTTTTGTTAGAATTGTAATGATTTTTGAGGAGAGGTGATATTTTTTATGATTTTAGTGCTATGATATATCGGACCAAAATATCGATATTGCCGATATTATTGAGAGAAAATATCAATGCTAATATATCGATGTATTGAAACTTATTTTTCGATATTTCCGATGTATAGATATATCGTTGCCTTCCAACGATATATATGTGGTTAAAGATCAGAAATAATACGTTAGGGGTTGTAATATTTGTGCGTGTTTAAGTACAGTGTTATCACTGTAAGTTGTGCATATCACTATTCTTGTTCGTGTTTTTAGTGTTAACTCTAACCATGCATGTATGTAGATTTGTGTTTACTATTTTTTATGACATGCCAAAAATATGTTTTTTTAGTTTACCAAAGACGTAAGAAATCTTTAAATACCTACTTTCAGAAAAAAAAAAAAAAAACAAAAAAAAACAAGTGAAAACACAGAGATGAAACCATCTGTCTTTTATGAAGAAACACTATTTTATCTATCCCTAACATCTACAATAGTAGGTGACAAAACGAAAACCAAACAATTAAAATTAACGATTAATTAATGGTTCGAATGCCTTTTACAGTGGTATGGAACCACCCACCCATACACGTACAGTGGTATGACCCACCCGCCCACCCATACACTTACAGGGGTATAGACCTACCCGCCCACCCATACACATACAGCGGTAATGACCCACGCACCCACCCATACACGTACAGTGGTATAGACCCACCCGCCCACCCATACACGTACAGTGGTATTGACCCACCCGCCCGCCCATACACGTACAGTGGTATTGCCCAGCCGCCCACCCATACACGTAGATTGGTATTGATTATTGTATACCACTTGTATTATTGTATTTCCGGGATTTGGAAGATTATAATTTATTTAATAAGCCCTAGACCAAACTTTTGAAACAATTTGGAGGTATTACTTTGGCTCAGGAATTTAATTAAACGACTGTGACCGATACTAAAAGCATGTCGAGGCTTTGATGAACAAGAATGGGACCCATCAATAACTATTTACTTGTAATATTTCTTTGTATGAGGTTTACTTAGATTAAATTTTACTTCTCTACCTTCGATACATAAATATCTTTATCGGCTTGGTAGCTCTACGCCGATTCTTGTCAAGTAGAGCTTAACTTCTGGTTGGTTAGTTTCTCAAAAATAAAAAGGAGCTTTGCTGTAAATTATTGCTGATTTTATAACCAACAGTATATTTTTAAATAAGCCCAGTACAGAAACCCCTTTCTAGATCATAGCAATAATATTTGTTCAATAAATTACACTTTAGCTTTTTACCAAATTGTGACATTTGATCAAATTTATACTAATTTAATTAATGCTAATTTAGTATAAGTATAAATTAAATAGTCACACAGAAATAAATATATCAGGCATTTACTTAAACCTTCATAATACATTAGAGTTTGAATCCAGGTTTAAACATTTTTATTAAATTTAAACATGATTGTTATAATTATAATCTACCTTTTCCGGTGACCACCGTGTCAGCGTGCTATCTGCATTATTGACAAGATAATGCTGTGGCATCCTAAGTGGTATTGCTACTCACCAAACGTAAATTCTTGTTAAAGTTCTAAGATGATTGGTATTGCAGTAAAGTTGTATTGTTGGGGTAGGATAGTCACAGAATAGCATTTTACAAGTGCCGGCTTTCAAAGAACTATACTGAAGAAGTTGGTGATTTCAAAAGTGTCAAATACTGTGTTTTACTTGAATTGAGTTATTTCCTTTAATCCCTTGGGGGAAATAGGGCCGTAACAAAAGACTTCCACCTGACAAGATTCTGAGCCATTTGCTTGATCTCAGTTCTTGCCTTCTCTTTTATTTCCTTTTCCACAGTTCTCTTCCACGTAACTCTTGGTCTTCCACGTCTGCTTCTTACTTGTGGGTTCCAATCAAGGGCTTGTCTACTCATCTTATGCTCTTCGGAGTGTGTCCAATCCAGTTAAATTTTCTTGTCTTGACTGTCGCTGCTACTGGATCTTGATCACATCTTCTCCAAAACTGTGATTGAAAACAGTTTTTATTTATTTATTTTAATTTCTCTAAAATAAATAAAAGAGTGTTTAATTGGAATGGCATAGTGAAGTTTGGGGGAGCATGCTTGTAGCAATTAATTTTTCTATAAAAAAGAAAATCACTGGAACAAACAAAACATTTTATAAAATAAGCATATTCTGAGACTAGAAAGATATGTTTTATTGCAATATCTCATTTTGAACATTTTTAGACATACAACCTGGATGCTCAGACAGGCGAGTCCAGTGCCTGTGCAACAGCTTTGCTTTGTGGAGTCAAGGCTAACTTTGAGACAGTCGGCTTGGATTCAGGGGGAAAATTCGAGAACTGCTTCTCCTCCTTGCACTCTAAAGTGGACAGTCTCATGCTTTGGGCACAACAAGAAGGTAGTTATTTCAAATCAAATCCTTTATTAACACATAATATTTGTTAGAATTATAAATTCTATTTGTAAAAATGTTGTGTCTTGTCAAATTAACTATAACTACTACTAACATCATACTGTATCAATTAATTAATATTTAATTGAAATCTTGTACTACAGACATGTGAGGTAGTCGAATGTATAAAATAGTAATAACTTTGAACACTCAAAACATATATTTAAGCATTCATTGAATAATGTTGCCAAATGGATAAAACTGTTATATGTAAATTAAAATAATTTAAAACAATCAAAACTTGGAAATTTCCATATTAAGATAATCCTTTACACTGTAGAAGACATGCCAAAGAGGAAGGGACTTTACTAAATCTTTAAATTTTGAAATGTTGTTTTCTTTTTTAATTTTTAGTGGCAATTTGTTAAAAAAAGTCATCCCATATAAAGCTGGGCCTTTTTTAAATTTAACATCCTATGATTTGGGTAGCATAGGGCCTCCCCATGCCTTGTATTGTATTAATGGAAATTTCCTATTTTGGCCTCAGCGTCAATATTTTTGAATTTTAACATTAAAACCTCAAATATATAAAGGGTGAATGGTCGTTATTTTATTTTCTATAAACAGGCTTTTGCATTAATGAGAGTCAGTGACATCGAAAATTATCCTTAGGATCTTTTTTGACATTTAAGAACTCTTTCCAGAGAGGATGAACATTCCCAGATAGCCAATCCATAGTGAATTAAGCTCTCACAATAAGCTCGGTACACGTCAAGAAGGATATCTCTACTACACGAAGCTTTTAATATTCGTATTGCAAAAGTACCTGAATTGATTCGACGTATGAGTTTTTCGATGTGCGGTCTCCAGCAAACAGTCTCGTCAACAGTCACACCGAGAAACACTACAGATGTGTGGTTCTGTAGAGTTTGTTTACGGTTCAAGATTATGTCGTCACAAATATTATGTGATTTACTTTTTGTAGTGAAATTAATATATTTTGTTTTATTAATGTTTAACAACAAACCATTGTCCTCAAACCATTCATTTACCTCCGTGTTTACCCGATAAACACTTGCTCTCAGATAAATTGCACCTCTACTTGACAACAATAGAGAAAGCAATTAATGCAATTATTTCCAGATTTAAAACAGCCATTTAAAATGGTGAGAAGAAAATGTAGAGGGTTTATCAAGGAAATATTTACATTGATCTGTTGATAGTTTGTATCTATAACGAGTTTTCAATAATCTCAGTAATTTAAAAAATCTTCCATTTTAATTCAATTATAAACTTAGTATAATTGAATTAAATTCTTTCTTTCTTCTGGCCCAAAAAGAAGTTTCACAAACGTTGCAAACTAGTTAAATCTACTTCTTCGAAGTAAGAGTAAGAAGTATCAATTACTGTCGCTTAGATGTAACAAGAACTATTTTATAAATAAGTGTGTTGAAGTATATTTGATGTATTTTTGATTGAGTAAATACGATATTTACCAATTGTAATATCTTTAATTAAAAAAATAAAACTTATGTTCCCAATCCATGTGTATTGTACAGAAACAAACAGTAGAAGGCAAATAAAATACAATAGAACAATTAGTGCTTTTAGATGTGAAATACCCACCACCCTCCACCCACTGAGGGTAAAACTTGTTGAAAACTACCCTATTGTAGTCTAATGTTATTGATGTAATCCCTCAATCTAGAAGGATTGTCCAACACTGATTTCAAACATCAATAGTAATTATGAAAGAATTTAAGGCAGGAGGTTGGAAGTTTTCATCCACCACATATTTGGGGGCCACAATTTTTTAGGGGTGGTCTAATTATATTTTCATTGTGTATTTTTCTAGTCACCAACACATTTAAAATGATTTATTTAAATGGCTATACGTGCTATTATAACATTTGCAGTTAACCCCTACCCACCCTCATTGATATAGCCCCTCATATCCAGGAATATATAAGAAATTATATATATATATATATATTTTAATTTTTTAATGAACTCTTCACTAAAAAAATCCAATTTTTTATTCAAACCTTGGGCCTTGCCCTCCGCAGTCCGAAGTCTTAGCCACTGAACCACCACGCCGGAACTGATTTTCATGCAACTAAAATGATAACTAAGTCAAGGGGTTTCAAATTACTTTTGACTTATACCCTGTAAAATTATTTCTTAGTGAGCCTCTAGGGGCTAAGATAAACCAATGTACAAAATTTCAATTCAATTGGACGTATAGTTTTGGAGAAATAGTGATGGGTTGTAAATGGCTTATATATATATAAAGATAAATATTTGGCGGTAAATATAAAAATAATAACGATTATTATCTGTTGATCAGGTACTCACTATGTTGTCTTTTCTAATAATATACCGCGAAGGAAGAATATATTCACTCAAGTAATGACTATTGACTATCTTGAAACTTGTCAAGCTCTAAGAATATAGCCCAGCCGTTCTAACTTTACCTCTGAGGTTTGCGGGCTAAACTGGAAAATCGACGTAGGCAACGTCGCATCCAGACCACCACAGCCCTCCTATAAATGTTACATTCCCGCAATTGGGAAGAATGTAGGGAGGTACAAATTATTTTTTTAGTGGGCATTAAAATCTTTTTAGTGTTTAAATGGGAAGTACATTTTTTACTGTTTACTAATATCAAAAATCGAAGTCAATCAGACAATTTTAACTTATAAAAACTATCAAGCCCTAGTCGTGGTTCATCTAGAGCGGAAACAAATTAGCCGTGGGACAGGAAGGAGCCAAGCGCCCAAGACATACAATGTTGCCATATTGTGCTCCCCTCAGAGGTAAAGTTAGAACGGCTGGACTTACCTTACCATATCAAATTTGTGTTTGATATACTGATAACATGCATGCAGGCAAGTCGACGGGGCTGGTGACCAACACGCGCGTGACGCACGCCACGCCCGCTGCTCTGTACGCTCACTCGGCCAGCCGCTACTGGGAGGACGACAGCAAGGTACCGCCCAAAGCACGCAAGAACTGCAAGGACATTACCCGTCAACTTATTGAAGATGAACCTGGCAGAAACATTAATGTAAGAACACTCTCTACTTGTTTGAGCTTGTTGAATTTCCTGTAAGGGTAGGCCTACTGCAAGGTGAACGTGAAAATCACTTGAATAAATTACTGTATTCCAGTTAAAATGTCTCAGTAAACAGTATAAGCTATTCTAGAATTTCTTTCAAAAATTTCTAGAAAGAAATTATTTCAATTCTAACGTTTATGGACGGTCAAAAATATTTTAACACACATGAAAATGTTATGGTTGTTTATAAAAAACTATTAGTTTCGTTATACAAGGTAGTAATAAATATGGAAACGCTTTCACAACTTTTGTATGGCTTCACTTGTAAAACTGAAATCTTGTACATCATCATGGTTAGAAAGAACACACTTTTTGACACCACTAGTGAAGTTTAATCTGTTCATTTCCATAAACTAGAAATATACACAATTCAGTGGCACGATATAGTATCACATTTATTTTTTGGATTTTTATTTATTTTTGTTTGTTTGTAGGAGTTAAAGGACATGTTTTGAATCAGATTTTTTTCGTGTTAAACTCTATCTAAAATCGCTCTGTGTGTGTACATTTATTGGAGCTTTACTCGACGGTTGCAATAATAAGGTCTCAGTTACAGGATTAGGGCTGATCAAAAGATAACGCATGTTGTCATAGATTCAAACTTAATCATAAGTAATTTATATTATGGTTTGCTGTCAACTGCAATTTATTAATTTAAAAAAAGGAGTAATGTATATTTCGAATAAGATCCAAAAAAAGATGATATTTGTTAATAAAGTGATCTCCTGTCACAAAGCTATATCCAATCCATGAAGCCATTTAAGACCTGCCTATTAGTACCACTGTACGTGTATGGGTGAGCGGGTGTGTCATTACCACTGAACGTGTATGGGCGGGTGGGTGGGTGAATACCACTGTACGTGTATGGGTGAGCGGGTCTGTCATTACCACTGAACGTGTATGGGCGGGCGGGTGGGTGAATACCACTGTACGTGTATGGGTGAGCGGGTCTCATTACCACTGAACGTGTATGGGCTGGCGGGTGGGTGAATACCACTGAACGTGTATGGGCGGATTGGTGGGTGAATGCCACTGTACGTGTATGGGTGGGTGGGTGGTTGAATGCCACTGTACTACCATTGTATGTGTATGTGTGCGCGAGTGAGTCACTACCACTGTATATTGGTGGGCGGGCGTGTCAATACCACTGGAAGTGAAAAAGCTTTTATTTTTGATTAATTTTTAAAAATTATCTTGTGGTACGGTTATACTCTTAAATAGTATGTAGTACTCCTTGGCGAACCACTGTTATAATTTCCATGGAAACACACACAGTAATCAGTAATAATATACCATATCATAAATGTTTACCAATTATGATGGTAATTTATAATCTAAAAATAAACAAGTCAGTTATTTTATAATATGTTTGAGTTTCCCATTGAAATTAACTTACTTAGCAGAACAATTTTGTTTTTGACTAAGTAACTAAAATTAAACTTATAAACAAGATAGAGTTTATTTCTTGAATAAATATCGTTCTCTTTTTTTATTTATGAAATGAAATTTTAACAACAATCGTGTTGGTTATTTTTACTGTATGTATAGTATTTTTTGGTAAAATTCAGTACGTATAATAGTTATTTTAAACAAGTATAAATAAATATTTTACTAATCTTAAAAGCGATGAATCTGACTAAACTAATATAGGTATATTACAACATTAAATAGTTTATGATTTCCATTCAAGTTAATGATACACATAGTACTGCCCAATTAGTGAGGATGCGTGGTTATGTATCGTGACCAATCTAACTACAGTTATGGCTGTTATGCATGACGATATGTCAATAATTGACCCCGATTCATGTCCCAAATATTGTAGACCGAGACCGTGATGATATTCAGTTTCATGTGACCATCACAGGAACTCATTAACAAGATATGTAGCGTACCTCATCTCATTACTGTCCAAGCTGGTGTGCACATCGATGTATTAATAATTGACCAAGGTTCATGTCCCAAATATTGTAGACAAAGTCCATAATGATATTCAGTTTCATGTGACCATCATAACAAGATATGTAGCGTACCTCATCTCATTACTGTCCTACCTGATGTGCACCACAATGTGTCAATAATTAACCCCGATTAATGTCTCAAATATTGTAGATTGAGTCCGTGATGATATTCTGTTTCGTGTGACTATCACAGGAACTCATTACCAGGATATGTATTGTACCCAATATAATTACAGTCCTTGCTGATGTGAATAGCAATTTTATCTATAATTTACGCTATAGATGTCCAAATTATTGTAGATCGAATCCGTGATGATATTGCGCTAATTACTATATTGGAGGCTATACACAATGACTTGTACATTATAAGGGCTAAGTAATGGGAGGTTCCCAACAACTAGTGCCCACAGAGATAACTAAGGGGGGGGGGGGTGCTGAATAACTAGTGCACTGTAGGGAAAATTAATGTAAGGGAGGGTACACAATGACTTGTGCATTATAAGGAATAAGTGATGGAGGGTACACAGTAACTAGTGCACCATAGAGCAAATTAATGTAAGGGAGGGTACACAATGACTTGTAAATTATAAGGAATAACTGATGGAGTGTCCTCAATAACTAGTGCACCATTGAGCTAATTAATGTAAGGGAGGGTACAAAATGACTTGTGCATTGTAAGGAATAACTGATGAAAGGTACACAGTAACTAATGCACCATAGAGGAAATTAATTTAAGGAAGGGTACACAATGACTTGTACATTATAAGGAATAACTCATGGAGTGACCTCAATAACTAGTGCACCATAGAGCTAATTAATGTAAGGGAGGGTACACAATGACTTGTAAATTATAAGGAATAACTGATGGAGGGTACACAATGACTTGTACATTATAAGGAATAACTGATGGAGGGTACACAGTAACTAGTGCACTATAGAGGAAATTAATGTAAGGGAGGGTATACAATGACTTGTACATTATAAGGAATAACTGATGGAATGTCCTTAATAACTAGGACACCATAGAGCTAATTAATGTAAGGGAGGGTACAAAATGACTTGTGCATTGTAAGGAATAACTGATGAAAGGTACACAGTAACTAATGCACCATAGAGGAAATTAATTTAAGGAAGGGTACACAATGACTTGTACATTATAAGGAATAACTCATGGAGTGTCCTCAATAACTAGTGCACCATAGAGCATACTAATGTAAGGGAGGGTACACAATGACTTGTAAATTATAAGGAATAACTTATGGAGTGTCCTCAATAACTAGTGCACCATAGAGCTAATTAATGTAAGGGAGGGTACACAAAGACTTGTGCATTACAAGGAATAACCGATGGAATGTCCTCAATAAATAGTACACCATAGAGCTACTTAATGTAAGGGAGGGTACACAATGACTTGTGCATTATAAGGAATAACTGATGGAGGGTACAAAGTAACTAGTGCACCATAGAGCTACTTAATGTAAGGAAGGGTACACAATGACTTGTAAATTATAAGGAATAACTGATGGAGTGTCCTCAATAACTAGTGCACCATAGAGCTAATTAATGTAAGGGAGGGTACACAAAGACTTGTGCATTATAAGGAATAACCGATGGAATGTCCTCAATAAATAGTACACCATAGAGCTTCTTAATGTAAGGGAGGGTACACAATGACTTGTGCATTATAAGGAATAACTGATGGAGGGTACAAAGTAACTAGTGCACCATAGAGTTATATAATGTAAGGAAGGGTACGCAATGACTGGTACATAATAAGGAATAACTGATGAAGGGTACACAATGACTTGTACATTATAAGGAATAACTGATGGAGGGTACACAGTAACTAGTGCACCATAGAGCTAATTAATGGGAGGTTCACAAAGACCTGTACATTATAAAGAGTGACTTATGGAATGTCCTTAATAAATATTACACCATAGAGCTAACTAATGTAAGGGAGGGTACACAATGACTTGTGCATTATAAGGAATAACTGATGGAGTGGACACAATGACTTGTACATTATAAGGAATAACTGATGGAGGGTACACAGTAACTAGTGCACCACAGAGCAAATTAATGTAAGGGAGGGTACACAATGACTTGTACATTATAAGGAATAACTGATGAAGGGTACACAATGACTTGTGCATTATAAGGAATAACTGATGGAGGGTACACAGTAACTAGTGCACCATAGAGCTAATTAATGTAAGGGAGGGTACACAATGACTTGTGCATTATAAGGAATAACTGTTGGAATGTCCTCAATAACTAGTGCACTATAGAGCTAATTAATGTAAGGTAGGGTACACAATGACTTGTGCATTATAAGGAATAACTGATGGAATGTCCTCAATAACTAGTGCACCATAGAGCTAATTAATGTAAGGGAGGGTACACAATGACTTGTGCATTATAAGGAATAACTGTTGGAATGTCCTCAATAACTAGTGCACTATAGAGCTAATTAATGTAAGGTAGGGTACACAATGACTTGTGCATTATAAGGAATAACTGATGGAATGTCCTCAATAACTAGTGCACTATAGAGCTAATTAATGTAAGGGAGGGTACACAATGACTTGTGCATTATAAGGAATAACTGATGGAATGTCCTTAATAACTAGTGCACTATAGAGCTAATTAATGTAAGGTAGGGTACACAATGACTTGTGCATTATAAGGAATAACTGATGGAATGTCCTTAATAACTATTGCACTATAAAGCTAATTAATGTAAGGTAGGGTACATAATGACTTGTGCATTATAAGGAATAACTGATGGAATGTCCTTAATAACTAGTGCACCATAGAGCTAATTAATGTAAGGTAGGGTACATAATGACTTGTGCATTATAAGGAATAACTGATGGAATGTCCTTAATAACTAGTGCACCATATGTCTAGTAATGGTCACTCAAGAACAATGTACCTTAGCGTTAATATATGGAGGGTTCACAGTAACTAGTGCACCATATGTCTAGTAATGGTCACTCAAGAACAATGTACCTTAGCGTTAATATATGGAGAGTTCACAGTAACTAGTGCACCATATGTCTAGTAATAGTCACTCAAGAACAATGTACCTCAGCGTTAATATATGGAGGGTTCACAGTAACTAGTGCACCATATGTCTAGTAATGGTCACTCAAGAACAATGTACCTTAGCGTTAATATATGGAGGGTTCACAGTAACTAGTGCACCATATGTCTAGTAATGGTCACTCAAGAACAATGTACCTTAGCGTTAATATATGGAGGGTTCACAGTAACTAGTGCACCATATGTCTAGTAATGGTCACTCAAGAACAATGTACCTTAGCGTTAATATATGGAGGGTTCACAGTAACTAGTGCACCATATGTCTAGTAATGGTCACTCAAGAACAATGTACCTTAGCGTTAATATATGGAGGGTTCACAATATGTAGTGCCATTCTATCTTATTGTTTTTCTCAAGGGTTATTTAGGATATTTATATACTTAATAGGGGTATTAGTTATTTAGGATGGTTCAAGAAAATTCTGGAATATCATTAGGGACACCAATGCATACATGAATACGGGATATGTGAATTGATACAATAATTTCTATTTTGACTTGTTATAGGCTTGAAATATTTTTAACTAATGTTAGAGTTTTTTTCCTTTTGAGAGTACGTACCATACGTATCGATGTCATTAATTACTTCAGTCAACTGGCAATTAGGCAGCTACTGAAACAGAATTTAACAATTAGAGAGAGCTAATGAAAATAGAATGGAAATAATGAACAAACTGGTTCGCTGTAATGTAAATCATAATTCACAGAAAAATTTCCTATGTATAAGTGTAGTTAATGTAAGGAAAGTAAAATAAAATTTTTATATGAATTAACTGTTTATTTTTCAACATTCACTAATCGTTAAAATATTATCCTAAATAGTTATTTAATATTATTTCCATATATTCCTAAATTGGTTTAAAATCAAATCCTTTACTAACACATAATATTTGTTAGAATTATAAATTCTATTTGTACATATTTTGTGTCTTGTCAAATTAACTATAACTACTACTAATATAATACTGTATCAATTAATTAATATTTAATATAAATCTTGTACTACAGACATGTGAGGTAGACGAATGTATGAGATAGTAATAACTTTGAACACTCAAAATATATATATATATTTTCTTTTTTCTTTTTTTTTTTAACTTCACTCGCCAATTGACATGAGCCTACAGGCCTGTGCGTCAACTTTATTTAACGAGTGAAGTACCGACCGTTGGCTCAGTGGGGATTCGAACCTTGGACCTTGCCCTCCGCAGTCCGAAGCCTTAGCCACTGAGCCATATTTAAGCATACATTGAATAATATCGCCAAATGGATAAAACTGTTATATGTAAATTAAAATAATTTAAAACAATCAAAACTTGGAACTTTCCATATTAATATAATCCTTTAAAATACACTTTAAAATAAGTATATTTTAATAATAAATCAGTCTCTAACTAAAATTCTTATAAATGACAATAATATGACCTTAATAATACGATGTGCCAAGATATAAACGGTAAGGCAAGTTCCAATTTCAATGTAACATTTCAATGAAACAGTGCACTTATCAATTATGAAATATTATGGATATGTATTAAAATAGTATTTAGTTTTTTCCCCTTTGAATGTCTGACGTGTTAAACTCATAGCTTTTGTTATTTATTTTTTTAATTTAAAACCTGTTTTCATTTACTAATTAGTATAATTGACTTTTTTATTTATTCAAATAATAACAAAAAAATGTTCTTCCAAAATGTGGTATTATATTTGTTTAACTATTTTTTGTGTTGTAATTATGACTGATGCACAACTGAGCCTACGCTCAGGCTTTAATGCCCATGTAGGCTTATTTCCTAGCACAATATTTCTTTATATTGGTTTTATTTATTTTATTGTATGCATAATATTTAAATTTTTTCGTTTTTAAATCAGGAGTACAACATTCATTAATTCATTCAATTCTTAAAGTATTAAATTAAGCATTTATTTAGAAAAATATATTTATAACTTAATTTAGTAATTGTTTTGATAATAACTAACGTTTTTAGAGATACAATGATGTAATGATAATAAAATAACTGTCATTATACTGTAATAAGCCTGCATTATTACACTATGTACAATCTTTGAAATTCGTTTCAGTAAAATTGTTTAAAAATAACACTTTGTTTAGAAAAAAGAACTGCATGGCCGTTAATTTAAATAAATATCATCATAAATATAATAAACATTTCAAAACTCTATAAGCTACAGTTGAGATATGAATTTAAAATTGTGAATAACATTTATCTGGCCAGTGATAATTAATCCAGACGAGGCCGGCACAAGCCTGACAGCTAACAAAAATGAATGGCACTTTTAAACACAACAACTGCTTGCTTTGGGCTTAAAACGATACATTTATAGTCCCACACAAAAAGTTAAATGCTAAATAAAATTCTTTATAAATTAAATGACCACTGATTATGCACCTGCTTTAATAATAAACCATTCAGGTAAATGTGTATTATTTACAGAAACAAGTTGGACTCTCATAAAACACAAGAACCTTGTTCATTACTATACAGGGTAGAAACGCTTCCACAGCAACGTTTTTCCATAGATAACTTGATAACTTTATTTTTTTTAATAATTATGTTCCATAAGGAATAATGTTTGATCAGAATAATTTACTAAAAACCGTTAAATAGTGGACGAATAATATTGTACAAATTAGTTATGTGACATTCAAATTACTGCTACTCTGGAAAGAATAAACCTTTCGAAGTCCGGTTTGCGGCAATTAATTTCTCTTAAATATATCTTTCAGTTGATTTCAACATGACCTAGGCTTACGTTGAAGATTTGTGTTCAACCCCTCGTGGGCTGTTCTACTTAAATATGAAATGTTGATAATAGCATCAAAAAGTATTTGATTGGTATCTTTGCAACCATGGTAATGTACAAGATTTCACTTCTATAAGTGAAGTCATACAACATTTGTGAAAGCATTTCCATATTTGTTTCCACCCTGTATATTAAACAAAGTGTATGACAGGAAAACTAGTATAAGATAACAAGGTTCCAATATTGAGGTTGATAATGTAAAAATCCGTACAACACATAGATTAATGTTTAGAGATCTAATTAAGTATGACAGTTGTTTTAGATGTGGAAGAATTTTCCGTCCTTTATGCTATACAACCAGCTATCAATAGATACTTGGAACAGTTGATATTTTATAACCTTGTTATTAAAGATTGTTTAGTTGACACCACAGATCATACACAAAACATCAAACTTATTTACCGACCTATTGACACCTCAATCTACAATCGTCTCCCACAAGAAGTAAAAAAGAAAGAAAGAAAATCAATTTTTTTTCCTTTTAAGTTTACATAGGTTCAAGTTAACAATTTAATATAGCGGAAAAAAGTGTTTACATAGGCTTTTTTGCTTGTGCGTAAAACTAATCAAATAAACATTACATTACAATTTAATCAGACGAATAAACTTAAAAAAGGTATTTACATATAATTAATTGTTAGAATAATAAATAACAAAAATGTATATCATGTACTAAAAAAAAATAATAATTCGTTTGATACTGACTATTACATAGAAAAAAATCATAAAAAATAAGAAACATTTCTATAATAGTGGAAAATAAAAATAGACTAATAAAATAAATAAATTAATTGAGTACAATGAGCTTTTAATTTAAAATTATATATTAGTAACTTATGAGGATTTGATGCTATTGGATGGAGTTAAGTAATTTAGTATTAGTTACGGAAGTAAAGTACAGTAAAGTAAAGTTAGTACAGATCAATAACTAAATACAGAAAAAAAAATTAATCGGGATGAAGACCAGGTTGTATTTTCTACTATGTTAGAAGAAGATGACGATGAAAATAACAGGGAACAACTTCATAAATCTGCAGAATTTAATGTATAAACGATACTGTCAATTGATTTAACTTTCATTGGCTCGAGTAAGCGAAATGGAGAAACAGTTAAGGTTTAATAAGAAATCAGATGCTTAATGTATAGTAGAATTTTAATCTTTTATTGGAAATTAAATTAATTTATACTTAAATAAATTCTAATAATAGATATAGTTATAAACTATGGTTATTATTTTTCATACAAGCCTCCTCATTCTTTCAGGACACTATTTTATAAATCTATAAGAACAAACAAATGGGTGACGAATAATTCTCATCATATTGTTTGGGGTAAAGGTTTTACAGAATATAAACATTTGGATAATATCGTGTACAACTATTTTCAACTATATATACAACAGGTTTGAACAAGACAGTGGATTGATCAGTACACTTCTGCTAAAGTTATCCACTATTTTATTAGTAAACACACTTTTGTTAATATTGGGGTCAGATTCTGAAAGTGTAAATAATGATAAACATGTAACTACAAACTGTGCATTAGTTAAAGCTTATCGAATCCTGTTCGCAATGGGGAAAACTAATTCGAATATTGCCAATGAGTAGGGTATATATAAGAGTTTTAGGCTCAACTTCGGGTATATTATAAGAAAATTGTTCTTGCAAAGCAAGTCTGCACTAGCCATCGCCTTCTTGAACTGATGGCTCGAAATTCCTAACAAATATACTGTAATTATTGTACAACTTTGGAAGAAACAAAATATATATATTATTATAATTATTCGGCTCTCAGATTCAAGATGGTGGTCAACTTCGGACATATTCGGGTCACGTGACTCAATAGTAGCAATCCTCTGGGAGTTTTCCCTCTCAAAATTTTCCTCCTAATTCCCTGATACCCACATTTATTTCTTAATTCCCTTTTTATACAATAATAAATGCATTATTTTATATATACATTACAACAAATGTGGATGTTATAGCGCACCTGGTGGCGAAACTTTTAACTATTTCTAAAATAGGAATCAACTTCGGGTATATTCGGCTCTCAGATTCAAGATGGCGGCCACCTTCGGGCAATTTCGGAACTCGTGACTAAGTCCTACCATCCCTGTGGGTATTTTCTCCTTAAATTTCACTCTAAATTCATATCAAGAATGTAGTCAACTGTATTGATTAAAATATAAATATATTGATTTGGTAATTTTAATGTTAAACTTACTCGCCTGAATAATTTTGTTCTTTTCACCAATTGAAATTATATGTACTTACTCTCCTGAATTGTGTTATTTTAATCACATGAAATTATACGTACTTTAAGTTAAGGATATAACATTTACTAGTCATTATATTGTTTCAATTGTTTTAATGCTTCAAGATAAGATGTTTAAAATGTAATTCCTTTACTGCTGTTGTAAATAAATAAATAAAACAATAAAATATTATTAAAAAACCCCTTGCACAGAAGTTAAGTTCATTAAGATTTTAAGAAATTAACTTTATGTTCAAGGGGTTTTATAAACACCATACTGAACGACCTTGACCCAATTTTATAGCCCCCACACGTCATCATCCACCCCTCCCCCATGACGTCATCAAGTATCGTTCGGTTAAAACGTCATCTGATACCTCAAAATAAATTTATTTATGCAATATGTGAACCCTACATTTTTGGAATACTCTAGCAGATAGTCCTTGCACCGAACCTTCGCACTGTAAGTATCCTGAGGATTGTACTGGGCTATATCCAAAACCTTCGCACTGTAAGTATCCTGAGGATTGTACTGGGCTATATCCAAAACCTTCGCACTGTAAGTATCCTGAGGATTGTACTGGGTTATATCCAAAACCTTCGCACTGTAAGTATCCTGAGGATTGTACTGGGTTATATCCAAAACCTTCGCACTGTAAGTATCCTGAGGATTGTACTGGGCTATATCCAAAACCTTCGCACTGTATGTATTCTGAGGATTGTACTGGGCTATATCCAAAACCTTCACACTGTAAGTATCCTGAGGATTGTACTGGGCTATATCCAAAACCTCTAAACACATTAAAACCTATTGTCAGTTTATAAAAGTCAGTCCAACAACGTCCTGACAAAAAGGTTCTATACATATAAAACAAAATCTATTACAAAATATTATTAATAGATTACCTTTAACACATTTCTTAATAATTTGTTCTACGATGGACATTTCAACTTCTATGAAGTCATCTTCAGGTACATGTAGGTTATAAAACAATATAAATAAATCAGTTATGATGTCCAAATAATCCACAGCTATTGATATGTATATATATATATATATATATATATATATATATATATATATATATATATATATATATATATATATATATATAGAATAATAACTCATCACACTTTTCCGAAATCCAAATTCGCAAATATTTTGACAATCGGCGTCTTAAGAACAAATAAAAATAAATAAATATACACAATAAATTTACCAGTGGCCTCAACCGTAAGGTTCCGATATTATCACAGGATAACGGCGTCAAGCACAACATCGATCATCGATGGGTGACCAACTGCCAGGTCACTGGAGGTGGTTCTAAAGACACCCTTAAACCGTTGGTCCTCCATATTTGTGTTACAGAGGGCTTCTTAGCCTTAAATTCACCTGGTAAAATAAGAGATATTCAATGCTTGGAAAACCTTCTTCAGTTCCAATCATTTTTTTATACTTTTGAACATGAATTTGATGTATATTTCTGGGGTAAAACTATACAAAGATCCTGTTTTCAATGCATGACTTTAAAATCCCCACTTACATTTCAACTACATGAGACTGAAATTCAATAGAACTGAAAGCAGTTTCCCACTCACTCTAAGGATAGACGCAGTAAATGTCACTATAAACGGCAATGGATGCATTCGACACACTGAGCAAGGTATACTCCACGGACGTCAAAAATACTGTGTGAGCGTGTATAAAATTTCAACTGGGCTAACCAGCTCTTTACTAGACCCACCCATACACATACGGTAGTAATGGGCCACCAGCTCACCCATACACATACGGTGGTAATGACCCACCTGCCCTCCCATACACATACGGTAGTAATGGGCCACCTGCTCACCCATACACATACGGTGGTAATGACCCACCTGCCCACCCATATACATGTGGTGGTAATAGGCCACCAGCTCACCCATATAGATGTGGTGGTAATAGGCCACCTGCCCACCCATACACATCAGTTGGTAACGGGCCACCTGCCCACCCATACACATCAGTTGGTAACGGGCCACCTGCCCACCCATACACATCAGTTGGTAACGGGCCACCTGCCCACCCATACACATCAGTTGGTAACGGGCCACCTGCCCACCCATACACATCAGTTGGTAACGGGCCACATGCTATGGATAAGTATATAGTAAGCATAGCAACAGGATAACTCTACACCACAACAGTTGTATTTTAGTATAAATAATTACTGGCAACATATGTACTTAGAGAACTAAACTGTTGTGAATCTGTAATTCATTAACTGCTAGTGAATTGGTAAATTAAAAAAATCATGGTAAAATGCATAAATTATTTAAACAAACTAATCATTTACAAATTTAAATTACTATGATATGATTATTACTTTAGTAAAGACGAAATTTAAAACCTCTAAAAAGAATGTTTGATATGCATTTTGAGGGAGACTGCATGATTTCAACAACACGATTCAACAACATGATATTAAAACACGATACACAAAAAAGTTTACATAAAAATTAAACCTATATTTTTACCCTGTTATCTCATTCACAGAGTTTTAATAGATTGTGTATCTTAGATATATTTTTAGTGTTATATTTCTCAAAACGGTCTATTAAGTTGGCCTTAAAAGCATGTTTTATCAAATAAAAAATGTTCAACTTCCCTTATCACATGTATATTCATTTTTCTTTTACTAAATTAGTCAATCAGTGGTGATAAAAATGTTTGTTGCAGAGTTCGAGTTGGACAAAGTGTATGAAAACAAATCATGCAATTAAAAATTTTAAATGCGCGTTACTGTGAACGTGTCTAGATGAGGGCTGTACCGTTGATTAAGGGATAGAAATAGACAGCCGGTTGTTTTATTTTTGATATTATTGGAGAATGTTTTTTAACCCTTCGGCGTGTTTTGACGTACTCAGTACGTCATGGTCTATTAACGCAATAATACCATTCAATCGTCGGTGTTGAAACGGACTAGTGGTCTAAGGCGTTGTACTGATGCCAGGCACAATGCTGAAGAACGTCAGTTCGATTCCACCTCGGGCTGGTACTTTTTACCGTGCAACTTTATAGAGGCAGTGGTCTGTGACATAGTGGCATAGGGCTCACTTTAAATAAACGGTGTCCAGTATTGGGGCGAGAGGGAACAGTGTTGAAGGGATAAGTGTCAAATAACTGGACGTAACAATAATAAAACCGGACATTTACATGTAAAAACTGAAAATATAAAAACATTCACATTAAAAAAAACAGAACATTAAAAAAGGACACGCAGAAGGGTTAAAATAAATTCTTAAAACTGTTAGACATAGTTGAACGATTTTACTGTAATGTAGATTTACAATATATAATATTTTTCAATATCTTCAATCGTATTTCAAGAGTCCGAAATCGTATACTTCAAGTTTAATACGAATTATTTTGAAATGCATTTAGGTGATACTTGGTGGAGGAAGAAGACACTGGCTGCCGAAAGTAGCGAAGGATCCTGAGCTAACGAACGAGGAGGGAAGGCGACTGGACGGTCGAAACCTCATAGACGACTGGCTTCGGGACAAGAAGAAAAGGGGAGTCAAATCTCAGTATGTGTGGAACAAACAGCAACTGGACGCGGTTATTCCCGCAGCGACCGACTACTTACTAGGTAAGCATATACCATTACTCACAAACTTTATATAGACTTGAAAGGTGCCTTGCTTATTCTTAATACTAATGTACAGACAAACAATAGAGATATTTAACGTATATTACAGAATAACAGTGTTAAATACTATTTGATATTCTAATGTATAAAGATAACTCAGAGTAGAAATCATTATTATACATATTTATATTAGAGTACTCGACCCAGTCGATCCTACTTTCATACGTGACATATACTTAAAATGAAATGTTTACATAGGGTCCACAAACCAACTTGATTACAAGACACGTGGATAAACTGACTTAATACGTTAAGGTACTCCAAACCCACTTTCTTCAATAACTTATAACTGAAATGAAGAGCTTTTTAAGGTATTAAAACCTTTTTCACATGACAAATTGGTTAGTTGACATGATTGCTTTGGGTATTCAAAATTACTTTCTCACATCACACATTGTTGAGTTGTCGTTATTGCTTTGGGTATTCAAGCCTACTTTCTCACATGACACATTGTTGAGTTAACATGATTGCTTTGGGTATTCAAGCTAACTTTCTCATATGACACATTGTTGATTTGACATAATTGGGTATTCAAGCCTACTTTCTTACATGACACATTGTCGAGTTGACATGATTGCTTTGGGTATTCAAGCCTACTTTCTCATATGACACATTGTTGATTATACATAATTGGGTATTCAAGCCTACTTTCTCACATGACACATTGTTGAGTTGACATGATTGCTTTGGGTATTCAAGCCTACTTTCTCACATGACACATTGTTGACTTGACATAATTGGGTATTCAAGCCTACTTTCTCACATGACACATTGTTGATTTGACATAATTGGGTATTCAAGCCTACTTTCTCACATGACACATTGTTGACTTGACATAATTGGGTATTCAAGCCTACTTTCTCACATGACACATTGTTGACTTGACATAATTGGGTATTCAAGCCTACTTTCTCACATGACACATTGTTGAGTTGTCATTATTGCTTTGGGTATTCAAACTTACTTTCTCACATGACACATTATTGAGTTGTAATGATGCTTTGGATATCCAAACTTACTTTCTCACAAGCCACATTGTTGAGTTGTCATAATTGCTCTGCATATTTATTTTAAAGGCACATAGTTTTAAAGGGGTTGTATAGCAAAGGTGAATACCACAAACAGCACTTTTGTTCATGAGAAACGAGTGAAGGTGACAAAATGACTCCCTAGTTCTTGAAGTTATCCACTCTCTTTAAGCATATGCTTTATGTATAGTCGTATATAACAGTATTAGATCCACGACTATAACCACACATTAGGAGACATTCAATTCCATTCCATTTCGATTGAACCAATCCATAATGTCACCAAGTGAGCTCTGCAAATTTACATGGCTCCGCTCCGAAGATATTCTCTCATAGATCTTCATGTCGTCTGCATATAAGAGCAATCCAGTCTGTATATCACTGACAATATCATTCATAAAAATAACGAAAAGGAGAGGACCAAGATGTGATGCTTGGGGTACTCCTGAAAGAACTTTAAATTGTTCAGAGTTTGATAAGTATAACAATTGACAACAATAAACTACCATTGAGTTTGACAATAAGGAAACGCTCCTTCAGATAACTGCTCAGCCACTCCAAATGCCTGGAAACCATATCCTTCAAGTTTGGTAATCAATACTTTTATATGTATTGATTACCAAACTGTACAGAGTAATTTCAGAGTAATCCCACCCACAATCCACTTCTCATCTGAACTTTAGTGTTCCTCTTGGTCTTATCCTTCTGAGGAGTCCATCATAATGTTATTTAGGATAAAAACAAATTAAAAATTAATATAACTGAGAATGATTCTCTCATGGGCTACAGTCTGTGTACGGGGACCTAGAAGTAGTCCAGTGAAAATTATAATTGACTATAGAAAATTTAAAACGTAGAAAACACTTAAAATATATCATAAAAAATAGACAATTATTGTTTCAGAGGCTACAGGGAAAAATAGTAGCACATCCTAAACAAAATGTAAAAATAAACACGCACGCACGCGCACACGCACACGCACACACACACACGCGCGCACACACACACACACACACACACACACACACACACACACACACACACACACACACACACACACACACACACACACACACACACACACACACACACACACACACACACCTGACTCCTTAAAAAATTATAACTTGTTAACATTTGTATCAATATTTGCACTAATCTTGAGATATTAAAATATAATATGTACTGTATGATAAACATTGCCATAGGAACAATCCAAGGAAAAAATTACCAACATAATCTATTGAAAAAAAGCAAAAACCCAGACTCTATGAGAGCTACTTTTATTGTTCATCAAACCTACTGCATATTATTTTGCAAGGTACATTAAAATATCCAATATCTATAAATAATTTTATTATATTTCGTAACCCAAAAAAATTAAAAACCCATTAATGATTTAAAATAATTTAAACAGCTCAAAAGATGAAAAATTAAATAAAAAACTGTTTAAAGCTGCGAGCATTGCAGTTGCAGTTGCATTGCAGTGGTGGGTGGGTGGGTCAAAACCACTGTACGTGTATGATATTGAAAAATCCATGTGAAAAACAAACTGGAGGCAGTGAGCTTAAGAAACTTCTTCCTCGTCATTTTATTTATAAATTATGTACAACACTGAAGTTGAAAACTAAGAAACATTTCTTCTTGTCAGGTTGTTTACAAATGTTGTGGCCGGTTGATTTCACATGAAACTCACTACACACACAGGAGACTTTGAAATACTTTTACAGAAAAGTAACTCAAAGTTGTTAACTACATAATCTTTTTCTCTTTAGGGTCTTTATAAACTTTGTGGTTGCTCGATTTTACATGAAATTCAGTATCCCTGTAAAAACTAACTGGAGGTAGGGATTTAAAGAAACTTTGTCGTTATGAATTTAAGGTATAAATAATGTGCCCAGTTAAAACTCACCATCCATGTGAAAAACAACACGGGAGTAGAGAACTAAGGAAATTTACATTGGTTTTTAGGTTGCAGCTTAGTCAGAACCTAAAAACCTAAACTATGTAGATATATGAAAGTATTTTATTTATTTATAGAATATATAAATTAATCTTATAAAGTTAGTAATGTCTTATATATTCCATTGACTCTCCTATATTCATTACGAGCCTGTATACACAATTTATGGTGTTTATGGTATGCTTAAAAAGATGTCTCAAATCTGTACTGGATTTATCCTTTTAAGGTTGATCCAGTACAAAATGGCAGATGTTCAAAGATTTTCTTGGTATTAATACATTGCATTAGTGGCCACAATTCAAAAGCACCAATAAATCAAAGTAAAAATGCTGCTGCATGCATTATGTCTGTCGTAAAAATGTACATTATGAAGTTTGTCATTAAAATGAGTTAGCAATTCGAACAGTTACCTCAAAAATATTTCGTAGCACCACGTATTTCCATTAAACTCTTTGAAAATCTGCCATTTTTTACTGGATGAACCTTTTTAAGTGCTGTTTGTGGTGTTCACCTGTGCTAGAACACCCCTTTAAAATGATGTACATCTTGACCTATGCTATTTTTAATATTTTTGTCGAACTCCTCGTTGACCATCACCCATTGGAAGTGAAGAGTTAGTAACTACCCTAATAAATTATTTGAAAAGAATAATAAAACGACTAAAATAGGATTTTCATTGTATCTTTTTAAAACTTTAAACCAGCGTCACTTTTTAAAGAGCTAACCTTTTAAGATCGGAGTTGTGGGTTTATGTTCCGATACTATAGCCTTAAATTTGATGTACTACTCGACCTATGCTCTCATTTAAAATTGTCTTCTGACTCCTTGCGGGCTATCCCCCTGGTACGACTGTAAAACGGTAGGTACGTCAAAAAGGAGATTATTAAGTGCAGTCTTGATGTGCCAAGTTGTATTGCTTTATCTGTAATATTTCAAAAATTAATAATCTGTTTCAGGACGTTTCTTCCACACTGTACATGGGTGAGCTGCAGGGTTACTAGACATAGTATGTACATTTATGGGTGGATGGTCGGTTTTTTTTTTTTGGATGTTACAGACCATCTTATTTAAATCGTAATACAAAGTGATATTATTTTGATAAACATAATTTTACAAATAATTTTAAATACTATTGTAAGTCTTAAATAAAATTTTATGACTTCACTTGTAAAAGTGAAATCTTATACATGATCGTGTTTAAAAAGAGCAAACTTTTTTACGCCATTAGTGACATTTAATCTTTTCAGGATGACGCCCCACGATGAGTTGAACTAAAATCTTCAATGTAAGCCTAGGTCGAGTTTGCTATCAAATGAAAGGACGAATCGAGAGAAATTAATTACCGCAAATTGGACTTCGAAAGGTCTATCTTTTTCAGAGTAGTGGTCATTTGAATTTCAAAGTTATTAATTTGAACAAATTATTTCTCCACTATTTAAATGTTTAAAGTAAATTATTCAGATCAAAAACTATACTTTATGGAACTCAATTATTTAAACAAATTATATTATCAATGGAAAAAACATTGTTGTGAAAGCGTTTATATTTTTTTCCATCACGAATATTATTTCATAAATGTGGTCTGTTATGAGGTATTTCCCCTGTTACTGCGTGAAATATCAGATAATCAATATACCATTTGACTTATTATTCAAATGTGATCTATTTAAGATTAATTGTTGCGTAGATCAGAATTAATCTTACGATTATTGTTGAATTCAAAAGAAATCGAAAACGTTGATAAGACAGCGAAAAATACACCCATTAGCTCCATCGCTTTGGACTGGTTTATAAGAAGAAACTTTCAGACAAGTCTATCCCAAGAGACATCGCCGTCCGATGCAAATATACCTTTAGAAAGTATATTTACTTCCTTCTCATTCAAAGTACTGAAAGCATCTTCAACTACCTAAAACGCAATGTATTGATGATAATCTATTTATTTATTTGTTTATTTAATAATGGCACATTACTGCTGATGCCAATTAAACATAGCATTTATATACATGCAATCAAAGTACAGGGTGTTTCTTTTAATACGCAACCCATGTTTGAAATAAAAGTGACAACCAAAACATATATCTATAACACATTTTATTTTCATTAACATTTATTACTACTATTTACATAATTTTAATGATATTTTTTTTTAGGTTTCATGTTCAAATAAACCACCATTAGCATTTATACAACGTTCTGCCCGCTTTAGTAAATTTCTGGACACCTTTTTCAAACTTTACTCAAAACCAAATTTCTAACCTCAACTTAATGACATTGCATGAAACCCAAACAAATTGAACAACAAAGCAACAACGCAAATCAGCTGATAGCCAAGGAAGAAGGAGAACCAGGGCTGCCAACCTATGAACTTGTAATAACAGTATCTTAAACCTTTATTTTCTGTACTTGTAAATAGGGTTGCGTTTTAAATTAAATGAAAAACAGTCCCAGCCCATGGATTTATTGATTTTTTGTAGCAACTTATGAGTACAATTTTAAGAATAAATTATGCAAAGGTTACTTTATATTGGTTATAATTTAACAATACAAAAGATACATATCGATATTTAACAATGAGAAGAAAATAAAGTGTTAAAAAGCTGACAAACTTAAGACTATACAGTATATACATATACATGATTTACAGGTAAGGTAATAAAGCGTTTAAAAAATAAAAAATTAAGTTTTCAACAACAAAATTAGGAAGTTAGAATATTGCTCCGGATTTTACTTTCAAAGGTTATAAAACAAGTCAACAAGCTGAGAATGTGCAATATATGTTCTGGCCATTAGGTTTCAAAGGGGTGATATATCCTAAATTTGTATGTGAGTAGCGCGGAGCCAACGTAAAGGAAGAGTGAAAGTTGTGTGTTGGGCATTCTGTAACTATGTGATCCATTGTTTGGATAGACTCCCAGCAATCACATGACTGTTCTAGTGTCAATACCATTTATACTTCCAGTAATTGCATCTGCCAACGCCAGTTTGGAACCGATTCAAAAGTGTCCACTCCCTACGAGGGAGGTTCATTCCACCTACAGGTATTGACGGATCGTTAATAAGGAACTTTTGTCGTCCATCAAAACTGTTCCACGCTACGGCCCAGCTAGTGTTGGGCGAGACATTTGATCTGCTCAACTGGAAACTAGTAAGTAGAGGTGGGTTCAAGATTTTAAGCTACCGTTCTGACGTGGGATATCCTGTGTATGGGGAGGTGTGGGACGTCAAGATCTTATTGAATTCTTTAAGTAATGCCTCCTGACGTCTTACCTCTGGAGGAGCTATATAGCACAGTACCGGGAGCCAAGGAACTGGAGTTAACATGAGCGGTGTGATGTTGTTAGCGTCCCCAGCATTTTTTTAAAGCTGTACATACACCCTGGGTAGTTCTAAACGAGCAACAAATCTGGTAGCTGGACTGTCACGATTTTGTGATCTCCCAGCTATGACAGCTACCACAAAATTCTATTATTTAGGCACATTTAAAACGAAAATCTTTGTGTGGTCTACTTGTGGGCTATATAAAATCTTTGTGTGGTCTACTTGTGGGCTATATAAAATCTTTGTGTGGTCTACTTGTGGGCTATATAAAATCTTTGTGTGGTCTACTTGTGGGCTATATAAAATCTTTGTGTGGTCTACTTGTGGGCTATATAAAATCTTTGTGTGGTCTACTTGTGGGCTATATAAAATCTTTGTGTGGTCTACTTGTGGGCTATATAAAATCTTGTGTGGTCTACTTGTGGGCTATATAAAATCTTTGTGTGGTCTACTTGTGGGCTATATAAAAAGCTTTATAGTCATGCCATCTTCTCGTTATACACAGACTGAACTCTTTAACTTTATCTTTTTATTGTTTACATAGCTTATTAAAAATATGGTGATATCACCAACACATATGTTGTCATACAAAATATGAAAAGCTCGACCGTAATTAGGAGTCCTCCGAAACGTTTATTTGTAGTCTGATTTTGTTTGTAAACACCACTGTTTACAAAAGGCATCTCATTAACTGTACCTGGTTCTCTATTTACAGATTTAATTTACACTACACTGACACTCTAAACATTTTAACTGGGACCAAAATAATGATTAGTTAGTGAACGTTCAAATAATAATAACAAATCAGCTGAAAATCATTACATTAGGCAATTAATTAGGAAAGAACATAACAACAAAAGATGTATCAGTTATATTTTGTATTCTTATTACGGTGTGATATAGTTTAATGGTCTTATGGATTATTTCTTATACCTAGGGGAACATGTCTTTTATGGATCAAGTCCAATGACTTTAATTGTATAAAACATGTGAATGTCACACAACACAAATGTATTACAATATGAGTACAAAATATACAGTTATTATAGTGATGGATTTCGGTAAAACATGTTTGCTTTCCTCAGAACAGAGAGATTCACGATTTAGTTCTGAGTTTCTTTGTTATATGACGTTAAAATGTTTTAATATTTTAATATTTAAGAAATTTTTAATATTTAATGAAAATATTTTGAAACAGTATGTTTTTTTTTAACGCAACTCTACTTACAAGCACAGAAAATTGCAAAGGTTAAGATAATTACAAGTTCATGGGTTGGTAGCCCTGGTTCTTCTTCATCCTTGGCTATCAGCTGATTTACATTATGGAATTGTTGTTCACTTTATTTGGGTTTCGTGCAATATCATTGAGGTTAGAAACATGTTTTTGAGCAAACTTTGAAAAAGATGTCCAGAAATGTGCTAAAGAGGGTAAAACCTTGTATAAATGTTATTTTCATTTGAACACTAAACCTAAACAAAAATTTCATTAAAATCATAAAATTAATAATAATAAATGGTAATAATAATTAAATGTGTTGTAGATAAATGTTTTTGTCTGAAATTTTATTTCAGGCTTTGGACTGCGTTTTAAAATAAACTCCCTGTACAAGTATAATTGTGAAAAGTATGTTTAGAATAAGGAGCTGATTTCATTGGTTTAGTTTGTGACTTGTCAACAGGTCTGTTTGCTTATTCCCATATGGAGTTTGAGGCAGAAAGAGACAAGCCCACAGGAGATCCTTCTCTTGTAGAAATGGTCTCCAAAGCACTCAAAATACTGATGAAAAACCCACACGGATTCTTCCTTTTCGTTGAAAGTAAGATTTACTTTTATTTAATTTTAAAAAAATCGCCAGTTCACATGGGCCTGCAGGTTTATGCGTGAACTTCATTCAATGAATAAAATATCAACCGTTAGCTCAGTTGGGGATTCGAACCTTGGAACACTCCTCCGTAGTCCGAGCCTTAACCACTGAGCAACAACGCCAGAAAATATATATTGTTGTTCGGTTAACACAATAATAATATTAGTACGTAAGAGTCCGCAGAGGCTGTCGGCCATGTTGGTTTAAATCCTTTAAGAACAAAGGTATTCGCGAATCCAAATTGTTCGTTATTTATTTTCCAAAAGTCGTGAATGAGGTATCATTATACACTTTATCGTATTGCGCATTGGGTTTGCTTTTGATATTTTAAATACATACGCCTAGTTTCGAAAAATAGGTGGAAATAAAAACCCCAAACAAAATATTTCCTTATATTTTTTCTATAAAACTAATTAGGAATTCGCAAAGCAATTCAAATGCACAATTCAATTCTTAATCAAATGCAATTTTTTTGGAAAATTCCGTTTAAAAATAACTGTTTAGTTTGGATACGTGCGATCGTATGTCCGGTTCGAAAATAGTATTGTTCTTATAGGATTAAAACTAACAGCCGACAGCCTTTGCAGACTCTTAAAACCAATCCTATAACTATCGATTGTTTAGTAAATGTTATAAAAATATATTTTGGGATATAAGAAGATAATGGATCTTTGTTATAAAAGTTAATCCTTTCTCAAAATAATGCACACACAAATGGAAATGTTATCAATTAAATCTTAGTTAAAAATGTTTTTTTTTTTTTTTAATTTACATCAAACAATAATAAAGTTTATACTTGTTGAGAACTACTAAAAAGTTTTTTCATTATCGTAATTCGGGTTGGACCGTATCTGATTGCTGTGTCCTCTATGTACATGTTTCTGACGTTTCGAGTACATTGTAGGCTTCTTCTTCAGAGCAACACACTCTGCTACTTAATCCACAGAGTATATGGGCCCAGACTCTGTCACCGTCTCTATTTATGCTCTCTGGGCCTCAAACTGTAAACTCGTGCATTTCCGCCATCAATGTTTCTACAAGTGCCTAGGTGGGTCTGGAATTTCCGGGAGACCGTATCATGTTACGGGCGTGTTAATAGCGCACAAAAGTCAAAGCGTGTTAGGAGCGTAGAACCCTTCTACCTGTGGCCCGGAGGAAGTTATAAGCGCACACGAGGGTCCTACCTGACTTGCCGGGGTTGTGCGCCTATTTGCGGCATTCCCACTTGCAGCAAACCGGATCTTTCTGACATTTGCATCCCAATATGAACTAACGGCCGAATTATTGGTTAGTATATTACTTTGGGATCAGGAGGAAGACGGGCGGGCTAACACTTGTGACAGAGACTTAATTTTTCGGACTTATCTTGTTAACTATAAATTGAAATTACTAAATGTTAGAACAACACATTTATGTATTTAGTGTTGGTTAAAAATAACAGTATAGTAAAAAATAATACCTTGATTTGATAGAAGAGAATCTTTGTAACGTTAACAATTGGATTTTAAGTAAATTTGTTTATGTAATATTTACCAAGATAATTATGATTTTCTTAAATGGCTCGAAATTAATCCAATATGGGTTATGTGTTACTGACTGTTCAAATACGGTATAAACAAACTTGTAAAATATACGAATAATAGTGGCTGGGATTACTTGTAACAGTACCTTTATGTCCCACAGAAAGATTATGAGTTGAAGCACGGAGTTAATAAATTATTTGTTATTTATCAATACCTCTGTACGTGTATGGCTGGGTGGGTTGGCGAATACCATTGTATGTGTATATGTAGGTAATTCAGTACCATTGTATAGTTATTTATGTTACAAACCGTTTACTTTGATTTGCTGTGGGATAAACTTATTAAAATTTTCAGTGTGTTTTCTTTTTTTTTTTTTTTTTTAGTCTGAAACCAAAATAGCAGTAAACCATAATAATATATTGGCAACAATGCTGTTTTATAGGCACGTAAACATTTACTTTGTTGTCCTACTTGAGTACGGCTGATTCTTAATATTATGAAATGGACAATCATTTGTATGTCTATTGTCCTATTCATTTCTCTACAAACATTGGTTGAAATGAAAGTTGCAGCTGGACATGTCACTGTTGATAGCAGCATTCTCGAATTCCACAGTTACCGTCTTTGGATTTAAATTGGGATCGGATGACTTCATTAATTTCCAAAAACGATTATATGCATTCTTTTTTTTCTGTAAGTACGGCAAAGACGGCTGGAACGATGTTAGTTTCCATCATATTACTACTAAATGCAACGTCAAATGAGTGCTACCCATGATATTGTTGATTTTCAGGATGTACTAATCACATTTCCAGTAACTGTGAGTGATTAATCAGCCTTTAGCTCTAACATGTATACCTGTCATTCATAGATAGTAAGTCCCCTAATACGGGGTGGAAGTTCAGCTGCATGACGTGGCAACACCATGTCCGGTGGCCCGACTGGTCACACGAGTTACCGCACATCGATGTCTGTTGATTTATCATGGGATTTAAAAATCACAAGATTTTTTTATCGCAGTTACCGTTTTATAGTCTTACTTTATTTTTCAATCGGGTATTTTTTAACCGTTTTAGACGTTTGTATGATCAGCCGGTTTTAAGATAGCAAGGGTTAACACAAATTGCAACAGAAAATTATTTAAAAGATTAAAAACTCTAGAATTTAGATAGACTACAAACAACAACCTTTTTCACATATGTTTAAAGTTTCACTGACTTATATTCAGTAATTAGTGTTAAAAAATTTTTAAAGTTGAGCTTTACTCCAAAAGTTCTAAAATTGCATGTTATTTTGTATTCTACCCGCTATAAAAATTCTTAGTCTTTAAAAAAATGTGAGTTATATGATATTACGTACAATCAAATAAGCTAAATTTTGGTGTACAATACAATTAAATCGAATGAGTACTTATTTTTTAGCAGAGGTTTAATTCCAGTAAATTGCTTTTTGAATCCGATAGATCAACATGAATAGTATGGAGTTAGCAACATGAACTTTTTGCTACTGGATTTAAAAGTTCCATCTACGAACAAAGATGTTTTTCAAACGTATTTTTTTTTTAACTATCTTTAGATCTACTATTATTTTTTCTAACTAAGCCTTGACTTATTAAAAAAATAATATAAAGACTAGGTAAAATTCACACAAGGTGCTTATGGATGTTACAACTGATGATTAAAATCTTTTAAGTGTTTTCATTATTCCTCTTTAAATTTTACCTACTTTTGATTCTTTTTTGTAATCCGCATTACATATAAACAAATAGTAATAATTGGCATTAAAAAACTAGTCCGGTCAACATTTTTTATATTGCAGTTTTCCTTTTAGATGTTTTTTCCATTAAGTTTTTAAGTTTTATGCTTGTTCAGATAGGACTAAGTTAGAATTTATGGACGTATTTCAGTCATATATGTGTTACTAATGGAGAAAAGTTTTATTTAGATCCTTGCACCGAAAGAAATGTAGCTCGCAACGTATAAGAATCTTTCGATCATGACCTGAATAAAAATAAATGACTTAAAATATTTAAGACATTAGTTTCTTAGTAAGAGTTTTAATTTAATTTAAACATTTGGATAGCTGTATAATTGATTGAGTAATCTAACATAAGCAAGTGTACATATTCACAATATTTTACATTGTTAGCAAACATGGTTTCATAGAATAAATCTAACAACTATATACAGGTGTAGTGTCGTTGCCATGGACATTCCATTGGCCACGAAGGGATGAACAGAACTAGAGTGGAACTTGGATTCACAGGTTCACTGTTAAGTACTAACAAGCATAGGTAAGCAATGCTTTCCTATTACATTCAAGTTAACAGCCTTGTTATGTTCAAAAAGATATTGAATGGTGAAAAACTGTTTGCAGAGGCGTAACGATTGTTTCCATTAAAATTTGACAAGGATTTACTTGAAAGGGGCCAAATGGTATGTTGAGAATTTTTCGGGCAATAAGAGAATTGCAACTTAAATGGTGAGGTAAATTTCTTCCAAGGAGGATGGACAGTCCAGACCAAAAATATTGAAGCAAGTCCTAAGGGTGTGAAATTGGACATTGTTATGGGCCGACATCCAACTGGTTTGATAGAGGTATGAATGTGGATACGCCCAGAAATTCCTGCCAACTAAAATAGTTAAGACATCATATTAAATGTGCAAATTTATTGTTTCAAAATAAAGTTTTTTATATTTTATTTTTGAATATCTACATGTAAATATATAGAAACACTACTAGTAGATCATGTATGTTTCATATTAATTAGTACAATAGCTTTCAGTATACGTAACAAGAAAGGCTTTAAAATAAAGTATATTTAAGTCTGCTGAAACAGCTTCTCTGGCATATTTTCATAGTTTCATGTAGGCCTACTCACAGTTTTTTCGTTAGGTGGAAGGATCGATCACGCTCATCACTACAACAACCCCTACCGTGCTCTGGACGAAACTTTGGTCTTAGATGACGCCACCATGATGGTCTTGTCCATGGTAGATCCCGCGGACACTCTGGTAGTCCTGACATCAGATCACTCCCACGTCATGACCATGGGTGGCTTGGCCACACCCCGAGGAAACCCTATACTAGGTAGGAGTAAAACTTAGAGCTCAAGGATTTAATCCTGGGAAAAGCTGGTGGACCACTACAATAAGATTTAATGTTTTTTAGTCATGTCCTATTACTCTAGACGGTTACGTAAAGGAAGCTAAAAATTCTATGTTGTTCAATTGAATCTTTGTCTTGAAGCTTAGTAAACTGATCGGTAAAAATCTGTTATATGCCCACAAAATCTAAACTTTTCCCTAAAAACAGTTGTTTAAAATGCTTAGTGCGTTTAAAATGATATATATTGTTTTTAGGTTAAAATGATATATATATTGGTTAGGCTAAAATGTTTCTCGATTTAGCTCTAATAGAGTCATAACAGATTTAACATTTCAGAAAGAAAAAACTCTTTATGGCATATAATCGATGTTGACCAAATGTTGTTAAAAACGTCGATTTATGATTGCACTCTCACAAATATAATAGAATATTGTTAAATTATACTGTAGAAGATTATGGCCTAGACATTTCTAATACGAGTATAAACGCTTTACATAGTTGCTATACAACGATAAATTAAATATAAAAGAACGGATACTAGAAAAGAGCATGTAATGAAAATTAATTTAATACTTTTGAAATGGCAGCTTGAATGGGGTTATGAAATCCTTATTCGGCTCCTTTTCCATTTTACCTTCTTAACAGTTGTTATAGTATTTACCAAAAACAATTAGGCAATACGCCTCCCTCAATATTGTTCACTCAGTATTTACCAAAAACAATTAGGCAATACGCCTCCCTCAATATTGTTCACTCAGTATTTACCAAAAACAATTAGGCAATACGCCTCCCTCAATATTGTTCACTCAGTATTTACCAAAAACAATTAGGCAATACGCCTCCCTCAATATTGTTCACTCAGTATTTCTTTGATTGTTAAGTTTCTTTTTTATATTAATACGTAGTTGGTGAAGAATAATCACATTTCTGTGACAATTTAGACAAGACCATAGATATTAATAAAGAAAATAAAATAGTACGATTAAGTTTTGGGAGGAACTCTTGTAATTTGTTCTTAGAATGCTGAACACTGTGAACTGAGGAGAAAAGCCATTTTTTCAACTTTGTTTCTAACATGCTTGAATGTATTGCTCACACCGGCTGGTACAGTATTTACAGCATACTATACTGCTAACGTACCTTACGATTTCTCTTAATATCGTCAAAAATATGTCTACTGACATTTTAGATGGTCTAAACTTAACAAAACTAAGATATGTTAAGTTTTGCCATTCTAAATACATTTCGATGTGATACTATGCCATGTTCGAAGGGCTACCAGTGTCCAGTAGTCGACTACTAGAAGTAAAGGTAACGTCTACTATGGGTACAATTTAATTGTTCACCATAATATCAATCTACGAGTAATAAAGTGGTGCTTACAGTTGTTTAGAAAGAGAGAGGGTCTGCTATGTATTCGTCTCTGATGTCATTAATTCTTTATGCGCTCACCCCTGTCACCAACCTGACCTTCATCCTGCAGTAAAAAAGAACTAGATATACAGGGTGTTAGTGAACTATCTTTAAATCAATTATAGTTACGTTCCTTGGGTCAAGACAAACAAAAAACACCACACAACAATACGTCTGAAATGTCTAGATTTCTGTCTGTCGGTTTTTATAACTCAAGATCTATTTGAGTTAGAAACTTCAAATTTGGGCTTCATGTGTACCTAGTAGGTAAAATGAATCTTTAACATTTATTTGCTGTAATTAAGACCGTTTCACGATGGTGCCCATTTAAAAGTTGTAATGTCAAATTTCATGAAAACAGTTATAAATGCAACAAAGGTTATCAAGAGGTAAAAATGTAGAGTTCAAAGACAAATCTAACGATATCTTTTTTGATAAAATTTAATGATAAATAGCTGAGTAATCAGTTTTGTAACCATAAATAATTATGGTACAAATTAACATTAAACATTATTATTGTATTGGTAATTTATTTAAAAAAAGAATATGCTATCTAGATTATGATTATGAGTAACTAATAAAATTAATAATGTCTACAAAATGTATTACTCAGCTATTTATCATTCGATGTTATCAAACAAGGTATTGTTAGATTTGTCTTTAAATTCTACATTTTTTATCTTTTCATAACATATGTTGTATTCATAACTGTTTTCATGAAATTTGACATTATAACTTTAAAATGGGCGCCATCTTGAAACACCTTAGTTACAGCAAAGATGTTTTAAAGATTCATTTTACCTACTACGATACACATGAAGCCCAAATTTTAAGTTTATAACTCAAATAGGTCTTGAGTTATAAAAATATTTGTAAAAAACACAGACCGACATACATAAATCTAGACATTTTAGACATATGGTTGTACGGTGTTTTTTGTTTGTCTTGACCCAAGGAACATGCCTAGAATTTATTTAAAGTGAGTTTACTAACACCCAGTATAAAGCGGCCAGGAATAGTATATAAATAAACCTTATGCCAATTTCAAGACTGGATAAGAAGGTCTTATAAATTATTAATTGTTTACATCGTTATAAAATATCAGTTACGTAATGCTGAAGATCGCGGTAAATTTCCTTTATTAAATTCCTGAGCATTAAATTTCCTGAACTGAGGGCTCCTTGTTGATGAGAATTATGTAAAAGGATTATTCCCATGTTCATTAACTTACCAAGTGGGTTAGGTCTTACCTCTCTACTCCAAAGCACTTATCCCCTTCATCTATCTTGTACACCGTCTGAAATTAATTCACAGATAATTACATTATCGGTTGTTATCTTGATAAGGTATTTATTTTTGACTAAATTTATTATGATTATACAGTACATAAAACCTGCCTTTCAAGTAAAACCATTAAAATTTTAGTATATTTTGAACAATCACTTATATCACAAATTCCGTATCATTAATAGGGATGGCAACGATATATCGCAAATTTCGATAAATATGTTTCGATATATCGATATATTAGTATCACTATTTTCTTTCGATAATATCGGCCATATCGATATTTTAGTCCGATATATCATATTACTAAATATAGACGTTTCTATCTCTCCTCAAAATCATCACAATTCGAAAAAAAACGCATTTAAATTGCCTCTTGCACGTAAAAAAATGCATTTAAATAATAAAGTAACATTATTTAGTATTTTTATGGGAGGTTATGCACTAAAATATAATTTAATGCATTAAATTGTTTAATATTTAGTGTTTATAATAAACCTAGTGTCATTTTTAAGTGTAAAAATAAATATTACACTGTAATTACATTATTATTTTATAATTAACATAACAATTGAAGGTAAAATTTTCTTATTTTGAATCTTTCTCAATCAACCCCACAGAACACAACTTGATTCGTTTAGATAATTTTTACATTCATTAGGCTATTATAAATAGTGACAGCAAAACATGAATGCATTTTTGGTCATAACATAAGGCTTAGTGCATAATTTTAAACAGATAAATCATTTACAATTCGATATATAGGTTACCCGATACATCGATATTTTTTTCCAATATTATTGATGTATCGATATTTTAATTCGTTATATCGATAATTCTATATATCCATATGTTTAAAACATTCTCCATCCCTAATCATTAATGTTCGTATGAAATTATGATGTGGTATTATATCAATATTTGTAAATTAAAAGGATTATCACGATGGCAGTTTACATGTTTAGTTCTTAACTTAATATACTCATTACAAAAGTTACTTTTTATAGATTATTATTTTGTAAATTACGTTTAATTTTTTTCACAAATTAATATTCCAATTTTTACTAGATTGCATGGATATTGTTTATAATGGATATTAATTTTTATTCAGCTATACTGCGCGTAAGATATTTTATTGACTAAGTATAAATTTGCAAAGACTGTACTATGCAATAGCAAAAAATGTTTTGAGACTGTGAAACAATCTAAATTGTATGAAGTGTTTTTGTTGTCCAAAACGACCTATAGGTTTTCTTCGCACCTGATGATAATCTTGTCGTTTGAACCAACCAGAACTTCTTTAGGTTTTCTCACTTGACCATTCTCATCACTTCCAGGCTCAGTTACTTAAACTGGACAGTTAACACGACCGGTTTTTTAAAACTTATCGATTAGGGAGGACATTTAATGACACTTCTAGGCTAAACTATTAAATATTCGATGTGGCCTTGTAGGCCCTTTATTTTTTCAAATTTATTTCATTTGCATATACAGTATTATCATTTGCTATTGTTAATATTTTTCATTTAAAATTGTTGGTTTTTGTTGTATATTCTAATCCCAATAAATCATCCGACCGAAATGCACAAATAAATTAGAGAAACTAAACTACTATTCTATCCACACAAATAAACTTTATAATATTCATGGATAGGCTTCCACGGTCGTCACTATCACTAACAAATTCTTGGTCTTCGGGGTTCGACGCGGTCGAACCCCGAAGACCAAGAATTTGTTAACTTTATAATAGTTAAGGCCTTTTCTGATGCTCAAACTTGGTTAGTTCTAAAACTATATTCAACATCTTAAATCACAAATTCATATCTCTATTATCAATGCTTTAGGTGGCAGTTTTAAAATCCAATGAATTGCGAACTCCAACTCTCTTTGGAATAATATTTGAATATGTAATTTACGTTTATAGGAACTGATTCAAAACCATCGGACGTAGACCGTCTTCCTTACTCCAGTCTGTTGTATGGAAACGGTCCCGGATACACGAGTCCGCGTGCCGTTCCATCCAACACTAGTGAGCTGGAGAGAGATGCTGTCCACGGGGCAGCGGTGCCGCGCCAGTGGGCCACGCATGGCGGGGAGGATGTGCCCGTCTACGCACAGGTAGTTCAACCATAATACCTAATATTAGGGTTGCCATATATTTTCATAGTAAAATACGGACACCAGATATACATGGGGGCCTGGCTGAAGGCTGAAACCGATCATATTTTTCCTTAGAGATTACTATTTAAAGTAAGAAACTGTTGTTTTTAATGGCTTCAAAAGAGTCAGTACATAACATATCACTGTTAACTTTGATACTCAGAACAGCTTCGACCCTCTCCACTAAAAATCTATTTCAATCGAGTGTACAGACATTTGTCATTAGTGTAAAGAAACTCATTCAACTGGTGCCAAAGAGTTGAGAGTTTTAGAGAAAGAAATTAGAGAGAGAACAAACTCCAACACTCTTTCAAACTTTCCATGCTTATTTTCGGCCAAGTTCAAGATTTGAAAAAAACTTTTTTTAAGGTTAGGGAAGTGTGTGATAATACAATAGTGCATAGTATATTAGTCATCATACAACACACAACCTCTCACGATTGTCGATTGCCGATTGCCCAAAGTAATAGTAATACATGTTTGTCTTTTCTGCAATATTAAACATTAAAAATATATTTTTAATACCAAAAGAAAAAAAATATGGACATATACCAGCTTTGTACGATACGGACACAGAACGTAAAATATGAACCGTCTGTACAAAATATGAACGTATGGTAACCCTACCTAATATATAAAATACATCTTTATATGATGTTAAGTAATTAAAACAATAAATATCAATAATTGTTGTTGATATACATTGTGCTGTTGGGACCGTCACATTGCTGTTGAGTTTATATTATTTCCAGTACAGCATAATAAACTTCTGAATAGCTTGACTTGACGTAGCGAAGAGGTTAAAATACTTAATGAATTCCTTAGAACATGGATCAGTTTGTAATATATATTTAACAGGCCTGCTTTATATTTTATGATGTAATGACAACCTAATTTGTTTCTAGAAGTGAAATTATGGTTACGTAAGTTTTAAAGAGACCTCATACAAATGCATTTCACGAAAGCCGCTACACCAAGGTCATATAAAAAACATACAGTAGAACACCGAATCAATTGGTACTAGACCCTATTCGGGTAATAAAAAATTCGGATAGTCAGATTTTTATCTAAAAATAATCCATTTTATTTAATTACTGTATATAATTAAATGCATGTATGTTGAAATGGGATAAAAACAATATTTTGAATGAGAAAGGGTATTAATTACTTAATTAATGACAATTTAATTACATACTACAGTGCACTATTGTGTTTATTTACGTACCATCCTGTAAATGAATGTTATTGCTTGCCAAACTTATTTTACTAAAAACTTTCTCCATCCGTTTTTAGGCAGCCAGGTTGAGGATCCGCATGACAGAGGGAAGGACAATAGCGTGTGTAGACAGTACAGTATTCCTATCACATTATGTTTCCTGGCAGAATTTGGATTTGTTCTTTTAAGACGGTATTACAGTGTACAGTATTTATTGAGCCATATTATGTGTTATTTATTGTGATACATTCTTTGTTGTTGTATGCTTTTGGTTTTTTTTAGAAGAAAATTAACAGATTTATTTTATGGCATTCTGAAACTAATTCGGATAATCGGTTTTTCGGATAGTTGGAGTTCGGATAATTGAAGTTGTACTGTAATAGGTCAGAAATATTATTATTCCTGCAGCAGTATATAATTAAATAGATTGAGTTTTAAATGAAAAGTTCAATTTTCTGCTTTTGTTTATTGAAAAGTGTTGTTCATGACACAGCTCATTATAATTACGTTATCACATTTAAACTCGAGCACATACACTGGGGCTACTAAAAGTTTGTGCGCTCACTTCTTTCTCATATTATGATTCCCGATGAACTTTTGTTGTAATGTTAACTCTCGTTTGTTTATTGATATGAATGTATGTAAGATATGTTTACTCTGTAAAAATATTTTAAAAAGTTCAATTTATTTACTTTACATGTACTATTTGCTAAATAATTAGAGTAAATTTGTGAACTGTAGTTTTATGTATAGTTTATGTAAATTTATCTTCATTTCATTGTATAATAAATTAACATTTGTTGTTTTCTTAGTGTATAACCAAGCAGTATACAGGGTGGTATATGTTCATGTGATTTATGTTTTATTTTTCAGGGACCTTTTGCTCGAGAGATCTTCAGTGGAACTGTAGACCAAAGCTACATCCCCCACGCCATTGCCTACATCGCTTGTCTTGGCCCTCAGAAGTCTAGGTGTTCTATGGATAATACAACCAGATCAATGGTGAGTATATGTGGTAACCGCTACCTCACCTGCCCTGAACAAGCCACGATCACGTTCGTTGGCTTATCTAGTTGAGATCACTTCCTTCTTAATATATAAACTGGTCTGTGAATATTGCCGCATTTCTTACAAGGGATAAATCATTTAGTTTCGACTCTATATTTTCTATTCCATCTTGAATTTACCTAAGATGAATCACTGAATTAAACGTATAGTGACATAACTACCATTTAGTCAGAGTATTTATTTAATTTAATCAAAATTAAGTGTAACCCATGTTTAATTACGGGACTCAATGCACACTATTCAAACTATGTATAAATTAAAACTTGAGCATCAATTATAAATTGACCAGTCACTAAAAACAATAGACAGGATATATTTTTAGATTAGTTAGAAGATGTAGAATGATTAATGTGAGATTCACAATATTTAATTTAATGTTGAAATGATATTGAAAGAAAGTATATAGATTTATAAATTGATTGCAACTACTCTTACAATCCACAGTATTATAATATAAAATAGGAAATAAATAAATACATTGAACCTTTTCCGTTGATTCACTACCACTAGACTACTTTTTCCGTTACTTTACTACCACTACTTTATTTATCACAATTACGGTTAAGTTAGGTTGCTACTAAAGTTGATCACAAACTGTTAAATCCAATGATTGGCTTACCGCCGAATGCGCTCTCCGTGTGTAAGTTCTTGGAAAGCGATAAGATAAGGCCAGCGATATCGGATTCCTAGTGGATAAGGAATATCACAGTGGACGTTAAAGTGATTGGGGAATAGTTTTTAGAGCAATAGAATATTTATCAAGGGGTAGTGAATTAACGGAACATTGATTAATTATTTAAATCCTACAAGTTTTAAACATTCACAGTTTCCTTGATTTTCTCCTTTCACTACTTTGAAACCACCACTCAACGTTCTACGTTTATAATTTTCCCACACAACACTTGAAGGAGAATCACCACGAAAGAAAGGATGCCCACGCCGTAAGGTTTTCTTGATGACTGACCAAATCCTTTTTGTCATTATTCCATCACTTCACCACACTTCCATCTATAGACTTGCACAGGTAACATAAACAACTGATAAAGATGAATACCAACTTGGTAATTATTGTTTGAGTTGAAGACTGGAGTTAGGAGACTGAAGAAAAACTGAACAGTATGGCTGAAATAGCGGAGACTATTGAAATATCAAATTTAAACTGAAATCGACAACAACTACAACTGGCAGGTTTTGTACTCATTTCGTTGAATGTATGTGATACTACTTATGGTCATTATCATAATTAGGACTACTTATGGTCCTAATTGTTGTGTTTGAATCAGTGTAAGACATCGTAAATACTATTTTATTTAATTACTTGAAAGCGAAGTTTCTATTGATTATGGAGAAGAAGTTTACAATAAACTGATAGCCAAGCAGAAAGGAAGTGACGAAGTACAAATAAGAAGAGTCCGACAATCTAGTCATTAATTATAATTTGGAAATAACTAAAAAAATAAATAAAAAAGCCTTTTTAAAAATCTTCAGAAGAAGCTATTGAAATAAAACCACAATATCCTTGACCCACTTCCAAAACCATATTACGTCCCACCCATGGTTCCAAAACTACGAAACCACCTACGGTCACAACCCATGTCACATATACTTATAATGTAAATGCAGAATCAGCTGTTGTCCCAGGACCAGTATATCCCACAACTTACACGTATGTTACAGCCTGAGTGCATGGTCAACGAGAATCCTGGCTCTCACGTGGACGGGGTTGTCCTAGCATCTAGTGTCATGTAAGATGACAACACACACCTGTATATATATTACACGTATGTTACAGCCTGAGTGCGTGGCCACCGAGGGAACTGGCTCTCGAGGAGACGGGGTTGTCCTAGCCTCTAGTGTCATGTCAGATGACAACACAGTCACATCTTTGACTCCCAAGTTTCATATCAGAGCTCCCTTTTTATTATTGTTTGCCTGGTTATATGCAGTTACATAGGTGTCAACAAAATGTTGTGTAAATAATATATGTAAATAAATAATTTGTAACGTGGATGATATTTGGTATGTCTATTCCAGTTATGGTAGGCTGTAAAAAATGTTTATATCAACAATATATATCGAAAATCATAAGTGTATTTTTATCCAATTTAACTATATATGAAATATTAATTTATAAGGATTGTATTTTGATTTTCGGATGTCAATCTTAAGGCTGATAGGTAGGTACAATAACGTCTATAGCTTTTTCAATATATTTTTTACGTTAAATGATTTCCTTGTTATGAAATAATATTTCATATTATTACATTTTTAGAAACATAGACAAGTAGACTATACTTTTTACAAAGATTATTATGACTTTTCATTTATTTACATACAATTGATAAAAGTTTTTATATTTGATATTAGGTTAAATTTGTTTTAAATTGGACTGTATTACTAATTTTACTAAAGAATATTTACAAAAAATGTATTTACTATGTTTTAGGTGTTATGAATTAAATGATATTTATAAACATTATTTAAATCTACTAGTCTTTTTTTACTTATCTATCTTTGTTGTTTGTTTGTTTGTTTGTTCTGTACATCAGTGTCATATAAGCAAAACATAATGATTAGGCAATTGTACATATGTTTACATGATATAGTTGTTCATAAGAATAGTGCATAACTTGCATTTGTTAGATGTTAACATAAGTTAACTGACAATCATTCTTTAAAAACCAGTAATCTATTCCAAGAAATGACGAACCTGGTTTCAATTTAAGTGCCTTAAAACTACTTAAAGTTAGTTAAATTGCTTAGCATTTATTTAAGTAATGATTAATTAATTTAGCATGATTAATAAAAATAAGAATTCTGTAATGTAGTTGTTGATTTTGTTTCACTCTGCAAATCGATTAAAGAGACAATTTATTTACCTATAAGCATAAATACATTTGTAACGTTTAAAATGTTTATTGATTGCAACCGAAATCCCATTTTGTCTTCACAAGAATCTAACAGTTGTGTAAATAAAATGCATCAAAATAAATACTTAAGGCCTAAGTATTGATTCTAAAATATTTCATTCCTTACTACAGGGTTTCTTTAAAACGCAACCCTATTTTTAAGTAGAGAAAATGAAGGCCTAAGATAATTACAAGGTCATAGGTTGGTAGCCCTGGTTCTTCTTCTTCTTCCTTGGTTGATTTTTATTGTGGCATTGTTCACTTTATGTGGGTTTCGTGCAATTTCACTAAGATGAGGTTAGAAACATGATTTTGAGCAAACTTTGAAAAAGGTATCCAGAAATTTACTAAAGAGGGTTTACTTTGTTCGTTTTAACGTTGTATAAATGCTAATGGTGGTTTATTTGAACACCTAAACTAAACAAAAATGTCATTAAAATCATGTAAATAGTTGTAATAAATGTTAATAATAATAAAACGTGTTATAGATTTAAAATTAAAATGTTTTGTTACTCATTTTTATTTCAAATCATGGGTTGATTTTTAAAAGAAACACCAATTAACGATAGTAAACCTACACAAACATTTCACAATCAGTATAATGAAGTGGTGCCACAACAAATAAAACAAAACGGTCAAAGCACGATTCTCAGTTTATTGGAAATGCCATTACTCTTGCAACTTTACCTTTGATATTTCTACTTAAGAGTTCAATATTTTTAGTGGCCAAAATTATATTGGAAAGGTAACCGTAGGTAAAAAGGTATTTTAACCTAATACGTTTTGTCAACTGTCCGAACACTTCACCTTTACAAACCTGTTTTTATTTTTTATAATTTTTAACAGCTAGTAGTTCTTGTACAATAAAACCGTAAATACAATAAAGTATACATTTTCTTTACGTGGCTAAAAATAGTTGTTTGTTTGTTTGGCAATAAAGAATAATAAACCGAGGTTAGTGAAAAATATTCAAAATCAGGAATAAAACACCAGAAAAACAGACTAATTTGTTTTTGAATTTGATTGTAATTTCTCACGTGGAAAATCAACAACTAATTTGATACACTACAAACATGCTTTACCGATATCATCGTGAATTTTAAGTGTTTGTAGAAACAGGACTCAGACACCATTACTGTACTAAAATTGTTGGTATTTTATCAAATACAAAACCAATACAGAATTGATGGATATCGAGAAATGTTTGAACCACTAATTATTATAAATTACTGGTTACATGACAATCATTGCAACTACGTACTATTATAAAGAAAATTTTGTAAAAAAAATAAACTGATTTTAAAATCAGAGCCTGACCGTTTTAGAAATATGAACATATTCTGTATAGCCTCAATATTGGTCAACTTTTAGATTCAGAATCTTGCTAACTCATTCAACAAACAAGATAATAAGTGGAACCCCCACTCTCATTAAATGAGTTCTAATTAGTATCAAGTTCCAAATTTTGGAACTTGATATTAGAAAGAAAATTTGTTTCCTTCAAGAACACGATATCTAGAATAAAACTCACTTTACCAATTAACACAACCACAGTAATTATCTGGAAACAAACCCACATTAGTAACAACGTGATGCCTGGAGTTACTTCATATCCTTAAAAAATACATATCTTAGAAGGAATATCATACAGGATTCACGGACGAGATATATTGTTAAAGAATTTTTCTAAAAATCCTGATATTGGAAAAACCGTTCTACAAACGAACGTAGTATCTTGAATAAAACCCACACTACTAAATAAACGATATCTGGAATTAAACTAAAATTTATAAGGCACAAGGTATCTGAAAAAATCTATAAAGGATCAAGTAACCGGAACAACACAACAAACACGATACCTGGAATAAAACAAAAATTCATCAAGCACAAGGTATCTGGGAAAAGAAACCAACAAACGAACACAGTAACCGGAACAACACAACAAACACGATACCTGGAATAAAACAAAAATTCACCAAGCACAAGGTATCTGGGCAAAAAAACCAACAAACGAACACAGTAACCGGAATAATATAGACACTACTAACACGATACCTGGAAAAAAATATAAATTCACACAGAATAAGGTATCTGGGCAAAAAAATATCACCAAACGATCACAGTAACCGGAATAATTAACTAACACGATACCTGGAATAATATAGATTTTTTTATTTAATGCATACGGTAGCTTAGTAATTAATTTTAAAAACTTCACCAATTTAATAAGTCCATCAAGAGCCATGTGATAGTAATTTTGTGAAAAGAACCATAAGAAAATAAAAGTAAATAAAAAGAAGCAAAAATCGAAACAAATAATCGTTATGATCCCTAAACATGCTGAATATTTTATCGGCCTTTCACCTATTATCGATTTGTAAAACTCTAAGTCCCAATCTATCAACATTAAGATCGATCATTAAGAGTCTGCAGAGGCTGTCGACCATGTTGGTTTGAATGTTATTTGGCCATGTCAGCCCATAAGAACAATCTCATTTGCGTATCCACATTTGTAAATTATTAATTATTGACCAAAAGTTGTGTATGAGGTGTCATTTAAACGTTGTCATATTGACCATTGGGTTTGCTTTTCATATTTCGAATAGATATGCCTAGTTTTGATAAAAAGGTGAAAATAAAAGCTTCAAACTAAATATTTTTATTATTTTTTTCTATAAACCTAATTAGGAATTCGCAAAGCAATCCCAACGCGCAATTTCATTCTTGACCAAACGCAATTTGTTTGGAAAAATCTGTTAAAAATAACTGTATAGTTTGGATACGTCATGATCGTATGTCCGGTTCGAAAATAACATTGTTCTTATGAGATTAAAACCAACATGGCCGACAACTTCAGACAGCCTCTGCAGACTCTTAATGTTTCAGAATCTTATAATTCGCACTTAAATTTCTTGGGTTTTTACAGATTACACAGCCTAGCGTTGTCATAAAGAAGTGCAGTCTCGTAAAGTCGCCCCTGACACGTTCAAAGATATTCGACCTTTGTCAGTAAACCCATCAGTGGGAGAGCTTCTCTTTTGACAATTAATTAAAGATATCGTTTTTCGATTATTTTGCTAGCAAATACGTTCCTTATGTGCAGCCTCTATCAAAGGATTCAGCTGGCTTTGATGGCAAGTTACATTATGTGCTTTAGATCTCTCGGCGGGTTGCTAACGAGTATCATGTTTCTGTTACTTGCATGTCACTAGTTTACTATGAAATAGTTAAAAATATGCATTAAAATAAATAATTCAGTTTTAAGTATGGTTATGAGTTATGGTTAGAATATTATGGTTTTATAATAAACTCGGATATTTAATGAATTTCCCTACTTTTATCAGTATGTATTTGAAGTATATTATTTTTTGGTTAAAAGTTTAAGGAATCATTTAAATGTAATTTCTAACTAAGCGGTTAAATTATAAGTATGCCAGTGTCCTTAACCGGAGGGTTCTGAAATTACCGCATGGTAACGGAGTCAAACAACATCAAGCGTGGCTGTCCCTTGGATGGGTGACCATCTGAGCGATCCCGTCCTTGCAAGCAGCCTGCCTGCCCGGTCACTAGTGGTGGTTCGGAAGTCATTTTTAAGCCGTTGGTCCCCAGGTTAAGGTGTTAAAGAGGGCTTCTTAGCCCTAACTTCGCCTGGTAAAATAAGAAGAATTTTAATTTTTTTAAACTTTAAATGATAAACATTTGTGGAAATTTACAGGTATTTTTCATAGTAACACCTGCACAAAAATGGCTGTATTCGAATCCTTCATAAACTACTTTTACTGATCCAAGTTATGACAGTCCTAACCTATTATTACGGTGTGTAATTTAGAATATTTTCTCTTTTAATAATTAATAGTTCTGTATTTTGTATGTATCGTACTATAAATATATTATTTTATTAACTTATTTATATCCTTATTAAGATTTTATTTTTTTTAAGTGAAAACAAGCCCGAAGAACTTAAAACAATTGTTATCCTGTTTGTCACATTAATTCTAACACAAAATTACAAGTATTAATAAAGATACTGTAATCTAAGATCACGTACTCACTGTCCGCGTGACCACCACGCCTCACTTCATCAGCGATCCTTGCTGATGTACATAGGGATGGCAAATATTTTCAACACATCGATGTATCGAATTATAGATATATTGAAAACCCAATATCGATCTAACGATAATATCGAAAGAAAAATATCGATATATCGAATTGTAAATGATTTATATGTTTAAAATTATTAAATAACTCTTATGTCATGACCTAAAATACACTCATTTTTTGGTGTCATTATTTATAATAGTCGACTAAATGTAAACATTAAATACATTTATCTACACGAAACAAGTTGTGGTCTGTGGGATTGATTGATACATATTTATAATTATAATAATAATACCTTTAATTATTATGTTAATCATAATAGAATAATGTAATACGATTGTTATTTTTGTTTTTATAACTAAACAGTTTTGATCAGGATTATTACAAACACTTAAATCAAAAAAATTAATTCACTAAACCTACTTTCAATAATTGTCAGGTAAACCATTTGAAAATAAAAGTTTGGAAATCAATTTTCCACTTAACCCCTCGTTAAAAAAACTAATTAAAGTTACTTAATTATTTCAATGTCCGCTTTTTAGGGATAAGAGGCAATCTAAATGTGTTTTTTTAGATTCGTGATCATTTTGAGAAGAGAGAATAACGTCAATATTAAGTGATATGATATGTCGGACCAAAATATCGATATAGATGATCGAAAGAAAATATCGATGCTCTTATATAGACATGTCGAAACATATTTATCGATATATTGATAGTTACCATCCCTAGGTTTACATGGCATTGGAAGGACTCCAACAGTTTTAAGTAAACAAGATCGGCACGTTTAGAAGATTCTTAAAATTTGAGAACGTAGAGATGGTATGGATGGAATGAGGGGAAAGATCCTTATGTCGTTGTAGGCTTACATAAAGTCTGGATGACAAGAATCATGGATTTGTATATGAGATGGTCAGGGTGTGTGGAATTGGTATTAAAGATGCAGGCTAATGACAAGGCCACCTCGGGTGTTAAGTGACAGTATTAGCTGTTGGATAGTAAGTTACATATAATAAATCTAAAAATGAATAAATAAATTGTATTTTGAGCTCAAAATTAATGTATTTGGTTTCGATGTTACCCACTGTGATCTCTAATAGATGTTCCCCGATGTGACCTCTAATAGAGTTTGCTCTGCCGCTCCCGTGGTTCAGAAGTCACGTAAAGCCGTTGGTCCCCAGGTTAAGTGTTAGAGAGGTCTCCTTAGTCCTAACTTCGCTTGGTAAAACAAGACAATCTTTAACTTTAATCTTTTTTTTTTAACTCTCTAACCTAAAATTTCAAATCGATCCTGAGTCACAAAATTTCAGATATTTATTCGATATAAATCCTGGTATTGGACAGAAGTTTTACAGACTATAAATTCATTATATTGTCTTATTCAAAATAATTATAACATTTTTTTATTCTTTGTAGACACGAAAAATGCTTTCTCCTTAGCAGGAAGTTGCTGGAACTGATGGGCAGATTCCTACTTTCCAACTTTGATGTTCCAGAAGTGATCACGAGGATGTATGTTATCTCAGTTAATTTGAATTTACGATGAGTTAGCGTGACAAAAGTGACAGACGCTGAGACGACATGTTAAGGCTGATGGCAGCAGAATTTTGTACGAAATGTAGTTGCGAAGTTTGGAATAACGTTCAAATTGTTTCAAACATGAAACTAAAGTAAGTTTTTAACACTGTCATTATGACATTTTAAAATTATGTAGTTGCATGCCTTATGATGGTGCAATCGGTTTTCGGTGATTTAATTATTTTCCAATGTTATAATCAAAATTAGTTAATATACCTTCCCTTAAGACAGGAAAATATATTTCGAAATGTTAACCACTACATTAGAACTTGTGGCCTTATGAAGTGATGAATTTAGCTGATTTTAAATCAGCGTTAAGACAAAACCATTCGAATTACAAATTTTTTTTTATAACTACGTTTTATTTAATATAACTGAAGGGATTAAGATGTTTTTAAATTTTTTTAATGTAAAACTATTTATAATTTTAAATGTGGAAAAATGCCCTTATATAAATATGTCAACTTACCACATTCATTGGCAATCATAGTCAGTTAATTGCCTATCACCAAGTGTGAATTGCAGCTTTTGTTATTTTGTAAATATACTCATTTATTCATTCATATATTGGAAACGTTTTCTTTAAATTTAACTCTCTGTCAAACATGAAAATAAATATATTGAATTTTATTATCGACGAGCTTCAACTTCAATAATGTATTCTTAAAATAATTGTTGTTGGTATGAATTAATTTTGCAGTGCTCTTTAAATGAATAAAAAATAAAACAGTAAGGTAAATGAAGAACTTAAATTGAATTTTGTTTGGGAGAAATATGGAATAGATGAGGTATACTTTCTCTAATGAAAGAAAAGATAAACACGGAAAGAAAACTTTAATTTCCAATTACCTAGATTCCTTAGTTAAACAATTAAATTAACTTTGAACTTTTCGCTGTGTGACAGCTACAATTTGATCGTTGCAATATTCTGTACCGAAATCAATAAATTTTACAGGTTTATTTTAATATTTTAATAATATTCAAATGACTGAATAATATTTTAATAACATAATTCAACTGACATCAATGGTCGGTCAACTGTGAGTAACTCGCGTGGGCCAGCACTTCATTATCATCACCCAACTATTAAACAAATTTGTTAAGGTTGGTTTGCAACAGTATTTACAACTATCAGTAGTCTCAATATTCAAGGGGAAAAAATAGTTGTTTGCTAGAAATACAATTAGGCAACTGTGCAGGATGGTTGTTTAAGGCAATAATAATTGAATAAAAATACCTCTCAAACGATGTTTTTAACTGAAGTAGTTTATTGACATTTTATTATAGACCAGTGGTTCTCAACCTGGGGGCGCGCCCCCCTGGGGGGCGTGAGAGAATTTCAGGGGAGGCGTGAGGGTACAGAAAAAAAATTAAAAAATATATATTTTGTTAACAAACAAAAACTTTCAAAACCATGAAATAAACTTTTGTATTTAAATATATCTGGATTTTTATTTTGCATCCCAGTTTTTGCTAACGTAGAGTTAGCATCGTCAGTTTCATAATTTCACTGTTCTAACTTGAACCAACCAATTATTGACTGGAGGAGGGGCGTGAGCTATCTTCAGTGTTCAAAGGGGGGGGGGGGGGCAGTGCTAAAAGGTTGAGAACCGCTGTTATAGAAAATTGTGCAGCATTTTTGATGGGGAATATACAGATATCGCATTTCTTTTATAGATTAATTAAAAAACCAATACAACATTAAAAGATTTGACAAGTAGAAAAATATCTAAATAAAATAAAATCCACAGTACAAAGTAGGCTACTACAGTGTCGTAGAGTTTAAATATTGATCTTCCATTACAGAGCTAATTCCAGGAATCGTAACCATTCAACACCTGCATCTCGATTAATTGAGATATATACACATTAAGTGGTATTAACCAGCAAGCCACCCATACACATACAGTGGTATTGACCACCCACCCGCCCATACACATGCACGGTGTATTGACCTTCCAGCCTCTTATACAAATATCAACTACCGGAATGTGTACGCTTTTTGCCCTTTACTGAGCAAGTGGTAAAAATAAAGAGCCACTCAAAACATCAGAAAAATTTTACTTGTTTATGGTGAAAAGCTTATAATCAAAACAAGTATAAGTGAATTTTACAGAAAATTGGTAATATAATAATAAACAAGTGGCACATTTAAAGCAGATATACTCCCATCCATGCATACACGTACAGTAATATTGACTTCCCCACCCATCCACACACGCACGGTGGTAAGGGCGATCTCACCCACGTTTACACGTACTGGTAAGATCTAGGTAAATCGTGTCTGGGTCATACCAATCGTATTCGTATTGACCACCCATCCGCCCATAAACGTAAAGTGGTAATGACCACCCATCCGCCTATACTTGTTCTATGTTGTTCACCCAACCAGCCACCCATACATATACAGTGGTATTGACCACCCAGCCACCCATCCACATACAGTGGTATTGACCGCCCATCCGCCTATACTTGTTCTGTGTTGTTCACCCAACCAGCCACCCATACATATACAGTGGTATTGACCACCCATCCACCCATCCACATACAGTGGTATTAACCACCCAGCCGCTCATACTTGTTTTATGTTGTTCACCCAACTGGCCAACCATACAAATACAGTAGTATTGACCACCCCATCCACCCATATTTGTTCTGTGGTGTTCACCCAACCAGCCACCCGTACATATACAGTGGTATTAACCACCCATCCGCCCATACTTGTACTGAGGTGTTCACCCAACTGGCCACCCATACATATAAAGTGGTATTGACCACCCATACACGTACAGTGGTATTGACCGCCCATTCGACCATACTTGTTTTGTGGTGTTCACCCAACCGGCCACCCATACATATACCTAAGATCTAGGTATTTCGTGTCTGGGTCATACCAGTCGTATTCGTATTGACCACCCATTCGCCCATAAACGTAAAGTGGTAATGGCCACCCATCCACCTATACTTGTTCTGTGTTGTTCACCCAACCAGCCACCCATACATATACAGTGGTATTGACCACCCATCCGCCCATCCACGTAGAGTGGTATTGACCGCCCATCCGCCCATACTTCTTCTGTTGTGTTCACCTAACCGGCCACCCATACATATAAAGTGGTACTGATCACCCATACACACATACACGTACAGTGGTATTGACCGCCCATCCGACCATACTTGTTTTGTGGTGTTCAACCAACCAGCCACCCATACATATACAGTGGTATTGACCACCCATCCGCCCATCCACGTAGAGTGGTATTGACCGCCCATCCGCCCATACTTCTTCTGTTGTGTTCACCTAACCGGCCACCCATACATATAAAGTGGTACTGATCACCCATACACACATACACGTATAGTGGTATTGACCGCCCATCCGACCATACTTGTTTTGTGGTGTTCAACCAACCAGCCACACATACACGTACAGTGGTATTGACCGCCCATCCGACCATACTTGTTTTGTGGTGTTCAACCAACCAGCCACACATACACGTACAGTGGTATTGACCACCCATCTGCCCATACTTATTCTGTGGTATAAAACTGAAAACTAGAGTTTTATTATGAGTATAAGAACAACTCATAAAATACTAATATTCCACTTCAAAATGTTATACTAAAATTCAGTAGAGATGTAAGATAAGTTTCTTATGAACACTTTTAATTCGTCAAATAACAGACAGGCTAATGAAACAAGTTTTTCCCGTGGTATCTGGAACGTCTCGAAAGTAAAGTCTCCCTCTTTTAAAATTAACACTTCTAACATCTTCCGAATAAATTTCACTTTCTTCTTTAATAAGTATTTTTCCAATTTCAAAAACTGTTTCATACACGTGGATTATGTCATAATAAAATAACGTAACGTAAGTTATATAACGTTATGAAAGTGACTACACTTTCATAAGGTTTCCGTTTGTGTTTTTTTCATTCCCATTATTTTTTTTACTTCATTCGCCAGTTTCATGACCTTGCAGATCTATTCGTGAAGTATTAACTGTTAACTCAGTTGGGGATTCGAACCTTGAACCTTGCCCTCCACAGTCCGAAGCCTTAGCCACTGATCCACCACGCCGGCAAACTGAACTTACACAATTTCTTACTTATATATAATATTAGTGTTGTAACAACACAGGTCGATTAAAATGTAATTTTCAACCTCCCTTAACTGTTTCGTTATTTTAGATTTGTAAAATATGTTTGCGGTAATCTTAATAGATACAAATGTCAACACTAATAATGATAGTTTTAAAATGTTTGACAGTCAGGGGAAGGGGTGGGGTTACTCATAATTTTCAAAAAGCAATTATAGTTTTTTAACATATCATTTTAAAGGTCTTGGTTAGCAAATAAAAGATACAGTATTTTAAACTGGACCATTCTACAAGAATTGACAGCCGCTAACGTAACTGAGTTTCATTGTGATTCATAGCGTTAAGGAATATGTGTATTAAACAAATAATTTTTTCAAATATGGTTTAAATATTTTAAATATTAAGTGTAATACTTTCTCACATATGCGTTAGCATAAAGAAAGTATTATGATCGTCCAAAAAATGTTTTTACAAGTTGGTCTAACAATAAATTTTAGAGGCCCCTGAACCCAAAAAAAGTTTTTTCTCTGATTTTTAATTTTTTTTTTTTTGTTGTCTGTATGTGTGCCTGTCTATGTGTATGTGCAGTGGAGACCAAACTTGTAGTTTGATGGATACATTTTTATGATATTTGGTATGTATGGGTATTTAGCCAACATCTCCAGACTATATTTTCACTTTTTTATATTTTAGTTTTTTTTATATCAAAAGGTAAAAAAAAATACAAAAATGGAATCTTCTCAAAAACTGCTCTAACGATTTTAAATAACTTTTCAGGAACTATGTAAATTAAAATTTAAAATATGTTAATAAAAACCGCATGTCTCTAACTTGACTAGTTTTGGAATTATGACAAAAAACATGGAATCAATGAAATCAAACTGGAAATTTTCAGTTTTGATTTTTTAGTGTTTAATATGGGGAAAATTCTTCGGAACCATTTATTTTGTATTAGCTTATAAGTCATTGACAGGAAGTTGACCACCACCATCTTCTCTGTGTTGACAAAACTACAATCAGAGATAGTCAATCACGTGTTGAATTTCAGTGAAATTGAATCTTAATATAATGTGACATAATAATATTCAATTATGTGCATAGGGGTGGCAACGAGACATCGATACATCGGATATATGGATACATATGGTTCGATATTAGTATCGATAGTTTCTTTCGATAATGTCGACCATATCGATATTTTGGTCAAATGTATCATAACAATATATATTCACGTTTTTCTCTCACCTCAAAATCATCCCGAATCGGAAAAAAACACGTTTAAATTGCCTCCTATGCGTACAAAAATATGCATTGTAATATTAAAGTAACTTTATTTCGTGAGGTTAACGCACAAAAATGTAGTTTATTGTAGACCAGAGGGTGGAACGGGTGGCAATCGTATAAGAATGTTATTACACAATTCTTTTATATTTAACATAATAATTAGAGGTATAATTATTCTTATTTTGAATTTTTTTTCAACCCCACAGACTACAACTTTTTTTGTGTAAAATGTATTTAATTTTTACATTCAGTAGGCTATTCTAAATAATGACACAAACAATGAGTGTATTTTAGGTCATGACATAAGAGTTATTGCATAATTTTAAACGGATAAATCATTTACAATTTGATATATCGATATTTTTCTTTCGATATTATCGATATAGATCGATACCACTATACATGTATGGGTGGGTGGGTGGTCAAATATCACTGTACATGTATGGGTGGGTAGGTGGGTCAATACCACTGTACATGTATGGGTGGGTGGGTGGTGGGTCAATACTACTGCACATGTATGGGAGGGTGGGCAGGCAAATATCACTGTACATGTATGGGTGGGTAGGTGGGTCAATAACAGTGTACATGTATGGGTGGGTAGGTGGGTCATTAACAGAGTACATGTATGGGTGGGTAGGTGGGTCAATACTACTGCACATGTGTGGGTGATTGGGTGGGCAAATACACCACTGTACGTGTATGGGTGTGTGGGTGGATCTATACCACTGTACACGTATGGGTGGGCGGGTGGGTCAATACCACTGTACACTGTACGTCAGTAGTTGTTTATGCCCAAGGATGGGTGGGAGGGCTGTCAGTAATCGTGTATGTCCAATAGTTGGTGGGAAGGCCGTCAGTAGTCGTGTAAGCCCAAGGGTAGGTGGGAGGGCCGTTAGTAGTCGTGTTAGCCCAAGGGTGGGTGGGAGGGCCGTCAGTAATCGTGTATGCCCAAGGGTGGGTGGAAGGGGGGGTTTATTTAAGGTTAATTGTAAGAAAGGGTGCAGAGGTCCTAAATTATTGTTTTAAGCAATAAACCTATTTATTATTATTTATTATATCTGGTTTGCAATATATCGATAATTCGATACATTGATATGTTGAAAATATTTGCCATCCCTACATATACATGCAATTTTCCACATATCTTTGGGTGGATTTGTAAATATTATCGTAGTACATATACATATTGCTCTAATACAACCAGTAGTATCGAGGTGTAATCCAAAATCCAATCAGTTCCCGGGCGTTGTCTCCACTAATGCTGGTTTATTGGCAAATTCACCTGTCATTTAGAATTAAATCTGAACTGAGACCCATTCAGCACACGCATTATATCTGTATTTAATAATGTATCATCTCAGATACCTTCTTAGGTTTTCAATTATACATGGTATGTATAATGATTTTGGACATTCTATTATCTTTGCATATGATCTGATAAGAAACATATGATTTATTTTTAGTTCAACTATTCATTGTTAAACTTGTTGAAAGGCAAAGGTATACTTGTGTGTTGGAAGGTTTTAATTGAATTAAATGATAACTTTTAAATGTTTTATTAAGTTTTTTCATTTTATTAAAACTTTTGTATATTTATAAATATACAAAATGGTTTTCTTAAAAATATTTATAATTTTACTTGGTAAAAACAATTCATTGCTAAAACGATGAATAAAACTAGTTCATATTAAATCTAATATCTTGAAAAACAATGGTAAATGAATGCATAGAAACAGGTTTAATATTAAAAAAAAGAAAGGAACAACCCCAATACCAACCTAAAAGAACTAAAACAATCCCAATGCCAAACAGTTCTTCCATCACGTACATAACCAACTACAATAAAAAACAATAAGACGTTCAAAGCGATAAAATATATTTCCGACCAAGGGATTTAACAAAACGTGTTATATATTATGGTTTTGGACTTTCTGTAAATCTGTGGATATGATTTAATTACAAACATACGATTTACTTTCAATCATGCTGACATATATAAATATAATTTTAATCAATTGGGAGTTGGAAGGTTTTACATGAATAAAATAGAAAGCAGAGAGTCGTGCAAACCAAATTTTAAACAACTCAAGCTGTTGACTCTGCCTTGCTTGTATATTCTAGAAGCAGTTTTATATTGTAACCCCAAATGTAACCTGATAAGGAGCAGTGACTTACATAAATATAATACAAGAGGCACAGATGGCTACCGTACTGAACAACACAGAACGGTAGTAGTCTATGAACACCTTTCCTAGCAGGTGGGTGTCAATCTGATTAACAGCTTGCCTAAAGAAATGAAAATTACTCCAAATTCAAAAATATTTAGGACCCGCTTGAGGGGCATACTGTTGTCCCAGGCTTTTTACAGCGCGGGGGAGTTCCTAGCACACGACTAGGATACCAACTTGATTGGCTAGACTCATACCGTTGACTTTGTGGGTGTTACAAATATTATAGATTGTTTTGTGTGAATTGCCCACTTGTATGTATGTTTGTATGTAATTGTTGTAATGAATGAATGACTTAGGCCTTAGGTAAATTTCATTTTAACTCACTATTTGACGTTTGCAATACAATGTATGTACAATTGTCTATGCAATAAAGGAATTATTATTATTATTATTTTGATTCTTAATTGTTTTCTTTTTATTGAGTCTTACTTTTGTATATTAGTAAATATAGAACGGTACCTGTGTGATTAATTTTTTATGTATATGATCCACAAGTAGTTTAGCTATACCGGACATTCAAAAAGTCTGGAAACTCCTTAATATTTAATATATTAATAAACCTATAACAATTAAACACTAGGATTACGTCCTGACTGTAGTTACTAACTTTTTAGCCATTTTAACTGTCCTTTTTCGCTTTGGGGGGGGACATCCTGTCCTAGGATGTCTAACAATCTCAAATGTTAGCCTAGACCGAGTTATACATAATTTTAAAGATCATTGTTAAAGGAACAAATTGCCGCAACCCCGACTGAAAAAGGACTATTGGTATGGAAAAAGTAGTCTCTCAAAGTTCCAATGAGGCCAAACTTTGAGAGGCTGCTATTTCCACTAATAGTTCTTTTTCAGCCGGGGTTCCAGCAATGTTTTTCTCTAACAGTGACCTTTAAAATAAAGTACAATTCGACCTATCCTTACATTTAAGATTTTTTCAGACATCCTCCACAGGACGTTCCCCCAAAGCGTAAAAGTACAGTAACTACATTAAGAACGTAATCCTAGAGTTTAATTGTCATGGGTTTATTAATTTATTAAATATTAAGGACCTTCCCGTCTTTTTGAACAACCTGCATATATAAGTATACATAACACTTAACCATGTAATTAAATACTTGAAAGACTACATTCAATTATAAAAGCATAAATTTCCAAGTAAAAGTACTATATTGGTAGTTAAAAGGGAGAGCTTTATTTGTAAAAAGTAAGTTACCAGCTTACTAATGATCATATAATTGGAAACTAAAGTGATGAGCTTTAAATCATAAAGTACTCCTTTGCAAATCGTAATCAATAATTGTCGAGAGTTAAAACAAATCATCCACCGAACAGCAGAAAATAAATAAATAAAATAATAAAAAACTAACCTCTACTTCGTGAAGCTGGGAAATATACTGATACTTTAACAAGTTTGGATCGAGAAAGTACACCAGCAATAGCCCGTAAAGATAAAGGCGCTGTTACAGATTCGCAGAAGTTTGGCGTGTTTTTACGAACGTGGTTAGTACCCTTCTAAAGGCCAACAGCACCACAATTTCTTTCCCAACAATGTCCTACTCCTTTTTAGATTATTCCTCACTATTAAATATAAATTGCACGATTATATTACACAAATGTGAGAAAATAGTTCAATTATATTCATTATTTCAATAATTAGAATAAAAATTTAGAAATAATTTTTGAAATAATAGTTGGCTTCTAAAAATGACGGCACTAGTAATGCAGTGCTGTAACCCGGATACTTGGGGACAAAGTGCAGAGGAGATTGTAAGCCGTATATTCTATAAGGGTGTTCATCTGGGCGCCCATTTTAGTGCTCTCAGGAATTTTGTTCTACATTTTATCACAACTGCCTCTAAGAGTAGTAAAGATCCTGACTCACTAACGAACAAGCAATGTATTCCCCTCCCCTCTCACCTCCTCATAGCACCCGCCTACCCCAACCTGAAAATTTGACAGATGGGCATAACTCCCACATTTTTAGTAAATTCTATCAATGAATTTTATATATATTTTAATCTACTTTTTTAGCCAAAGATGACTGTACAGATTCCAACTCAAAATTCGAACAAATATAATGTAAAGAAAAATAATTGGTAACACATAAAAGTATCCTATATATTTAGATTTACTAAATACTAAGTTGATTAGTAGACTACCTTTTGTCCACTATATTCTCAAAATGTTATTCAATTATATAACACGGTTTGTTCATGAGTTATGTAGCAAAAAGGCCAAATTAAGTCATTTTGGGCAGCCATATCTTCATAAAGAAATATTGTAGAATTTTTTACCGTAATAAATTTTTTACTTACATGGATACCAACAATTTAATTTTTTTTAAATTCAAAAATAAAAACATCGTCCACTCAATGTAGACCCTGATCAATCTCTGATCTGCCAACTCCTTGGATGAAGGTGTATTGCACTTCAACTCTCGAAGTCTTTGCTCTATTGTCGGCTCGATGCATGTCCACCAATTGAGGATTTTCGCTTCGCCATTTGCTAGCAACATTAAAGGAGTACCATTCATATTTACCATTCCATTCTTCAATTTGGGTTGGAAATTGGGGGAAATAATGCAATTTTGACAGTATTTTGAAAGCACAAAAGAAAAAAATAATGAGGATTTTTTAATAGTAAAGAATCGATCAAACCTCTTGTCTACTTTCTAGTTTTATTTTCAAATGTCATATGAGTTAAGAAGGAACTCAAGATGAGTTGTCTTCTTATGCAAGGTTAAAAAGGAGAACGGACTATCGAACCCTCCTTAAAAAAAGTGTCCATAAAGACGTTGGTTTTCCAAAATCAACACACACTCACAATTAATTATTACACAAGGAATAGAAATGCTTTTCAATACCAGCGCCACCGGCTTTATGAGTATAAACCCCAATTTATATGCAAAAGAGGTTTTTACAGCTATCCCAATAGCTCAAAAGCAATTTTTCAATCAATGATGTATACATAAAATATTAAATAGTTTTTATTGCGGAAAATGTATTATGGGTTTTTTGTTATCAAACTTCAAAGTGATACGAAAACATAAATTAAGTGAGTTGCATGAACTAATGTCAATTGGGCAATAGTTTAAGTAATATTCAATTTATCTTATTTTGTATCTATAAAGTTTGATACTGTAATCTGTACTTTATGAGTTATTAAAAATGTCCTAGTATTTTTTAAATGTTTATCATTAAAAATTATGATAAAATATATTATTGCATTGTGTCTCTTCGGTCAAAGTATTTAAGATAGTAATTGTTAATTTTACTACTTCTGTTACAATCTTATGACTTCATTATCATAGCATTTATAAAAAAATAGATAATTCCAGGTAAATAGTTAGTATATTTATCAATAAAGAATGCTAAAACATTTGCGTGATTTTAATGTTACAGATATTTTATAGACAGAATAGTTGTAATTAAACTTAAATAGTTAATAATACACGACACATGACAAGTGGGCTAATAAAATAGCATTATTCTCTCCGTTTTTAATGTAACTAAATTTTGAATAAAACTAAAAACTTTACAAAAATTAATTATTTGAAACTCTATGTGTACCATTTAGAAAAGTTGGACCAACTTATATAAGCCGATACTAGGCAGGTCGTATATAGTCAGTCCACGTATTGCAGTAAAAAGCAAATGACATTCCCAGCTGCAGTTGATGTCTCTCCTGTATTAAACCCGGTCCACGAACAAGACTTACAAAGACTTACATAAGACTACTTATGATAGGCTAATGATACATGATGTAATGGATGGCAGTTGATGTCTCTCCTGTATTAAACCCGGTCCACGAACAGAACTTACAAAGACTTATATAAGGACTTACATAAGACTACTTATGATAGAACAGAACTTACAAAGACTACTTATGATAGGCTAATGATACATGATGTAATGGATGACAGTTGATGTCTCTCCTGTATTAAACCCGGTCCACGAACAGAACTTACAAAGACTACTTATGATAGGCTAATGATACATGATGTAATGGATGACAGTTGATGTCTCTCCTGTATTAAACCCGGTCCACGAACAGAACTTACAAAGACTACTTATGATAGGCTAATGATACATGATGTAATGGATGACAGTTGATGTCTCTCCTGTATTAAACCCGGTCCACGAACAGAACTTACAAAGACTACTTATGATAGGCTAATGATACATGATGTAATGGATGACAGTTGATGTCTCTCCTGTATTAAACCCGGTCCACGAACAGAACTTACAAAGACTACTTATGATAGGCTAATGATACATGATGTAATGGATGACAGTTGATGTCTCTCCTGTATTAAACCCGGTCCACGAACAGAACTTACAAAGACTACTTATGATAGGCTAATGATACATGATGTAATGGATGACAGTTGATGTCTCTCCTGTATTAAACCCGGTCCACGAACAGAACTTACAAAGAACTTACATAAGGACTTACATAAGACTACTTATGATAGGCTAATGATACATGATGTAATGGATGACAGTTGATGTCTCTCCTGTATTAAACCCGGTCCACGAACAGAACTTACAAAGACTACTTATGATAGGCTAATGATACATGATGTAATGGATGACAGTTGATGTCTCTCCTGTATTAAACCCGGTCCACGAACAGAACTTACAAAGACTACTTATGATAGGCTAATGATACATGTTGTAATGGATGACAGTTGATGTCTCTCCTGTATTAAACCCGGTCCACGAACAGGACTTACAAAGAACTTACATAAGGACTTACATAAGACTACTTATGATAGGCTAATGATACATGATGTAATGGATGACAGTTGATGTCTCTCCTGTATTAAACCCGGTCCACGAACAGAACTTACAAAGACTACTTATGATAGGCTAATGATACATGATGTAATGGATGACAGTTGATGTCTCTCCTGTATTAAACCCGGTCCACGAACAGGACTTACAAAGAACTTACATAAGGACTTACATAAGACTACTTATGATAGGCTAATGATACATGATGTAATGGATGACAGTTGATGTCTCTCCTGTATTAAACCCGGTCCACGAACAGAACTTACAAAGACTACTTATGATAGGCTAATGATACATGATGTAATGGATGACAGTTGATGTCTCTCCTGTATTAAACCCGGTCCACGAACAGAACTTACAAAGACTACTTATGATAGGCTAATGATACATGATGTAATGGATGACAGTTGATGTCTCTCCTGTATTAAACCCGGTCCACGAACAGAACTTACAAAGACTACTTATGATAGGCTAATGATACATGATGTAATGGATGACAGTTGATGTCTCTCCTGTATTAAACCCGGTCCACGAACAGGACTTACAAAGAACTTACATAAGGACTTACATAAGACTACTTATGATAGGCTAATGATACATGATGTAATGGATGACAGTTGATGTCTCTCCTGTATTAAACCCGGTCCACGAACAGAACTTACAAAGACTACTTATGATAGGCTAATGATACATGATGTAATGAATGACAGTTGATGTCTCTCCTGTATTAAACCCGGTCCACGAACAGAACTTACAAAGACTACTTATGATAGGCTAATGATACATGATGTAATGGATGACAGTTGATGTCTCTCCTGTATTAAACCCGGTCCACGAACAGAACTTACAAAGACTACTTATGATAGGCTAATGATACATGATGTAATGGATGACAGTTGATGTCTCTCCTGTATTAAACCCGGTCAACGAACAGAACTTACAAAGACTACTTATGATAGGCTAATGATACATGATGTAATGGATGACAGTTGATGTCTCTCCTGTATTAAACCCGGTCCACGAACAGAACTTACAAAGACTACTTATGATAGGCTAATGATACATGATGTAATGGATGACAGTTGATGTCTCTCCTGTATTAAACCCGGTCCACGAACAGAACTTACAAAGACTACTTATGATAGGCTAATGATACATGATGTAATGGATGACAGTTGATGTCTCTCCTGTATTAAACCCGGTCCACGAACAGAACTTACAAAGACTACTTATGATAGGCTAATGATACATGTTGTAATAGATGACAGTTGATGTCTCTCCTGTATTAAACCCGGTCCACGAACAGAACTTACAAAGACTACTTATGATAGGCTAATGATACATGATGTAATGGATGACAGTTGATGTCTCTCCTGTATTAAACCCGGTCCACGAACAGGACTTACAAAGACTTACATAAGACTACTTATGATAGGCTAATGATACATGATGTAATGGATGACAGTTGATGTCTCTCCTGTATTAAACCCGGTCCACGAACAGAACTTACAAAGACTTATATAAGGACTTACATAAGACTACTTATGATAGGCTAATGATACATGATGTAATGGATGACAGTTGATGTCTCTCCTGTATTAAACCCGGTCCACGAACAGAACTTACAAAGACTTATATAAGGACTTACATAAGACTACTTATGATAGGCTAATGATACATGATGTAATGGATGACAGTTGATGTCTCTCCTGTATTAAACCCGGTCCACGAACAGAACTTACAAAGACTACTTATGATAGGCTAATGATACATGATGTAATGGATGACAGTTGATGTCTCTCCTGTATTAAACCCGGTCCACGAACAGGACTTACAAAGAACTTACATAAGGACTTACATAAGACTACTTATGATAGGCTAATGATACATGATGTAATGGATGACAGTTGATGTCTCTCCTGTATTAAACCCGGTCCACGAACAGGACTTACAAAGAACTTACATAAGGACTTACATAAGACTACTTATGATAGGCTAATGATACATGTAGAATGGATGACAGTTGATGTCTCTCCTGTATTAAACCCGGTCCACGAACAGGACTTACAAAGAACTTACATAAGGACTTACATAAGACTACTTATGATAGGCTAATGATACATGATGTAATGGATGGCAGTTGATGTCTCTCCTGTATTAAACTCGGTCCACGAACAGAACTTACAAAGACTTACATAAGGACTTACATAAGACTACTTATGATAGGCTAATGACACATGATGTAATGGATGGCAGTTGATGTCTCTCCTGTATTAAACCCGGTCCACGAACAGAACTTACAAAGACTTACATAAGGACTTACATAAGACTACTTATGATAGGCTAATGATACATGATGTAATGGATGACAGTTGATGTCTCTCCTGTATTAAACCCGGTCCACGAACAGAACTTACAAAGACTACTTATGATAGGCTAATGATACATGATGTAATGGATGACAGTTGATGTCTCTCCTGTATTAAACCTGGTCCACGAACAGAACTTACAAAGACTACTTATGATAGGCTAATGATACATGATGTAATGGATGACAGTTGATGTCTCTCCTGTATTAAACCCGGTCCACGAACAGAACTTACAAAGACTACTTATGATAGGCTAATGATACATGATGTAATGGATGACAGTTGATGTCTCTCCTGTATTAAACCCGGTCCACGAACAAAACTTACAAAGACTACTTATGATAGGCTAATGATACATGATGTAATGGATGACAGTTGATGTCTCTCCTGTATTAAACCCGGTCCACGAACAGAACTTACAAAGACTACTTATGATAGGCTAATGATACATGATGTAATGGATGACAGTTGATGTCTCTCCTGTATTAAACCCGGTCCACGAACAGAACTTACAAAGACTACTTATGATAGGCTAATGATACATGATGTAATGGATGACAGTTGATGTCTCTCCTGTATTAAACCCGGTCCACGAACAGAACTTACAAAGACTACTTATGATAGGCTAATGATACATGATGTAATGGATGACAGTTGATGTCTCTCCTGTATTAAACCCGGTCCCCGAACAGAACTTACAAAGACTTACATAAGGACTTACATAAGACTACTTATGATAGGCTAATGATACATGATGTAATGGATGACAGTTGATGTCTCTCCTGTATTAAACCCGGTCCACGAACAGAACTTACAAAGACTACTTATGATAGGCTAATGATACATGATGTAATGGATGACAGTTGATGTCTCTCCTGTATTAAACCCGGTCCACGAACAGAACTTACAAAGACTACTTATGATAGGCTAATGATACATGATGTAATGGATGACAGTTGATGTCTCTCCTGTATTAAACCCGGTCCACGAACAGAACTTACAAAGACTACTTATGATAGGCTAATGATACATGATGTAATGGATGACAGTTGATGTCTCTCCTGTATTAAACCCGGTCCACGAACAGAACTTACAAAGACTACTTATGATAGGCTAATGATACATGTTGTAATGGATGACAGTTGATGTCTCTCCTGTATTAAACCCGGTCCACGAACAGAACTTACAAAGACTACTTATGATAGGCTAATGATACATGATGTAATGGATGGCAGTTGATGTCTCTCCTGTATTAAACCCGGTCCACGAACAGAACTTACAAAGACTTACATAAGGACTTACATAAGACTACTTATGATAGGCTAATGATACATGATGTAATGGATGACAGTTGATGTCTCTCCTGTATTAAACCCGGTCCACGAACAGAACTTACAAAGACTACTTATGATAGGCTAATGATACATGATGTAATGGATGACAGTTGATGTCTTTCCTGTATTAAACCCGGTCCCCGAACAGGACTTACAAAGACTACTTATGATAGGCTAATGATACATGATGTAATGGATGACAGTTGATGTCTCTCCTGTATTAAACCCGGTCCACGAACAGAACTTACAAAGACTACTTATGATAGGCTAATGATACATGATGTAATGGATGACAGTTGATGTCTCTCCTGTATTAAACCCGGTCCACGAACAGAACTTACAAAGACTACTTATGATAGGCTAATGATACATGATGTAATGGATGACAGTTGATGTCTCTCCTGTATTAAACCCGGTCCACGAACAGAACTTACAAAGACTACTTATGATAGGCTAATGATACATGTTGTAATGGATGACAGTTGATGTCTCTCCTGTATTAAACCCGGTCCACGAACAGAACTTACAAAGACTACTTATGATAGGCTAATGATACATGATGTAATGGATGACAGTTGATGTCTCTCCTGTATTAAACCCGGTCCACGAACAGAACTTACAAAGACTACTTATGATAGGCTAATGATACATGATGTAATGGATGACAGTTGATGTCTCTCCTGTATTAAACCCGGTCCACGAACAGAACTTACAAAGACTACTTATGATAGGCTAATGATACATGATGTAATGGATGACAGTTGATGTCTCTCCTGTATTAAACCCGGTCCACGAACAGAACTTACAAAGACTACTTATGATAGGCTAATGATACATGATGTAATGGATGACAGTTGATGTCTCTCCTGTATTAAACCCGGTCCACGAACAGAACTTACAAAGACTACTTATGATAGGCTAATGATACATGATGTAATGGATGACAGTTGATGTCTCTCCTGTATTAAACCCGGTCCACGAACAGAACTTACAAAGACTACTTATGATAGGCTAATGATACATGATGTAATGGATGGCAGTTGATGTCTCTCCTGTATTAAACCCGGTCCACGAACAGAACTTACAAAGACTACTTATGATAGGCTAATGATACATGATGTAATGGATGACAGTTGATGTCTCTCCTGTATTAAACCCGGTCCACGAACAGAACTTACAAAGACTACTTATGATAGGCTAATGATACATGATGTAATGGATGACAGTTGATGTCTCTCCTGTATTAAACCCGGTCCACGAACAGAACTTACAAAGACTACTTATGATAGGCTAATGATACATGATGTAATGGATGACAGTTGATGTCTCTCCTGTATTAAACCCGGTCCACGAACAGAACTTACAAAGACTACTTATGATAGGCTAATGATACATGATGTAATGGATGACAGTTGATGTCTCTCCTGTATTAAACCCGGTCCACGAACAGAACTTACAAAGACTACTTATGATAGGCTAATGATACATGATGTAATGGATGACAGTATATGTCTTTCCGTACTAAACTCGTACTTTTTGTTTAGTCCATCAACAGGACTTACAAAGACTAATGCTGATAGGCTAATGATACTTGATGTATTACTGCATGATGATGGATGGATGGATGCAGAGCTGATCCAGATCCCTGAAAGTCAACGGTTGGACGGCGAAAACAAGGTGAGACCTTTCTTCAGGATTGAGGCCGTCAAGGATGACAGAAACTGTCTCCGCATCTGACAAGGTGAGCCCAACTCAACTCCCAGATAGCCCCCACAAAAGAAAATAGAACCTCACCGTGCTGCTGAGGTCTGTAAAATATATCAAAGTTGAGTACTCACGTAATTTAGAAGAAATGAAAAGACTGAGCACCTCCTAGTGAAAATCATGGAACGTTCTATATCTGACCAGCACCATTGAGAGCCTTTTTGAAAGGCTACTCCGACAGAAGGGAACGATAAGATGAATAAGAGACGTTTCCTCCAATCCCGGAAAGTCTCTGAGCCTGAAAAGAGGGCCGAAGAACGAAAGAAGGACCTCTGGATCCAATCCGTCAACATAAGGCCCTGCAGTGAAGGAGTCCACAGGTTGGGCAACTTATGATAGGAGGTGACGTGACCTGAGGGTGAGGATCAGGGTGAACTGCAAAATCCGGAACTGGAGGCACCTCCGGCAAGCATGGTGAGGTCACTGGCTCGGGGGCTGATATTGGTCCTAGGGATGGAGTACACCAAGGATACGACGGTGGCAGCCTCTCCACAGTCGGCGTCGAACAGAACTCGAAGAAGAACTCGGGCGGGATCAGCTGGAGATCAGCCGCAACCTGGATCCTAACTGGCCCACCCGGAAAAGAAATTTGCTACTATCGCTCCTGGAGGGAGGATTCTCAACGAAGTCTTCTACTGCTCCCACCCATTATACGAGAAGAGGCCTACACAAATCAAGTTCTTCTGAGATACTCATCCCCTCGCTCCAGGCCACAGGAGTACCAGCCGACAACAACTACCTAAGCTGCCTCCGCAACTCCATGGTGGACACTGGCAACCAGCACAGGCCCTAGAACCTTCATTTTGAAGATCAAATCTCCTTGTTGAGGTACCCTTATATATAACTCATATTTAAACCACAACAACAACAAACCACAGAAACCAGAAAAACTCAAAGCACCAAAATTCAATAAATATCAAATATGACATAGTGCCCAGGACCCAGCTCCAGGTCGAAAAGAGAGACAGAAAAGCCACCCAGGTCCAACGGACCAGCTGCCATAACGACGACGACTACACCCAGCTACCACACAATACTGAAAACAAAAACCTAAAATCCTAAAATCCCTCCTGAGTCTGTGCAACAATCTCACTTTATTTTAACCAACAAACCCAGCTTTAAAAAAATGTTGTTTAAACTTAAAACTTGTTTTTGAAATTTTTTCAACAATCCCCCTCAGTACAACTACTGTTCAACAACCCCTTTTTTGTATTTTTTTTATTTTTTATAACGCTTTTTACGTTTCACGTAGCAGGGGTGGCAACAAAATTGAACCACGTTCTGCTACCAACGGTTGCAACCAACCCACACAATATCATTAACTGGGCCCAGGGTGTGAAAGCACCGGAATCAGGACACTAAACAAAAACAAGTTACTTCCAAAAATGCAATTTATTAAAAGACAAACATTTTTAAATTAAACAGCAGTTTAAATAGGAATTTTTAAAAATTAGTCTGTTGCTAGTTATAAAGTTAATACAATTTAACCAAGATAAAATATGACTTCAACAAAGTATAACAATATTAACATTTTGAACGAGTAACAAGAATAAATAAATAAAACTAACAAAATGTAAGATTGGCCTTAACAAATATATAACAATACAAAGTAAAAAACAAAAATACATCAAAAAACCTTCCAACTCTATAACCTACAAATATTGAAAACAAATACCTGAAAACACAAAAATGAATAAATACTATACATAAATAACAACCAAATAACGCCAAAGATAAACTAAAAAATAATAAACTCCAATTAAAATGTTGGGTAGCTTACAGTACGGGGCCTCGGGAACGCAAAAAGTAATACGAATGTTAGGCCAATTTGGAAAAGCTAAAAAAAAAATAAATAAAATAAAACAAAAGGTTTAAGGTAGTAATTTCACCAAATCCTTCGGACCAGGAAGGACGCCTCCTAATATGATAACTAATTAGTTACAAGCCTCCAAGAACCCCGTTAACAAAAAAAAAACCCCTAAATATATATAAAAGTAAACAAACTAAAATAAAATCTATACAAACTCCTCTCAAAAGTACGACTCCCACACAACAAAATGAATGTCCCAACGTCCCCCAAAACTTGCAAAACCCATTCCCCCCAAAACCAAGACGAACTCTGTCCCTACACAAAACCCGACTGAAACCCCCTTTTGTTTTTCCTTCCTGTACCATTCTTCATCTTCTTTTTATGTATTTATTTATATTTGTTTATAACACAAAATACACAAAAGGTTGCCTAGAGTTGTGAAAAGAAAATAATATAAGGAGTCTTATTGTTCTTCTGCATTTATAATCCGTCAAAAGCGCAGCGAGGAAAGACAGAAATAAAGCTAATGAAAGGCCTAATGGACAGCCCAGCCCGTAGATCCTTCACTGCGTCCGCAGGGGACATCAAGGAGGAAGGCAATGCAGGTGACGATCCCCCCTCCCGGATCCTGGAATAAACGGCAGTCTAACCCAAGAGAGGAAAAATCAAACAAAATCATTAATAATCAAATTAATTGTATCTTAAAACACACACACACACACACACACACACACACACACACACACACACACACACACACACACACACACACACACACACACACACACACACACACACACACACACACACACACACACACACACACACCACACACACACACACACACACACACACACACACACACACACACACACACACACACACGCACGCACGCACGCACGCACGCACGCACGCACGCACGCACGCACGCACGCACGCGCACACACACACACACGCACGCACGCACGCACACACACACACACACACACACACACACACACACACACACACACACACACACACACACACACACACACACACACACACACACACACAAAGATATTTATTTTATAAAAAATAAAAACCCTTAATTTCACATTTGTTGATGTTAAATATTTTATATCACTTATAATTGGCTTTGAATTTTTTATGTAAGTAGAGATAACGTTACTCTGCTGGTGGCTGTTGCTAATGATAACTTAGTTCCAATGGTGGATATAGGTAGTATAAAATATACGCACGTATTCTCTAAGGCAACCTCACAAAATGGGCGATAAAAATACTTTGTAATACAATAAAACGTTTTAAAATCCTGTACTAAAAATCCATAAAAATTGTAATCAACCAAATGTTATGCTATGTTTTTAATCTACAATAATGTTTTTAAAGTGACTATAGTGAATGAAAAACATTTACATCGCGAATTGCAGTAGGTAGATTATTGTTTTGTGTGTTTAATCTAGATACTAAATAAATTAATATGACCCAACTATTTGCGTAAAGGACTTATACCTAAATAATGGATTAAATACAGGGCAGAGTGTATTTTAATTTTTATTCACTATATACAAATAACAAATTTATTTTTTTTTTTTTTTTAATATGTAAATCAGAATATCATTATCAACGAATACTATAAGTTGAAATAAATATGGAAACGCTTTCACAGCTTTTGTATGACTTCACTTGTAAAGGTGAAATTTTGTACATCATCAAGGTTACAAAGAACACATTTTTTAAATCCATTAGTGACGTTTCATCTTTTTAGGGGGACGGCCCACGAGGAGTTGAACGAAAATCTTCAACGTAAGCCTAGGCCGAGTTTGGTATCAATTAATTGAAAGGTCTATTCAAGAGAAGTTAATAGTCACAAACAGGACTTCGTGGAAATACAAACCTTTCTAGAGTAGTGGTCATTTGAATTTCAAAGTAACTAATTTTAACAATATTAATTCTCCATTATTTAACGGTTTGAATAATGGAGAAATAATATTGTTTATAATATTATAATAAATAATACGTATTCTGATAAAAAAATTATACTTTACGGAACAAAATTATTATTAAAAAAAAAAATAAATAACCAAATTATATATAGAAAAAATAACGTTGTTGTGAAAGCGTTTCCATATTTTTTCCACCCTGTATATAACAGCTATATCTGAAAAAAAACAATTGTTATAAAGATGTGAAAACCCCGTTTAAATTTTTGATATTTACAACTAAATTATTATATATTCTACCTGATAATGCAAAGTTAATTAAGTTTTGAACCAGTTAATTTCAATGTAATACACTCTTGAAATTGCCAGTTATTTCAAATGGCCATATTCTAGATTTCAAGTTTACTTAACACTAAGGCGTGAGTGCAGTTGTGAAACAATATTAATTTAATTATATTAAAACAAATTAAACATTCATCTCTGTTGTAAAAATATATTGAACATTCTGAGAACTAGTTTTCAGTGAGAGATACATTTTTAAACATATTTAAACTTTGGCAAGATTTCAGTTATAAATTCGTCAGAATCATTTCACAGTTTTTCTAAATCATTCTTTAATCGTCAACAAAATAAAATGTATTGAAGCTTTTATAGGTTCTAATGTCTTAAGTATACCCATTGGTTCCTTTAACTATGATATACCGTACGGCCCTTCATGAGTATAGGCTATTACTGTCGGCGCAGAAATTATGAGCCCCTGAGTTTGAAAGTTGTTTTCTAAAGGACTAAGAGGATTACAAAAATCTAATCACACCATTGTTTTCCTCGTTTAATTGTACGTTATATCATATGCATTTTTAATTTGTATTACAAGTTTTAATAATTTCTATTCTAGTTGGAACAAAAAAGTATCGGAATTTTAACTATTTTTCACTGTACATCAAGTTTACACCGTTATTTTCTTTAAAAAACCGTTAATGTATCGTTTTTATATTTTGATAACAGGTCGATAGGAAGGTTTTCTATAAGTTACATAAAAATACATTTTTAACCTTTCGAGAAAAAAGTTTGTATCGATTCCATGAAACGTTGTTTTCTTGGCTACTAGAGGTCTTAAAATTAATTACTTGATCTTGTTGTAATCCTCATGACATGTATAGTTACGATACATTACTTTCAAATGTGTAAGTAAATGCAATGATTTTATATTGACTTAAATAAATTTAAATTTATTCATTTTAAAGTTATTTATAACTGATTTAAATTGATGTAAAATCACCGCATTTACTTACACATATGAAAGTAATGTATCGTAACTATACACACCAAATTATCAATTTTTAATTAATTAATCAATTAATTAAAATCAATCAAATTTTAATAAAATTAAAATTAATTAAATTTTAAAATCTCTAGAAAAGAAAACAACGTTTCAGTGAGTTGAAAAAAACTTTTTGTCCAAAATTTAAAATTATAAAATATATAAAACTTATAGAAAAACATTCCTATCAACCTGTTGTCAAAATACAAATACGATACATAGTGCAGTCATTGAATCATTATTGCTCAGAATTTTTTTACTGTGAACCGAATTGCATACAATTTTGGAATTAGGTTAATCTTACCCTTAACTTCAAAAGTGAAGATGATTTGAACTCCGCAACCACCCGGGGGTGGTTGCCACCCCTTCTCGGTGGTGAATTTTTTTTCAAAAAGTAACCTTGGATATCGATAGAAGGCTTGATTTTAAGCACAAAATCATTTATAAAGTTTTTCGAAAAATCCAATACTTTTCAAGTTATTGGCAATAGAAAATTCGAAATTTTTTCACGTTTTTCGTCGGTTTTTTGCAAATATCTCCAAAAATATACGTTTTATCAAAAATTTTATAAAAACAAAAATATAGCAAGTAAAAAAATGAACAATTTAGTTTTTTATAAAGTATTCTAAGTGCAATATTAAGCTAGATATTAAAGATCAAAGCCGTTTTTTACTTTGTCTGAAATTTAATCGATGTGGTCAATGCCATCTAGCGGCGAGCAGATGCATTTTAGGCATTCTAATAAAAAATGATTTTGTAGTGCTTGAAATAAGATTTAAAATGAGCACTATTAAAAGTCTTTTGAACTTAAAATAAGTGAGCTGTATTGCAAATAAGAGGAGCATCTAATGTTTTTTCTTTTAAATCAATGGGTTTCATAAGTGCCATTTCCACCAAAATTAAAATTAATCGTATTCCGCCTAGAAATAACTTTATTATGAAGATTTTGATCAGTTTGGCTGCTTCAGGACACATATTTTTCAAAAAAGTCACGATTAAAAAAACAACAAAAAATTTCAAATTTTTAAAAAACCCATTTTTTCATAATATCTCAAAAATGACGACAGATACGTATAAAAATGTAGGGATAAAAATTTAGATATATTTTTGACAAACAATTTGGTTTTTTTGTTTTTTATGTCAAACAAAAATTGACGGAGATATAATTGTTTAAAGAGCGCGTGGCAGCGCAATCACAGCCTCTCTTAAGCTCTTTAACCCTTCACCGTTTTAGAAAAAGGTTTTTTACTATATATTGCAATAAAGGATGTTGTAGCTCTTTTAATTACCTTTACAATGGTTTTTTATAAATTGTGATAGCATGAAAATTGAAGGAGTTATGGTCCGAAAACTTATCATATTTTTTTCTACATAGTAACTGAAAATTTCGGAGTGTGAATATTTGGAGCAATGTGAAAGTACGCAGTATAATAGAGACCATAAACTATTGTAATGTGTAATATACTATAATTCATACAATTTAATTAAGAAAATTAAAATTGACCTTACTTCATAGGGTGAAGAGGGTTTAAAAGCATCTTCAAAAGAATACTTGTGGAAGAGATTTTTTTCCAATAGCTTTTCACTAATTGCGTATCTGTATTTGAAAAAATGCGCTATGAGAGTTTTCTCAAAGCTGCTACGAAAAACACTGCCGTAAAATTATCATCCTTAGTTCCAACCGTTGGTGCCATAAATGAACATACTAAGAGGGTTTATCTTCAAACCCAGATTTGGCTTGGCAACAAAAACATTCATCCAACGGATTGGGGGTGGGTCATGAATGACGGTTTATTAAATCCACTTAAGTCTGTAGATCCACCCGCACCACAAGAACTCCTGAAAATGATTTTTTGCAACTGCAAAAAAGGATGTGAAGCGTCTTGCGGATGCAGAAAAGTTGGTCTATTTTGTAATAGTACCTGTGGAACGTGCAGTGGAGATAACTGCCAAAATAGCCCTCCAATTCAGTCAGAAGATGTTGAATGTGACAGCGACTCCGATATTGAGTCATGAATAATAATATTATATTTTAATAATAATAGTACAATTTTATATAATTTGTTAATATTTTATTCAATAAATGGCAATTTTTTTACTCTAAATTTAATTATTTTTAAATATGTAATCATATATAAAATTACTGTTTTAATTTAGGGGTAGTTTTAAGGGTATAAAAGCTTAAGAATATGATAATCATTTTCGAGAGTGTGGAATAATATTTAAATCCTTTTCATTTTATCAAAAACAATTTTTTCATTTTTTATCAAGTGGTAGTTTTCAAGGGTTGAAAGGGGGTTAAAAATGTGATAATTATTATAGAGAATATAAAATATTACTTACTCTATACTTACATCTTTTTATGTCATACCAAAGTATTTGTTTGTGATTTTTTCAATTTAGGGGTTGTTTGCAAGGGTTGTAAGATTTTCAAGGGGTTGAAAATGATTTTAATATGAGGTAATTGTGTTAGAAAACACTTTACAATTTCACCACTTACTATTAGACATGTTTTCTAGCGATAAAATGGCTCAATGTCAATTTTTCCATTAAGGGGTTGTTTACACCCCTTAAAAATAATAGGCGGAGTTCAGATCATTTTCACTTTTGAAGTTAAGGTTAAGATGAGCCTAATTCCAAAATTTCATGCAAATCGGTTCACAGTAAAAAAGTTCTGAGGTAAGACCGTATTTTTCGCTTCAATGACTGCACTAACATTGACGGGTTTTTGAGGAATAATGGTGTAAACTTGATGTACAGTGAAAACTAGTTAAAATTCCACTACTTTTTTTATCTAACTAGGATCAAAATTATTAAAACTTGTAATAAAAGTTGAAATAATTTTGTACGATTTAACGTACAATAAAACGAGGAAAACTACGGTGTGCTAGCATTTTTTTACGCCTCTTAGTTCCTTAGGAAACAAACTTCAAATTCGGGTGCACATAATTTCTGTGCCGACAACTATTTTTCCGTAATTTATTTTCTTCTGACAGTTATTTTACCCAGGATATTTCATACTGATCCAGGGCTGGTTTAAGGCGTAAGCAAAGTACGCGGCCGCGTAGGGCACCAGGTAAAAGGGGGCGCCTAAAAGGTCAGTATTAAACTAGGGGACTAACAAAATATCGTAATCTGAAGTAGGAGAAAGTGATAAAAAAATATCATGTGGTGAAAATATACCGAAGGTGTAGTAGTGGTTCTGATCTTGGCTGATCTAAAGTTTGAGTGTTGACTCATTCTGCCAAATTCATATTGTAGGATTGTTGGAACCCCGTAGGCATACGTATACCACACTACTGTTGACTGTTAATGTCATTCTCAAATTGACGTGAAACTCACAGAAAGATTTGCTCCCCCATTACTGGCTGAAAAGGCGGCTGATATTAGTTCCCTTATGCGCCGTGGAGTAACGCAGCGCTTGTGATGTTCGATGTTCTCATTGTAGATATTAGTTCCCTTATGTGCCGTGGAGTAACGCAGTGCTTGTGATGTTCGATGTTCTCACTGTAGATATTAGTTGCCTTATGCGCCGTGGAGTAACGCAGCGCTTGTGATGTTCGATGTTCTCATTGTAAATAACCCTCGTCTGCTACAATTTATTAAATAAAAATAAATCAATAAATAATGTTGTTATTGCAGAAGCACATGAGGACATCAAAATGCATTACAATCATCAATTTCTTAGGCTATAAATTAGGTTTCAGTTCTAAATAATATACAACATATACAAATTACACATACACATTGCTATAGTAAAAGTACATAAATATAATAATAATTAAAATAAAGCAAATTAGTCAACAGAATTAATTAATTTCCACAATTATTACAGCTTACAATTGCTTACAACAATTTTTATCAAATACAATTCAATTACAAATTCAAGATATTTATTAAAATTTATAAAACCCCACTCAAGAAGATATTCAGTCAATCATCATGCATTATTTAATGGACTAACGTAATTTGCAAGTTATATAAAAAAAAATTTCTACTGCGTGAATTACTGAAATTCCTGTTAGTTTAAAATGTTAAACAAAATTGTGCATTTCTACTAAACTTTGAATAATAATTGAGCTAAGGAGAGTGACACGACTATGATACAATAATATGTAAACAGAAACAACCTGGTTCAATGTATTCGCAGTGTAGTGTTTGTAAATATAAGTAGCCTATTTATAGGCCAACTTTATTCATTTATTCCTCAATGAATTCATTTGTACAACAGTGTTTTCAGACCACAGTGCAGTATATATTGCAGCCAAACGAACTGGTTTGCATAATTTGTTTCAACTGAAACCATATTTTTTTTACTCCGAAGAATTAAGTAAAAATAGTTGCATCTCGGAAAATCCCGAAAAGGGGGCGTAAGGTTAGCTTTTTGGAAAATTTTCAAATAGGAACATAGGTTCAAATTGAAACACACCTCATTTTTAAGGTCTTTAAGCCTTATTATTTTTACATAAAAGTTTTCATATTAGTCTAACCTAACCTCTGAGGGCAGGATGGCCCAAAATACAACAAGATTTTTTTTAATATCATGTTACTGTTACTCTTATCTACATCACAAGTATGTAAGTACATTTTTATTCAATAATACTAATGAAATGTCCTTTCAATTAACAATAAAAATAGACACTTATCTTCCCATCTTCAAAAAGGCAAAAATCTATAAAATTTTTATGAAGAAAAATGACTGTAAGTAAACATTTTTTAATAGGACTCTTTGCTATGAAGCACATCAAATTAAAAGACTTTAAAAATTAAAAGAAAATTATCTGCAGTATTCATCATATCTTTGGTGGTTCTTAAATTGTGGACGAAAACCCATTTTTTACTACGAAAATAGGGTTAGGTGTAACATTTTTTAACATCAAACTAAGTTATGTCATGCTGCATATAAAATTACTTATATGCAGTTTAAAGTTTAGCAATTAATTGTTCATTACTGTCAAATGGCAAGTGGGAAACAATTTTTATATTTATACTTTTCTTGAGTTTTATCCTATTTTAGTTGTTGTTTGTTTTTAACATTCTTTTAATTTATGAGTAAATAAATCGTTTAATTTCTAGTAAGCTGACTTGTGTTGTATTTATTGATTTTCTACACCTTAAGTAGATTGATTTTGGGCTTTAAGGTGTAAAAATAGTATATTCAAAATATATAAGTTAATCCTGATAATTGTGTCTCAGTATTTGTTTCTTTAGTATTTGTATTTATTTGTCTTGTATTTACAAGTATTTATATCCAGAGAGAATGTCTCTCATCTCTCAGATTTTTATTGGGGGGGGGGGCGTAATTTTGTTTGCTTACACTAAAAAAATGTGCTCAACCGGCCCTGTATGGATCTTATAAAAATAGCTTTGATTTATCTACCCAGAATGTGACTTTTTTGAAGGGTTTTCTCACATTATTATTATTTATTTAGAAGGATATAGGTTTTAAGGAAAGGAGATCGACGAACAGTAACTCAATAAAAAACTGTTTATGTAGTTTTGAACAACAATTTCGTATCTTCAGCTCTTATAGTATTTTTCCAATATGGTTATTAACCGTAAAGCTTAAAGTTCTTTTAATTTCAGACTGATATGGTAACAAGGCATTTGGACATTACATAACTTTGTGAAGACAGTAATCATAGGTATTATATGCCTTTCATAAGCAAAAATATATAATTTTACTTTTAAATGAAGGTTATAATATTGTCAAGTTGACATCTTTTTTTAAGGTTAAGTGTAAGAAAGCACCATGAGGCCCTAACTTCACCTTTTTGTAAACATCTTACAAATAAAGAAATTTCTATCTACCTATTCTTCTTTATGTATTAGGATTATTGTTGAGATGATGTTGACATCCATACATCTCAGGTTATGCACAGTTAAAAAAAGTTGGAGCGAATTAAAAAAATGTATATTATTTTCCAGGAGATTCAAAGTATGCTAGATTAGCTTAACATTTCTAAGAATTCTATATACATGTACTAGGGGACACCCCTGCATGCTTCACGTGCCAACCCTGACGCTTAATGTACTTGATACACCTCGGCATTCGGCCGCGGCATGTGACTTTTGATTACAAATAATAGGTAGTAGATTAACTGATCTACTGTGAAAAATCACAATATTAAATTGTTTACAGTATCTTACTCACATTACTTGCTTTGATACCTATTTTATTATAAATACCCAATGGAATTACTTAGCCTGTTTCAAACGTGTTCATTTTATTTGTTTTTGTTTAAAAGCTGAAGATTAAACTCATAGTATAAAATTAAAAATGCATCAATCATAGAACAGCTTTGTTAAGTGGGATCAATAGTACAATGTCAAATATACAAAATAAATATGTTTATTTATTCACAAAACAGCTGTTATTTACTAAAATCAACCAAATGTTATCCTTATGGAACAATCTTTAAGGGGTGGTTCTACCCCTTAGGAGTTCTTTATCAAGATGAAAAAACTTTAGTTGTCCTATTTTAAAGACCTAAAGACACAGTATACAAAATTTCAGCTTTCTACCTACATGGGAAGTTGGAGAATTAGTGATGAGTGAGTGAGTCAGTCAGTCAGTGAGGGCTTTGCCTTTTATATATATATAGATAATCCCACGAAGATCTTTACAATAACACACACAATACATATTTGTTTTTTAAAAAAGTACATTGAATACTCTGATTAACAGGGTGAATTCCAATTTCCTGCTAAGACCTACATAAATAATAGATGCAAGTTCTCTCTACAATGATATTGCTGCATTCTTAGGCGACACTGGTGTCCTCGTCGACAGACTGTGGTCGGTTTCTTGTGGTGTCCTTAGTGTGCCGTATTATCCAGGGCAATTTGTTTTGCTGGAGGATATGTATCTTACGATACCATGCTTGTCTATGTCAGTCGCAGTATATTAGGATACTTTATTGCACAGACGCAATATTTGTATTTAGTCTCCTTCTTGCTTAATATTCCATCATAGCTGCACTAGACCGTAACAGTAGTCTTGTTCTTTTATTACAAATAAACTTTACATATTGAATATAACTTCGATGTATATTATCAATGTGTTCTCTCCAAAAGGTTCTGCTGGAACGGCCGTAGGTGGATAAGGCGGTGACTAACTACGTGGCTGGTCCGGGTTCGGTTACCGATATGACCTCTAACAGTTTTTACCCCTCCGCTCCCGTGGTTCGGAAGTCACGTTAAGCCGTTTGTCTCCAGGTTAAGTGTAGAGAGGGCTACTAAAGATCATTCCTGGTAAAATAAGACTTTCTTTAAGTTTTTAACTTGTTATGAATGTTGTCCCATATGACACATCATAGTTTACAAACACTGTAATTTAAAGACTTACGTTTTTTAAATTCTATAGTTCCTCTTCAGTGCACAAATCAAGTACAAAATACCTTAAAATATGTAACCTCTCATCTTCAATTGATGACAAATGATTTTTATAGTATTACAAAAATTTACGAGTTGCAAGCAGCCTAATGTACGGTACGTTTTATATACAGGTCTTGGACTTATTATACTGCAGACTAGAGGGACAAGATAAAATTTACTAGTACTGTAGGAAGCAGCCCATAGTACAATTCATCTCTTACTGAGGACTTGGCGCCATTTGGGAGTTCTGTTATAAGCATTGTGCAGTTCATTTTTTACGAAGTGTACTGCACAATACTTTGCAAATATATAAGTACCTTCCCAAATATATTAGTAGAATTTGACGGGCAAATTAAGTGCAAGGTATTGACACTCAAAGTTTTTACTTTCCAAAATAACTTACAGCTTGATATTAGTTAAACAGATATATTAAAATAACGATAAAGATAGTATGTATTTAAAGTAATAATATAACTTAAACCCAAAAATGATTGTCTAGAGTTTATATAGGCCTTTATTGAAGGAGTAAAAGTATCCATAAAAGTAAATTGTAAACATATTGTTTATGCAACACCTAACATATATTTATGCACAACCATCTCTATAAACGAACAGTATGGCTTATAATAATAAATATGAATCCTTAGTAAAATGATGCATTAGCTACAATTAAAGGTACAAAAAAAAGAAGTTAATATACTGTACGTAACCCATCTGCCTACCCTGACACGTACAGTGTTATTGACCCACCCGCCCACCCTTACACGTACAGTGGTATTGACCCACCCACCCACTCATACACATACACTGGTATTTACCCTCCCGCCCACCCATACACTTACAGTGGTATTGACCCACCCACCCACGCATACACTAACAGTGGTATTGACCCACCCGCCCACCCATACACATACAGTGGTATTGACCAACCCACCCACCCATACACTTACAGTGGTATTGACCAACCCGCTCACCCATACACTTACAGTGGTATTGACCCACCCGCCCACCCATACACTAACAGTGGTATTGATCCACCCACCCACCCATACACATACAATCGTATTGACCAACCCGCCCACCCATACACTTACAGTGGTATTGACCCACCCGCCCACCCATACACTAGCAGTGGTATTGACCCACCCGCCCACATACAGTGGTATTGACCCAAACACCCACCCATACACGTACAATGGCATTAACCCACCCACCCACCCTTACATATACAGTGGTATTGACCCACACGCCCACCCATACACGTACAATGGTATTGACCCACCCGCTCACCCTTACACGTACAGTGGTATTGATCCACCTGCCCACCCTTACACGTACAGTGATATTGATCCACCTGCCCACCCATACACGTACAGTGGTATTGACCCACACGCCCACCCATACACGTACAATGGTATTGACCCACCCGCTCACCCTTACACGTACAATGGTATTGACCCACCCGCTCACCCTTACACGTACAATGGCATTGACCCACCCGCTCACCCTTACACGTACAGTAGTATTGATCCACCCACCCTTACACGTACAGTGGTATTAAAACCATCACCTCCACTCCTATCACAAAATGTCAACCCGTACAATAATGAACCATAAATACCAGTAAACGTCTAGTAAACCAGTAAAGATCTAAATACACACGTAGTAGAAACGCAATCTGTTATATTTATAGTGTATACATATATACACAAAATTGACATACATTTTAATACTCAGTCTATTTAATCTAGCCCATAGTATAGTTACAACATCTTAGTAGAATCACCCACCCACCCATTCACGTACAGTGGTATTGACCCACCTGCCCACCCATACAGAACAGCGTGAAATTAATAATGGATGTTTTGACGTTTACATACATTTTTCGTAGCACTAGTGAATAATGTTGGAAATTAAAGATTTTCCATTTTTGACTGTGTTTTATACTTTTTAAATATTGCTAAAATTAGTATCAAGGTCCCAAAAAAACCCTTTGGGAGTATTATAAGTTTAACATTTGAAATTTGTTATTGGTTTGAAGTAAAATATTACATTAAACCACTGACTGAACTATGTGTATTGTTATCAGTAACAGATATCAGTATTGACTTGTACCATTTACCTTGTTAAACCATTTGATAACAATCTCTTTCACTATACACACCATTAACCATTACAGCAGCGTACAATTTAGAACTTATGGTTATCCCGATCAAAACTTGACTGTCCCAAGACAGTCATAACTAAACACACAAAGTCTTAATCGTACATTATAGGCTATATTTTCGATGACCAATACCTTCAAATTGATTTATGAGTTATCTAAATTTATCTCCCATCTAGGTTTTAATTCCGAAGAGACCTCTCATTCCCATTATGCGATCGTTTCTTAGGCCTAGATGGAATTTAAAAATCCATACTGGGATGCCTTTACCACCAGGCTTGAAGATAACATCAGGTTCATTCCTCCTAAAATAAGAAATTACGATCGTTTTACAAATCTCGTCTTGACGAGATCTTGACGCTAAAGGTTCAAACCAGGAGGATACTGAAAGGAGTATATATACCTGAAAGGAGTAAGGAATCAGATGACCTTTGGCATTTACCAATAGTTTAATACCACCGAAAACTACAACACAGCTAATCTGCTGCTGCACTCTCTAGACAGTTCCAGGAGAGAAAAATGGGTTAAAACTTTAGAGGATATAAACTTTACCCACAGCAGTAGTCAAGGAGGAAAGTAGTCAGTTTTAAGCAAATCCTCTACAAGTAATTCTCCAACTCAAAGAGAAGTGCTCCACCCAAAGGCCTCTAATATAACAAAACGGATAGTGAGCTTATCAAAGTCAACCCGTCATCCTTCTGTCAAACATGTGCTTTACAAGTTGAATTAAATAAAAAAGAGTCGAATGGCACCCCTGGAAGTCTCCAGAAATTTCATGGAGAAAGTGATAGATAGGGTGATTTCCGCTATACCAGCAAGGAAAGCAGCCGGTCTTGGCGGTATTTTTCCGGAATTTCTGTTGCATACTGATAGCAAAGTGAAAAAATGGTTTCAAACAGTCTACAATGAGATATTAGCTACAGGAAATTTGCCAAAAGCATTAAAACAATCAAAAGTAGTAGCTATTCTATAAATAAAAACGAACACTATGTGGCAGATTACCTACAATATTGGTTCAAGCCTGAGAGTTCGACCTATAACACAAGTTGAGCACCTAACAAAAAAGATTTTATTAGGTCATCTAACAAAGTAAGTACACACTACATTAAAGGTTATAACATAAAAATAAAAGTTTTAGTTACAATTTATGATGTTTCTAATGACTAAATTTTATGGCTAGACCTAACCTGATCATTTATAGACAATCAATTATAACACTAGGTCTAATTACATGGTTTTAAATCCAATAAAAGTACAATAGGCCATCCTAGACCACAAGAGCCACCACAATCAGTACATTCAAATATATTTATGTACATAAACGTGTAGTTAAATATATTCCATGTAAATTCCTGATTGATATTGCATTTATGCATATATGCTATGTTGCATTAATTAAATTATTAATTAGGACCAAATTAATGGCAAACCATAACATCTCATTCAAATCTATAACAATACTAAAATAACAGATTTTATACAAACGAAGAATAAAAACAATCTCATAAAAAAACTAATTTTAAATAAAAAACTGAAGTATACGAAGTGAACCAACAATAATAACCAATCATAACAAAACAATAACAGTAAATCATTGTAACTAAACATTGAGAGTGACACAGTTTTTTACCTATGGTTAGTTTAATTATGTAAGAATTTACTTACACCTGGAATTATTGTGTCTAGTTTTTAAGTATGATCAACACATAGATTCCAGTAGATTCGTAGAAATACACATCTGAAAATCTAGCTGGATTGGGAAATTTACCTGTGTGGTTACGTAAATAGAAATAACGGTTCAAAAATGTCTGTAACGATTTATCATTTTCAAGCGGAGACACAACAATAGGATCGCCCATATATCACCACGACTCTCCGCTTGTGTTTTGATTTAAGCGATGGATAGTTGTGCACTGGTGTCCAGAGTAATTTAGACAGCTAAAATGAACCATATTAGTTTGAAATGTCTAAGTGTTGTTAGATCTGTCCACTTCCTTTAACTAAACCTTAAAGTAAAAAAGTAGTGGCATTTTCAAATGTATGTTAGATTCAATAATTTCATATAGTATAATAATAATAAAAATAGTATACTACAATAGCATAATATAATTCTTAAAGCTCGCCTGACTGAATATTATAGTGTGAATATTATGTATGCAGGATTCAAGAATGCAGTAAATATATTTAAAATTAACAAAAAGTACTATAGTTGTAAAATGTATATACGGCTAAAAAGAGTAAGTCCATTCAGGGTAAATGAAAAAAAAATATTAAAAAATCGAAGATAGAAATAATAGTATTAAAAAAATGTACAGACGTAAAATGGCAATAACACTTATCATTACAAAACAGCTGTAATAATGTTAACTAGGTTGACATTGAGTAAAGGACACTATATTAAGTAATAAGGCGTAACTGCAGGCACACTCGGAGAGTGAGGGCAAAACTAAACGGAAAAACGTGTTGTGAAGTTAGTGTAAGTTACCGGATAGTGAAGGTGAAACTGAAGGGATAACGTGTTACGAAGTTAGTGTAAGTTACCGGATAGTGAAGGTGAAACTGAAAGGATAACGTTAGTGTAAGTTACCAGACAATGAAGGCGGAACTAAAAGGAAAACGTGTTGCGAAGTTAGTGATAATTACCTGATAGTGAATGTGAAACTGAAGGGATAACGTGTTGCCAAGTTAGTGTAAGTTACCGGATAGTGAAGGTGAAACTGAAGGAAAAAACGTGGTGCGAAGTTAGTGTAAGTTATCGGAGAGTGAAAACAAAACAGATTGGAAGAACATCTTGCGAAGTTCTTAAACGGATACCGGAGAGTGAAGGCGAAACTGAAGGGAACAACGTGGTGTGAAGTTAGTGTAAGTTACCTGAGAGTGAAATTGAATCTGAAGAGGAAAAGTGTTGCGAAGTTAGTTTAAGGTATCAGAGAGTGAAGGCAAAACTAAAGGGGAAAACGCGCATCAATTTTAGAGTAAGCTACCGGAGAGTGAAGGTGAATCCAACTGGGAAAACTTGATTGGAAATTTGTGTAAGTTACCGTAGAGTGAAGGCAAAACTGAGGGGAACAACGTGGTGCGAAGTTAGTGCAAGTTTCCGGAGAGTGAAGGTGATTCTGAAGGGGAAAACGTGTTGCGAAGTCAGAGCAAGTTATCGGATAGTGTTCCAACAGGCTTTGTTAACAAATGACACGAGACATTGAAGTAAGTTGGATTTTCTGCGATAGTTGCTGTGGATTTTTACTAAATATTGTGTGCCTTGTTATTGACGGCTTGTTTATAAAAGTTTAAAAGTTATCAAATGGAATCCATTTAGCCATGTAAATACATTTTGATAGTATAATAAAATGTTAGAATTACAAAATTTTCCTATTTGCACTGTGCCAAAAATTATTTACCTTTAGTATGTCTTATAAAATGATTATGTGTCTAATGTAGATCATAATTACAGGTTGACTTTGGAATGTCAAAAAAGGCATCAATGTCAACATTTGGGATAAATTGTGAAAAAAACAACAATATCTTAACCAGTAAATGTAACTGATTTTATTAAAAACTAACTGTTGTAGAACATTTTAGTAGAGTTTAATAATTTTAAATCATTTAATATGTTATATTAATTATGGGAATTACTTTAAAAATAACTGCAACATTTAAAAACCAAACAAACCAAATATTTTATGTAAACATATACTCTATCTAACTCCAATGTTCAAATATCTGTTTGTAAGGGATGTTTACATAATGCTTAATGTGTTAGAAGTTACTTGCGATGAAGCATTGAAATTTGGTATGAATATCAATCTTGATAATTATGTGTCCTTCAAAAATGCATATATTTTTAAAGTGGTGGCCTTTTTTGATAGTTAAACTGTTAAATAATAAATTGGAATTTTTAAAATTAAATCTGCTTGTTATTGCTTAGACTTCATAATAGACAAATTTGTAAGGTAGCTTCCTGGCTGGTTTTCCCAACTTCAGCCCCGCCTCCTCTAGAGCATCTGCTTCAGTAGGTTCTCATCACCTTCTTCATCCTCTGCCTCTACGATGACGCCGTTCCTGAAGAGTTAGGGTTGATTGAAGAAGTAGCACGAATAATAGTTAATACTTTATGACATTAGTTTTAAAACATAATTTAAAGTAAAGAGTAATTTCTGATTGTAATACCAAAAGACAAACAGTCACAGTAAAGCTAGGTAAAGATTTAATATTCTTGGGTTATAAGAGAACGTTCTAAACCCTCTTAATGAAGTAAAGCACTTGGCTAAAAGCTAGGATATTATATAGGAGTATAGCTTTTACTGTACAGGATGGAGAATATTAAAAGAACATCAACACGATTGTTGTTATATAAAACACGTCCAACTTACATACATCCTTTTACTGTTCAGGATGGAGAATATTAAAAGAACATCAACACGATTGTTGTTATATAGAACACGTTCAATATACATACATCCTTTTACTGTACAGGATGGAGAATATTAAAAGAACATCAACACGATTGTTGTTATATAGAACACGTTCAATATACATACATCCTTTTACTGTACAGGATGGAGAACATTAAAAGAACATCAACACGATTGTTGTTATATCGAACACGCCCAACATATATACACCCTTTTACTGTTCAGGATGGAGAATATTAAAAGAACATCAACACGATTGTTAATAACTAGAATCTAGTTTCCGGTGACAACCGCGTCAAGGTACTATCTACAATATTTACAAGATGACCAGAAGTTTCGCCCATACTGTGATGTGGCATCCTCAGTTGTTTCTCTGAGACTCCACTAGTCTCAGAGAAACCACTGAGGATGCCACATCACAGTATGGGCGAAACGTCTGGTCATCTTGTAAATATTGTAGATAGTACCTTGACGCGGTTGTCACCGGAAACTGTAGATTCTAGTTATGACACCGGCCGCTTAAGCCTAAGTTCTAAGATTAAAAACACGATTGTTGTTATATAGAACACGTCCAACATACATACATTCTTTTACTGTACAGGATGGAGAATATTAAAAGAACATCAACACGATTGTTGTTGTATAGAACACATTCAACATACATACATCCTTTTACTGTGCAGTATGGATAATATTAAAAGAACATCAACACGATTGTTGTTATATAGAATATGTTCAATATACATACATCCTTTTACTGTTCAGGATGGAGAATATTAAAAGAACATCAACACGATTGTTGTTATATAGAACACGTTCAATATACATACATCCTTTTACTGTACAGGATGGAGAATATTAAAAGAACATCAACACGATTGTTGTTATATAGAACACGTTCAATATACATACATCCTTTTACTGTACAGGATGGAGAACATTAAAAGAACATCAACACGATTGTTGTTATATAGAACACGTTCAATATACATACATCATTTTACTGTACAGGATGGAGAACATTAAAAGAACATCAACACGATTGTTGTTATATAGAACACGTTCAATATACATACATCATTTTACTGTACAGGATGGAGAATATTAAAAGAACATCAACACGATTGTTGTTATATATAACACGTCCATTTGTCCAACATACATACATCCTTTTACTGTACAGGATGGAGAACATTAAAAGAGCATCAACACGATTGTTGTTATATAGAACACGTTCAATATACATACATGCTTTTACTGTACAGTATGGAGAATATTAAAAGAACATCAACACGATTGTTGTTATATAGAATATGTTCAATATACATATATCCTTTTACTGTACAGGATGGAGAATATTAAAAGAACATCAACACGATTGTTGTTATATAGAACACGTCCAACATACATACATCCTTTTACTGTACAGGATGGAGAACATTAAAAGAGCATCAACACGATTGTTGTTATATAGAACACGTCCAACATACATACATTCTTTTACTGTACAGTATGGAGAATATTAAAAGAACATCAACACGATTGTTGTTGTATAGAACACATTCAACATACATACATCCTTTTACTGTGCAGTATGGAGAATATTAAAAGAACATCAACACGATTGTTGTTATATAGAATATGTTCAATATACATATATCCTTTTACTGTACAGGATGGAGAATATTAAAAGAACATCAACACGATTGTTGTTATATAGAACACGTCCAACATACATACATCCTTTTACTGTACAGGATGGAGAACATTAAAAGAGCATCAACACGATTGTTGTTATATAGAACACGTCCAACAACTTAAATAGCCCTTCGAAGGGGATAACCATAAATAATGCGATTTCTCCCATTCAATTCATCATATGTCATTGATTTTAACAGAATTGACTCTGTTAAAACTGAAGCTCGTTAGCCTCTTCACTCTAAGACCTATCTCCGACAGCTTGACTAGCTTCTTGAGAGTCGAGATGATCTTAGGGCTCTCCTTATTATCATACCTGATGAAAACCAGCTTTGGTGCTGGCTGAACTGGTCCCTAAACTCTAGTCACCTTTGGGACGTCTTTCTTCACTGCGACCGCTAATGTGTACGATGTCCCTCTTTCTGTTCTGCTGTCTGGACCCCTTGCTTTTTTCCCAACTCCTCCCTTACCATCATTCTCACTACTTCCACAAGAGAACCTCTTTGTTCTACCCTTATCTCCATCCTGATTCTGTCATCATGGCACAATGTCACTTCAGATATCATTGTTTCAATATTTTTTTCGAGCTTCTTCTATTGAGGTTTCGTTGGCATTCTTTAAATAGTAGGATGTCTCAGCCAATTCAACATTAAATCCATTACAACGTCCACGTTCGTCACTGAGTCTTTTCCGAATTTTTTCATTGAAAGCCATCTTCTTGCTCAACACTCCTCTTCTTGGGTTCTTCCGCTAATCCTTCCTTATTGTCTCTTACTCTCTTCTTAGTGCCTTCAACATCTGACTTCGTGAGGCTGCTGAAGGAGATGGTTTGTGAAAGACCAGATTGGATAGGATTCTTCTCTTCTCATGCACATGGTTCAACAGAAACTCTTCTTCCACCCTCTTGGTTCCTTCCTCGTTGCTGTTCTCCTTCAGCTACTTCGCATTTTCTGCCATTCTTGCCAAATGAAGTAACGATCCAACGGACCAACGGACAACCTACTGTTCTAAAAATTCAACTACTAAACAATACACAAGCTTCCGAAAGAGCGCAATCCTTAGCCAGAATCCTGAAAAAACAAAAATAAAAATCATACGGGTTGAGAGTTTTTAGTCCCCGGTACATGGAGGCCATGTCAATTGCTCCGGCATCGTCCACTGGTCTAGACCCGAAGGTCAAACCTCCTCGGAAACCCCTGAAGGTCTCCTAGCACAGCCGCAGGTCTGGTGCATAAGCCCATGGTTCTTCAACCAGTGTCCGACAATTTTGTGAAGCACTGCTTTCCTCGTGGCGAGACTGCTTACTCATAGTGGCCACTTTCCGAAGTGAATTTCTCTTCGACAGCTACCGCAAGCTTTCGTCCGGAGTTCACATGTGAGACGTCCTTTCTAAGCGTCCTCAGGCTCCCCGACCAGAGTACAAGGGAAGGTCTACCCTTGGTGATGGTGGAGGTCGGACTGAGGCCATTTATTTGTCACGCAGTACCACACAAATAGAGTTTTTACCCCTCCAGATGCGTTTTTTTTCATTTATTTGATTTTAAATGTTTTGTACTACTTTTTAATTTTATTTCCAAACAGCAAACACTAACCATACATACAACTTTCTTTCTCATCCCATCCACGAGGCAAAACACAGCGTTCCCAGATTCTCAAACCACTTCCGTGTTTTTCAAAGACGACTCTCATACTGACTTTTTTCGACGGATATCCACTTGCTTTACCCTTTACTACTTGGATACCGCATAATCCGAAGACTGACAACGAGCGCCAGGAATGGGAAAATTGGCACGAATGAAAAGTACGCGTGAGAGAACATTCTTTGTGTTTAACAGAAGTTTCGATGTGGTATGAATGTTTTAAGTTTGTTATAGTGTAAGTGACTATTGATCCGCCTTTTTGTATATAACAAAATAAAGATTTTCCTTCGATTTTGATTACCATAGGAAAATCAACTTTGGCGCTCCTTTACTCCTCCATAACATGTAGTCATGCAATTCCAGGTAGTTTAGCATTAGATTTCACTGTTGAGGAAAGTATATGATTTTTCCGCCTGATCATGTGATGTAAATGTAAAATTACTTGACAAAGACATACAAAATCAGGTACATACCTTGTACCACATACAGGGTTAAGAAACGGTCATAAGCCAGAAATCGTTTTATCCGTTTAGGAGCGATTGGTAATGTAACTAAAATGTATAGAAACATACATGGACATGAGATTGGATTAGTTTTATTACAATTTATATTAATTACTAATTTAGTAGTATATTAATCTCAACAACATCTACATTCCTGCACTATATAATTTTTAAGTTTCAGAAACTATTAATGCTAATACTATGCAGACAATGTTAGATTGTGTACTTGTTGGGTTACATTTAAAATTAGGCATTGATTTGATGAAAGACGTACAGCACTCAGATAGTTATGGTGTAGATATTTATTGCAATATGATCCGGAAATGAAAAATCGAGATACCATGGATTTATTAGAGCAAGTCATTTCCTCTGCTATTACACCTTGCGTTCTTGTTATCTCCTTATATATCATTTAGTATCTTAACTGTGAAAGGGAGCAAACAATATTTATTTTAGTTTCCCGGTTTCCTGTCAAACACATCAGATAAATACAACAAAAATTTAGAATCTTTTATTTTGACAATAAATATTTCGTATTTATACATAATTCGTTAAACAATCCATAATTTTGTTATTTTTCCTCACATTTCGTGCTTACATTGTTCAAAAATAAACTCTTATGTCACGTTGCACTATCTTATTTTGAGCCATTTTTATATGGAAGCAAATATATAATTAGAATACAACGGATGTATCCCAGATTTAAATCCCTTACCACAAATTTTAGTTGGTTAAACATATTACAAGGGAAAACAAGTGGCTATATCTTGGAAAGGAAAATGGTTGTAGTACGAATATATAAACATGGTGAATATTTGATAATGATAAATAAATAAATAAATATTTTTGACTATTTTTATGATGGGAAATATAAGGACTATATGTACATATGAGGGAGACAAAGGTAGTTGGACATTTGCCATCATTACGTGAAAAATAACAATCACGACGTTTCGATTTGGTAAAACCCAAACCTTTTTCAAGTGCTAAAAACTAAATTACATCTACACAATATGTTATAAAACTACGTTCTTAAACTAATAAAATTATCTACTTTAATAATTATCTACATTTTAACCTAGATCCTAGAATGGAGTACAACAAAATGAACTTCTACTAAATATAAAAAATATTAACAGGGTTAAATTAATGTCCAACTACCTTTGTCTCCCTCATCTGATACTCCATCATTAACAAATTTCAAAAACAAAGTATATGTACTTGTTTTAAACGTAGAGTTGTTTATATTTATCAAATGTAATGATATTTCCACATTCGATGAACCAATATAAATCATAAACTAAACAGAAAGTAATCTTGCCGTCTGTAGATCATTGTGGTTAACCATCATTAATTAAATCGTTATTTCTTTACCAAGGTAATAAACTGATGTAAATACCGAAATAAAACTTGATTATTTATTATTACAATAAACAAGCGTGATCTCCCATATTGTAATAATAAATATTCGATAAATTTCACTCGCCAGTTGACATGGGCCAGCAGGCCTGTGCGTGAACTTTATTCAACGAGTGATGTACTAACCGTAAGCTCAGTTGGAGATCAACCCTAGGTACTCCGCAGTGCGAAGCCTGAGCCACTGAGCCACCACACCGGCAATTGTTATCATTATTATTACTAATATGTTGCATTAGGAAATTATATAATCTCTTAATTAAAAGTGGATATTATGGCATTATATTATATAATAGGGAAAATTGAACAAAAACCATTGTTTTTAAAAAAATTATAATCATAAGCCTCTTTTTAAAATGTAACCCACCACGTTCTTTGCTTGTGATTGGTGTGAGTAAAACATTTATTGAGAAAACATAACTATTTATTGCTTATATTTTTTATTTTAATTTGTACGCAATTATAAAAACCATAAGCTTTTTTCGCCATTCGAAATTCATAATTTTTTTTAAATGTTATTTTAAAAAACACATCTTAGAAAGGGAAATTGTTTTAACTAAACGTGAATTTTTTTTAGATTTCAAGTAAGGAAATAGTTGTTAGTCACCAAAATAGATTTTAATCTATTTTTTACTGTACGTAAAAAAGTTAAAAGTAGAAATGTAAAAAAACAAGGAAAATAATAAAATAAAGGGTGAAAAAAATATGAAAACAATTTTACGACAACGTAATTTTTTCCATACATAATTTTGTACTTTAATTTTGTTTAATAATTGTGTTCCATAAAGTATAATTTTTGATCAGAATAATTTAATAGAATTATTAACCAGATCAATAATTTTATAGGTGGCACCATACACGTACAGTAGTATTGTCCCACTTACACAACATTACACGTACAATAGTATTGTCCCACCTACTCGCCCTTACACGTACAGTGGTATTGTCCCACCTACACACCCTTACACGTACAGTGGTATTGTCCCACCTACACACCCTTACATGTACAGTGGTATTGACCAACCTACATACCCTTACACGTACAGTGGTATTGTCCCACCTACACACCCTTACATGTACAGTGGTACTGTCCCACCTACACACCTTTACATGTACAGTGTTATTGTCCCACCTAAACACCCTTACAAATACAGTAGTATTGTCCCACCTACACACCCTTACATGTACAGTGGTACTGTCCCACCTACACACCTTTACACGTACAGTGTTATTGTCACACCTAAACACCCTTAAAAATACAGTAGTATTGTCCCACCTACACCCCTTTACACGTACAGTGGTATTGTCCCACCTACACAACTTTACACGTACAGTGGTATTGACCAACCTACATACCCTTATAATTACAGTGGTATTGTCCCACCTACACAACTTAACATGTACAGTGATATTGTCCAACCTAAACACCCTTACAAGTACAGTGGTATTGTCCCACCTACACACCTTTACACGTACAGTGGTATTGACCAACCTACATACCCTTATAATTACAGTGGTATTGTCCCACCTACACAACTTTACACGTACAGTGGTATTGACCAACCTACATACCCTTATAATTACAGTGGTATTGTCCCACCTACACACCTTTACACGTACAGTGGTATTGACCAACCTACATACCCTTATAATTACAGTGGTATTGTCCCACCTACACAACTTTACATGTACAGTGTTATTGTCCAACCTAAACACCCTTACAAGTACAGTGGTATTGTCCCACCTACACACCTTTACATGTACAGTGGTATTGTCCCACCTACACACCTTTACACGTACAGTGGTATTGTCCCACCTACATACCCTTATAATTACAGTGGTATTGTCCAACCTACACACCCTTACAAGTACAGTGGTATTGACCCACCTACACACCCTTACAAGTACAGTGGTATTGTCCCACCTACATACCCTTATAATTACAGTGGTATTGTCCCACCTACACACCTTTACACGTACAGTGGTATTGTCCCACCTACATACCCTTATAATTACAGTGGTATTGTCCCACCTACACACCTTTACACGTACAGTGGTATTGTCCCACCTACACAACCTTACATGTACAGTGGTATTGTCCAACCTACATACCCTTATAATTACAGTGGTATTGTCCAACCTACACACCCTTACAAGTACAGTGGTATTGACCCACCTACACACCCTTACAAGTACAATTGTATTGTTCAACCTACAAACCCTTACAAGTACAGTAGTATTGTCCCACCTACACACCTTTACACGTACAGTGGTATTGTCCCACCTACACAACCTTACAAGTACGGTGGTATTGTTCCAACTACAAACCCCTACAAGTACAGTGGTATTGTCCCACCTACACACCTTTACAAGTACAGTGGTATTGTTCCACCTACAAACCCTTAAAGTACAGTGGTATTGTCCCACCTACACACCCTTATAAGTACAATGGTATTGTTCCACCTACAAGCCCTTACAAGTACAGTGGTATTGTCCCACCTACACACCCTTACAATTACAGTAGTATTGTCACACCTACACACAATTACGAGTACAATGGTATTGTCCCACCTACACACCTTTACACGTACAGTGGTATGGTCCCACCTACACACCCTTACAAGTACAGTGATATTGTCCCACCTACACACCTTTACACGTACAGTGGTATTGTCCCACCTACACACCTTTACACGTACAGTGGTATTGTCCCACCTACACACCCTTACACGTACAGTAGTATTGTCCCACCTACACACCCTTACAAGTATAGTAGTATTGTCCCATCCACCTACCCTTACACGTACAGTAGTATTGTCTCATCCACCTACCCTTACACGTACGGTGGTATTGTCCCACCTTAACACACTCTTATACGTACAATAGTATTGTCCCACCTACATACCCTTACACGTACAATAGTATTGTCCCACCTACTCGCCCTTACACGTACAGTGGTATTGTCCCACCTACACACCCTTACACGTACAGTGGTATTGTCCCACCTACACACCCTTACATGTACAGTGGTATTGACCAACCTACATACCCTTACACGTACAGTGGTATTGTCCCACCTACACACCCTTACATGTACAGTGGTACTGTCCCACCTACACACCTTTACATGTACAGTGTTATTGTCCCACCTAAACACCCTTACAAATACAGTAGTATTGTCCCACCTACACACCCTTACATGTACAGTGGTACTGTCCCACCTACACACCTTTACACGTACAGTGTTATTGTCACACCTAAACACCCTTAAAAATACAGTAGTATTGTCCCACCTACACCCCTTTACACGTACAGTGGTATTGTCCCACCTACACAACTTTACACGTACAGTGGTATTGACCAACCTACATACCCTTATAATTACAGTGGTATTGTCCCACCTACACAACTTAACATGTACAGTGATATTGTCCAACCTAAACACCCTTACAAGTACAGTGGTATTGTCCCACCTACACACCTTTACACGTACAGTGGTATTGACCAACCTACATACCCTTATAATTACAGTGGTATTGTCCCACCTACACAACTTTACACGTACAGTGGTATTGACCAACCTACATACCCTTATAATTACAGTGGTATTGTCCCACCTACACACCTTTACACGTACAGTGGTATTGACCAACCTACATACCCTTATAATTACAGTGGTATTGTCCCACCTACACAACTTTACATGTACAGTGTTATTGTCCAACCTAAACACCCTTACAAGTACAGTGGTATTGTCCCACCTACACACCTTTACATGTACAGTGGTATTGTCCCACCTACACACCTTTACACGTACAGTGGTATTGTCCCACCTACATACCCTTATAATTACAGTGGTATTGTCCAACCTACACACCCTTACAAGTACAGTGGTATTGACCCACCTACACACCCTTACAAGTACAGTGGTATTGTCCCACCTACATACCCTTATAATTACAGTGGTATTGTCCCACCTACACACCTTTACACGTACAGTGGTATTGTCCCACCTACATACCCTTATAATTACAGTGGTATTGTCCCACCTACACACCTTTACACGTACAGTGGTATTGTCCCACCTACACAACCTTACATGTACAGTGGTATTGTCCAACCTACATACCCTTATAATTACAGTGGTATTGTCCAACCTACACACCCTTACAAGTACAGTGGTATTGACCCACCTACACACCCTTACAAGTACAATTGTATTGTTCAACCTACAAACCCTTACAAGTACAGTAGTATTGTCCCACCTACACACCTTTACACGTACAGTGGTATTGTCCCACCTACACAACCTTACAAGTACGGTGGTATTGTTCCAACTACAAACCCCTACAAGTACAGTGGTATTGTCCCACCTACACACCTTTACAAGTACAGTGGTATTGTTCCACCTACAAACCCTTAAAGTACAGTGGTATTGTCCCACCTACACACCCTTATAAGTACAATGGTATTGTTCCACCTACAAGCCCTTACAAGTACAGTGGTATTGTCCCACCTACACACCTTTACACGTACAATGGTATTGTCCCACCTACACACAATTACGAGTACAATGGTATTGTCCCACCTACACACCTTTACACGTACAGTGGTATGGTCCCACATACACACCCTTAAAAGTACAGTAGTATTGTCCCACCTACACACCCTTACATGTACAGTGGTATTGTCCCCCCTACACACCTTTACACGTAAAGTGGTATTGTCCCACCTACACACCCATACACGTACAGTGGTATTGTCCCACCTACACACCCTTACAAGTATAGTAGTATTGTCCCATCCACCTACCCTTACACGTACAGTAGTATTGTCTCATCCACCTACCCTTACACGTACGGTGGTATTGTCCCACCTTAACACACTCTTATACGTACAATAGTATTGTCCCACCTACATACCCTTACACGTACAGTGGTATTGTCCCACCTACACACCCTTACACGTACAGTGGTATTGTACCACCTACACACCCTTACACGTACAGTAGTATTGTCCCACCTACACAACGTTACACATAAAATGGTATTGACCCACCTACACACCCTTACACGTACAGTGGTATTGTCCCACCTACACACCCTTACAAGTAAAGTAGTATTGTCCCATCCACCTACCCTTACACGTAAAGTGGTATTGTCCAACCTACACACCCTTACATGTACAGTGGTATTGTCCCACCTACACACCCTTACAAGTACAGTGGTATTGTTCCACCTACAAACCCTTACAAGTACAGTGGTATTGTCCCACCTACACACCTTTACAAGTACAGTGGTATTGTTTTACCTACACACCCCTACAAGTACAGTGGTATTGTTCCACCTACAAACCCTTACAAGTACAGTGGTATTGTCCCACCTACACACCCTTACAATTACAGTGGTATTGTCCCACCTACACACCATTACAAGTACAATGGTATTATCCCACCCACACACCTTTACACCTACAGTGGTACGGTCCCACCTACACACCCTTACAAGTACAGTGATATTGTCCCACCTACACACCTTTACACGTACAGTGGTTTTGTCCTACCTACACGCCCTTACAAGTACAGTAGTATTGTCCCCCCTACACACCCTTACACGTACAGTGGTATTGTCCCACCAACACACCCTTACACCGACAGTGGTATTGTCCCACCTACACACCCCTACAAGTACAGTAGTATTGTCCCATACACCTACCCTTACACGTACAGTAGTATTGTCTCATCCACCTACCCTTACACGTACAGTGGTATTGTCCCACCTACACACTCTTATACGTACAGCGGTATTGTCCCTCATACACACCCTTACACGTACAATGGTATTGTCCCACCTACATACCCTTACACGTACAGTGGTATTGTCCCACCTACACACCCTTACACGTACAGTGGTATTGTCCCACCTACACACCCTTACACGTACAGTAGTGTTGTCCCACCTAAACAACGTTACACGTAAAATGGTATTGACCCACCTACACACCCTTAACCGTACAGTGGTATTGTCCCACCAACACACTCTTACAAGTACAGTAGTATTGTCCCATTCACCTACCCTTACACGTACAGTGGTATTGTCACACCTACACACCCTTATATGTACAGTGGTACTGTCCCACATACACACCCTTAAAAGTACAGTAGTATTGTCCCACCTACACACCCTTACACGTACAGTGGTATTGTCCCACCTACACACCCTTACACGTACAGTAGTATTGTCCCACCTACACAACGTTACACATAAAATGGTATGGTCCCACCTACACACCCTTACAAGTACAGTGATATTGTCCCACCTACACACCTTTACACGTACAATGGTATTGTCCCACCTACACACCCTTACAAGTACAGTAGTATTGTCCCATCCACCTACCCTTACACGTACAGTGGTATTGTCCCACCTACACACCCTTACATGTACAGTGGTATTGTCCCACCTACACACCCTTACAAGTATATTGGTATTGTTCCACCTACAAACCCTTACAAGTACAGTGGTATTGTCCCACCTACACACCTTTACAAGTACAGTGGTATTGTTTTACCTACACACCCCTACAAGTACAGTGGTATTGTTCCACCTACAAACCCTCACAAGTACAGTGGTATTGTCCCACCTACACACCCTTAAAATTACAGTGGTATTGTCCCACCTACACACCCTTACAAGTACAATGGTATTATCCCACCTACACACCTTTACACGTACAGTGGTACGGTCCCACCTACACACCCTTACAAGTACAGTGATATTGTCCCACCTACACACCTTTACACGTACAGTAGTATTGTCCTACCTACACACCTTTACACGTACAGTGGTATTGTCTCACCTACACACCCTTACACGTACAGTGGTATTTTCCAACCTACACACCCTTACAAGTACAGTAGTATTGTTCCCCATACACACCCTTACACGTACAGTGGTATTGTCCCACCAACACACCCTTACACTGACAGTGGTATTGTCCCACCTACACACCCCTACAAGTACAGTAGTATTGTCCCATACACCTACCGTTACACGTACAGTAGTATTGTCTCATCCACCTACCCTTACACGTACAGTGGTATTGTCCCACCTAGACACTCTTATACGAACAGCGGTATTGTCCCTCATACACACCCTTACACGTACAATGGTATTGTCCCACCCACATACCCTTAAACGTACAGTGGTATTGTCCCACCTACACACCCTTACACGTACAGTGGTATTGTCCCACCTACACACCCTTACACGTACAGTAGTATTGTCCCACCTACACAACGTTACACGTAAAATGGTATTGACCCACCTACACACCCTTACACGTACAGTGGTATTGTCCCACCTACACACTCTTACAAGTACAGTAGTATTGTCCCATCCACCTACCCTTACACGTACAGTGGTATTGTCCCACCTACACACCCTTATATGTACAGTGGTATTGTCCCACATACACACCCCTACAAGTACAGTAGTATTGTCCCACCTACACACCCTTACATGTACAGTGGTATTGACCCATCTACACACCCTTACAATTACAGTGGTATTGACCCACCTACACACCCTTACACGTACAGTGGTATTGTCCCACCAACACACCCTTACAATTACAGTGGTATTGTCCCACCTACACACCCTTACAAGTACAGTGGTATTGTCCCACCTACACACCCTTACAATTACAGTGGTATTGACCCACCTACATACTCTTACAATTACAGTGGTGTTGACCCTCCTACACACCCTTACACGTACAGTGGTATTGTCCCACCTACACTCCCTTACATTTACAGTGGTATTTTCCCACCTACACACCCTTACAAGTACAGTTGTATTGTCCCACCTACACACTCTTATACGTACAGCGGTATTGTCCCTCGTACACACCCTTACACGTACATTGGTATTGTCCCACTACACACCCTTACACGTACAGTGGTATTGTCCTACCTACACACCCTTACACGTACAGTGGTATTGTCCCACCTACACACTCTTATACGTACAGCGGTATTGTCCCTCGTACACACCCTTACACGTACAGTGGTATTGTCCTACCTACACACCCTTACATGTACAGTGGTATTTTCCCACCTACACACCCTTACACGTACAGTGGTAATGTCCCACCTACACACCCTTACACGTACAGTGGTATTGTCCTACCTACACACCCTTACACGTACAGTGGTATTGTCCCACTTACACACCCTTACACGTAAAGTAGTATTGTCCCACCTACACACCCTTACACGTACAGCGGTATTGTCCCACCTACACACCCTTACATGTACAGTAGTATTGTCCCACCTACACACCTTTACACGTACAGTAGTGTTGTCCCACCTACACACCCTTACATGTACAGTGGTATTGTCCCACCTACACACTCTTACACGTGCAGTAGTGTTGTCCCACCTACACACCCTTACATGTACAGTGGTATTGTCCCACCTACACACCCTTACACGTACAGTGGTATTGTCCCACCTACACACCTTTACACGTACATTGGTATTGTCCCACCTACACACCCTTACATTACAGTAGTATTGTCCCATCCACCTACCCTTACACGTACAGCAGTATTGTCCCACCTTAACACTCTTACACGTACAGTAGTATTATCCCACCTACACACCCTTACACGTACAGTAGTATTGTCCCACCTACACACTCTTACACGTACAGTGGTATTGTCCCACCTACACACCCTTACAAGTACAGTAGTGTTGTCCCATCCACCTACTCTTACACGTACAGTGGTATTGTCCCACCTACACACCCTTACATTACAGTAGTATTTTCCCATCCACCTACCCTTACACGTACAGCAGATTTGTCCCACATAGACACCCTTACACGTACAGTAGTATTGTCCCACCTACACACTCTTACAAGTACAGTAGTATTGTTCCATCCACCTACCCTTACACGTACAGTGCTATTGTCCCACCTACACACCCTTACACGTACAGTAGTATTGTCCCACCTACACACTCTTACAAGTACAGTAGTATTGTCCCATCCTTCTACCCTTAGACGTACAGTAGTATTGTCCCATCTACACACCCTTACACGTACAGTAGTATTGTCCCACCTACACACTCTTACAAGTACAGTAGTATTGTCCCATCCACCCACCCTTACACGTACAGTGGTATTGTCCCACCTACACATCCTTACATTACAGTAGTATATTCCCATCCACCTACCCTTACACGTACAGTAGTATTGTCCCACTTACACACCCTTACACGTACAGTAGTATTGTCCCACCTACACACTCTTACAAGTACAGTAGTATTGTCCCATCCACCTACCCTTACACGTACAGTGGTATTGTCCCACCTACTTGCTACTTATAAAACGACTGAAAACATATTACTTTAGCTCTTGATTAAACAGTGATTTATTACAGAATTATTTACTATAAAATTAAAATTGTTATTACTCGTAATTTCTCTAATATTAGTGATAAACTACAAACATCCGGAGACAAAATAACTATAGCCTATGACAAACTTTTGCCATTGCTGTTTTGTCTAATGCATGTTTGTGGTTTATCACTAAGATTAGAGAAGTAGTTACTTAATCTCATTTATTTTTGTTTAATTGTTCCTTTTAAATAAATTATTTGTATCTTTCCTAGTTGTTATTGATATAGTTGTGTTTATGTTTTTATAACTTTCTGTTAGATTATTTAGATTAGTTTTTATCATTGTTATGTATTAAAGCCTTTATATGTTGTGATGTTGGATTGATATTTTTGAGTTTATGTTTTTGTTACTTTCTGTTACATTATTTAGATTAGTTTTTATTCTTGTTATGGATTAAAGCGTTTAGATATTGTTGTGTTGTTAGATAGTTTATATATATATATGTTAATATTTTTATTGTTATTGTGTATTACTATGGCTTATATTAGTAAAATTCCATTGTACAGTTATACATTAAGAGTGTATATTGTTCTTACCATATTCATCATGTATTACCATATTTGTACTATGTATTAACATAGTTGCTCTCTCAATTAGCGTAAGATGTTAGGGAGATGTACTGTATTTTATGAGCTGTATGTTGTCTATTCCTATAAAGGCAAATACCACTGACTAATTCACTCATCGCTGTAACTAAAGAAGTGCTAAAGGTCTTATATGTTGTAGATGTGCAATAAGAAGAGATTTAGAAAAATTCTCAGTAAATCGAACATGGCACTCTTTTTAGTGCCAAAAATTTTAAATGTCAAAAATAGCGTTTCTCTAATTGAACTGTAGTGACTAAATGAATAGTTCTACAGCAAAACTAACGCCATGTTCTGTGCCTGATTTTATACAATCTCCTACTTTGGCCCTGTGACTTTTTGCTCTATCTCACCTCCTTCACCCTTAGGTAAAGCTAGATTTTCAATTTGTGCGGGTAAATCAAATTGATTAATTTACGGCCTCTAAGAATAGACTTACAGATTTTTCTAGACTGTGAAACTTTGTTATCTATGAGAACGTACTGTATTCAATGGGAAACTACAATTTATTCTGAACACATGTATAGCCAGGGCATAGGACATGGCTAAACATGGCTGGAAACACGATATTTTACTGATCCAGAGTCAATTACAGTACTTTGCGCACTCTAAAAGTAGACTTACAGATTATTCGCGACTATGAAACTTTGTTATCTAGGAGAACAAACTGTTTTCTATCGGAAAATCAACAATTTAGTATTAAAACATTCATAGCCAGATCACAGGACATAGCTAAACATGGTGAGAAACACAATATTTTATCGATTCAAAGTCAGATATAGTAATTTGTGCCCTCTAAAAGTATACTTACAGATTTCTCTAGACTTTGAAACTTTTTTAACTAAGAGAACAAACTGATTTCAATCAGAAAATTAAAAATTTAATTTGACCAAATGCGTTGCCAGTTCACAGGACATGGCTAAATATGACGAGAAATCCGATATTTCACTGATTCAGAGTCACAACTATTTTTTCCCTCTAAAAGTAGACTTAGAGATTTGTCTAGACTTTGAAACTTTTTTATCTAAGAGAACTAACCGATTTCAATCGGAATATTTTAAACATATTTAGTCAGTTCATTGGACCTGGCTAAACATGGTAAGAACCCTGACATTTCATTGATTTAGAGTCAATTGCCGTACTTTACGGCCTCTAAAGTAGACTTTTAGATTTTTTTTAGTTGTTTGTAAACTACGATAAAAGTCTGTATATTTATATAAATATATATAAAAGTCATTTACCACTCATCACTATTTCTCCAAACCTATATGTCCAAATGACTTGAAATTTTGTACATAGGTTTATATTGGCCCCTAAAGGCTCACTAAAAAAGGATTTTCCTCTTCGAACACAGACTCACTGGCCTCCAAAAATGTCCATGGTATTCTTATGGAGCTTTATTAACTGGATAAACATTAAAAATTAAAAATAATTAAGTTTATTAGTCAATTATTCATAACGCCAGATGTTATTAATTGGATATTAGTTTAATAAATTGGTTTTAAAAAACAAACTATTTATTTTGATTTGCTTTAAGTAATTTTTTAATTTTCTTGAATTTGTTGGAATTTTTAATTATATCTTGATTGCAAGTCTTCAAACTCAATATTATGACCGGCGAGGCGGTCGGGTACAGCTAGTTATGTATGAAAGTAAAAGAAAATAAGAAAACTAAAAGAAATCATTTTTAGCTAGAACTACGTCGATCACAGTTTTCAGTATTGTGGCCAGCAATAACAAAATAGTTATTTGAAAACTGTATATTTTGTACTTTTGTACAATAATATTCTTTTATACATAGTGATAGTGAACCATGACGTCAAAGGATTAGTTGTTTGCTGGCCAATATCGTGCGTCGAGAAAGGAACGGATGGAGTTGTTTGCTGGCCAACATCGTGCGTTGAGAAAAGAACGGATTGAGTTATATTATATTTATTAGATATACTTATTGATTGTTCAATAAAATTTGTGAAAATTACACTAAACGGTGTATTATAATTGTTACTCAGTAATTATTAATAGAACTCAGTTTTGTATTTATTTATGTCTGAAATGTCATTCAAAAACTGTAGTAATGTACCGTATTACAATTGCTTTATAGTATCTTCATTCGTGTCAAATATTTGAAACAGTATCTGATAAACAGATTTCCGTTACATCAAATAACAACTTACACGTCAAGCGTTGACACAGACAAAAACATATCTCTATTCAATTGCCATTTGACGCCATCATTCACATCAAATATTTGGGACAGCCTCTAAGAACTAGTTTTCCGTGAAATTACATTACATTTTACAGGCTCGTCTGTAAAAAGGTAATCAAACGTATGTATCCAGATTGCCATGTAACGCCGTTATGTATGACAAATATGTGTGGCAGTCTCTGTAAAATAGCTTTGCTTGACCTTACATAAAATTTTACAGGGCTGAAGCAGGTAAACAAGAATCTGTATTCAGATTGCCATCTAACACCGTTATTCAAGTAAATTATTTGTTACAGTTTCTGTAACAGTACGTATCATTTTATAGAGTAGGCACTGATTCAGGCAAAACAAATCTGTATTCAGATTATCATCTAACACCGTTATTCAAGTAAATTATTTGTGACGATTTCTGTAAAGTAGCTTTTCGTGACAATACGTATCATTTTACAGCGCTGGCGCTGAAACAGACAAAATCCTGTATTCAGATGACAGCAAATGTCTGTATTCAGATTACTATCTATTGCCGTCAACTCGTGAACTGTGTGTGACAATCTCTGTGAAATATCTCTCCGTGACAATACATAACATTTTACACGGCAGGTGCTGAAACAGGCAAAAAATATGTCGTTTCTCAAATTTCCGTCTAACATCATTATTCATATCAAATATTTGTGACAATCTTTATTAAATAGCATTCCATGAAATTAACAAATAACATTTTACAGGGTGTACGCTGAAAAAAAGCAAAAAAACAAGTTCATATTCAGATCACCATCTAACGTAGTCATTCACGTTAAGTGCTTGTGACAATCTCTGTGAAATATAACTTTTGCTGACATTACATAAATATTACATGATAAGTGCTGAAAGAGGCAAAAAACACGTCTGTTTTCACATTGCCATCTAACATTGCCAACAATTTGTGACATCTCTGTAAAATAGCTTTCTATGACATTACATAACATTATACAGAGCATACTCTAAAACATACAATAAAAAAAATCATTATTTTTTATATTTAGTATGTAAAAGGGATCGCATTGACAGGACCGTATATTCATGACGTCATCAGGCTTTCGTTAACTACTAGTGGAAAGGATCCGTAAAATACGAGTTCATAATTGCTTAATTGCGTTGCACACGCAAAACACACCCACTCCTACACGTGCAGTGGTAGTGATCCACTCACCCATAAACATACGGTGGTAGAGACCCACCCACCCACTCCTACACGTAGTGCTAGTGATTACCATTTTACGCCATTATTTACATAAAATATTTGTGACAGTCTCTGAGAATTAGCTTTTGGAGAAATCACATAACATTTTAAAGGCCAGGTGGTGAAACAAGCAATAAACACGGATGTATTTAGATTGACATCTAACGCCGTCATTCACGTCAAATATTTGTGACAGTTTGTGTAAAATAGTTTTATGTGACATTACATAACATTTTACAGGGCATGCTCTAAAACAGGCAATAATACAAATCATTATTTAATAAGGTCCCATTTTATTATGTTATTTACGTAAAATATTTGTGACAGTCTATGAGAATTAGCTTACGGAGAAATCGCATAACATTTTACAGGCCAGGTGGTGAAACAAGCAATAAACACGGATGTATTTAGATTGACATCTAACGCCGTCATTCACGTCAAATATTTGTGATAGTTTGTGTAAAATAGTTTTATGTGAAATTATATAACATTTTACAGGGCATGCTCTAAAACAGGCAATAATACAAATCATTATTTAAGGTCCCATTTTATTATGTTATTTACGTAAAATATTTGTGACAGTCTATGAGAATTAGCTTACGGAGAAATCGCATAACATTTTACAGGCCAGGCGGTGAAACAAGCAATAAACACGGCTGTATTCAGATTGACATCTAACGCCGTCATTCACGTTAAACATTTGTGACAGTCTCTGTGAAATAGCCTACATTTCCTTTAAATTACATACCATTTCTCCAAGACAAGCGATGAAACAGGTACAATACTTGTCTGAATTCAGATTGCCAGCTAACTCCATTATTCACGACATGTGTAACAGTCTCTGTGAAATAAGATTGTGTGAAAATATATAGCAATTTAAAGGCCAGGTGGTAAAACAAGCAATAAACACGTCTGTATTCAGATTGACATCTAACGCCGTCATTCACGTCAAATATTTGTGACAGTCTCTGTGAAATAGCTTTCCGTGACATCACATAACATATTACAGGATAAACTAAAACAGGCAATAGACAAGTCTTTATTATGAGTAATGAGACGTGTGATACATTGGATCAAACCTCACACACGTTAACTAAGTATACTATGGTGTATAAAAATGTAGTCACAGTAACGTGTTACTGTAGTGTAAATTATAGACTGAATAGTTTATAAAATTGAGGTTATGTTTCTTTACACCTAAACAAGCGTAAAATAACCTAACATAATCATCAAGTTTCAACAACTGTTCTAACAATGGTTCTACTGCAATAGTTAGCAGTGTCCTGGCCGAAGCGCAGCATACCAATGACCACTCATAAAATTCATGTTTCTTAGTTATTTATGATAGGATTTTAACGAACTAGGGATCGTTGAATTTGTAGTGGAGTATTAATCTTTTTAATGTTCTGCAAACTGCTAGTTTTCGAGTAATTGTTGGTTAAAATGGCTGTCATTTTCTAAAATTTGGGTATATTTTTAATTTGTTATTTCATTTTAAAAGTTAATAATATTACATTTTGTGCCAAGTTTAAGATCTATAACTTTAGTGGTTCTTGAGTTACAAAATTATCTTTAAAGTACACAAACAGACAGGAAGAGGTAAACAAAATAATTTAAGGGCCTATGTTTGCAGGAATTCTTTTCTTACTTTGACCCAAGGAACCACATCCTTAAGTTTGGGAACGTATTTTAAGGACACCCTTTATATACCAACCCTTCAAGGAGATATATTATTTTCCTTAGAAAGTTTATTTAAATATTTTAAAAGTGATAAGTTATTGAGTTTTAAAGACACAACCTATGTTTTTAAATAAAAATGACAAACAAAACATATATCTATAACACATTTAACTATTATTAATAATTATTACTACTATTTACATGATTTTAATGACATTTGTGTTAAGGTTTGGTGTTCAAATAAACCACCATTTAGCATTTATACAACGTTTTACCCTCTTTAGTACATTTCTAGACACTTTTTTCAACGTTTTCTCAAAACCATGTCTTTAACCTCAACTTAATGACATTGCACGAATTCCAAATGAAGTGAACAACAATAAAATAATGTAAAACAGCTGATATCCAAGGAAGAAGAAGAACCAGGGCTACCAACCTATAAACTTGTAATGATCTTAAACCTCAATTATCTGTACTTATAAATAGTGTAGCGTTTTAAAAATAAACACCCTGTACTTATTTCTACATTCATATCCTATCTCACTTGAGAAAATCAAAATGATTACACAAACAGTATATTTGTTTTTAGTTTTTATAAATGAGATTTTTTAAATTATCCCTTAATGTGGCTGCTTCCAAACCCCCAACTTACCATTGGTGTACAGACTAAGGAAATCTGTAGTAGACACAAGTTCTTACCGTCAGCGAGCTGAAATAAGCTGTTCTATTTAAATTTTACAGATCATGTGTATTGTTATAATGAGTCAAAGCGAACTCTGTATTTTAATAGAGGGTTATAAAAGATTCAATATGTTAGACCATAAGTTGATATTAAGAGTTTTTGAATTTTAATAGTTAAAACCTAAATGTTTATACACGTTTTAGTTGAAATGCAAAAATGTCAGTATTTTTATAATTAATTATAATACTGATATTTTACTGACACCTACATTAGTAAAATATCATTAGATCCACTAGAACCATTTTCACCTATCAAATGACCTTCGTTTTATGAAGCGATAGTTATTACGAATCGAATCGTTGATATAAAAATCTGTTTTTGGAACTTTTCTGTAGCGAAACATTACGGATTAAAAGCCAAAAACATTGACTGACCCATCACTAATTATCTATAATAGTAAATGCAAAAGTGTTTACTTAACAGGAAGGAAATCAAGTTAATTGATATTAATTGATGTTACAGGGCAGATTGATGTTAGAACGGAGAACATCGCATCAATCATTCTGTGATGATATCGTGTTTGTTGTTATAATTACAGGAAATACGATTGACATGACTTGATTTTCTCCTAAACTTTGTTCTGATGACATCCGCTGCAAGGAGACATCATCAGAAACGGGAGAGGACCAGTAAAAAGCGGGGTTTCAATAATTTAAACATGTGATCATTACCACTGTGCGTGTATGAATGTGTGGGTGGGTCTTACCACGATACCTGTATGGGTGGGTTGGTGGATCACTGCCACTGTACGTGTAGGGGTGGGTGGGTAGATAATTACCCTGTACGTGTAAGGGTGGGTGGGTGGATCATTACCACTGTACGTGTATGGGGTAGGTGGGTAGGTGATTACCACCTTTCGTGTATGGGTGGGTTGGTGGGTCATTAGCACTGTACGTTTATGGGTGGATTATTACTAGTGTATGTGTATGGGTGGGTGGGTGGATTATTACTGCTGGACGAGTATGGGTGGGTGGGTGGTGGTTGGGTGGATCATTACCTCCATTCGTGTGTGGGTGAGTTGGTGGGTCATTAGCTCTGTACGTTTATGGATGGGTGGGTGGATTATTACCATTGCACGTGTATGGGTGGATTATTACTAGTGTATGTGTATGGGTGGTTAGGTGGATTATTATGACTGGACGAACATGGGTGGGTGGGTGGAGGTTGGGTGGATCATTACCTCCATTCGTGTATGGGTGAGTTGGTGGGTTATAAACACTGAATGAGTATAGGTGGGTGGGTCATTACCGCCATTCGTGTGTGGGTGGGTTGGTAGTTAATTAGCATTGTACGTGTATAGGTAGGTTGGATATTACTACCATTCGTATATGGGTTATTTAGTGGGTCATAAACACTGAACGAGTATGGGTGGGTAAGTCATTACCACTATACGTGTGTATGTATGTGTAGGTGGGTCATTAACACCATTCGTGTATGGGTGAGTGAGTGGGTCATAAACTCTGGACGAGTATGGGTGGGTGGCGGGTATTTGTCTCACAATACTAACTGTATGGACATATCATGATTTGTCTAACATTACACATTTTATGTATAGTGCTCATAATCTAAGTTCTTATTGATAATTTAGACAGACGGTTTTGTAAACAAACTGTGAGGTACAGTAGTCAAATTAGTATGGTTTTTAGAAATAATGAAGTTTTATTTTACGAAGTTTACAAGTCTTTAATGATCTGACAATCGGAATAATTATTTAGATTGTCCGTTAAGTAGATTAAAATTAGCAAGTATTGTCAAAACGATCCTACTACTGAGAAAGCGTTTACAGAAAATTTAATTAGTATGAGTAACAAACTTATCCTTTCTGTAATTTGTTAAAGAGATTTATAATCTGAAATGTCAACCAATTATTATAATTGGTTTATTAATTAAAATATTTTAATTATGATTGTGAAAGCAACACAATTTTAGAAAAAATAATTTTAAAAAATGAACACGTCAGCTGATTTAAAATTATGTGGAAAACGTTTTTCTTGACTTTTTAAAATGTATATGTTAATTAAAAAAATATTTTTTGAACTTTATGTTTAGTAATTTGGCTCAAGTATGATATAATAGTTGGATATGCATTTCTATTCGATATTTGAAAAGTAAACGTTTTTGTCCATTCAAAAATAATTAATATTTGATTAGATACTAAGCACAATATAATATGCAAATAACTATCATGTCAGTTAAAGCTCATATGTTTAAGATCATAATGGATATTTCAGAAGTGTATTATATTTTTAAGGCTTTAATATTCTAACCTTACTCGTTTTAGTTTGTAATTTAAAAAATATCAATTAATAAAACTCACAAACAAAAGTAACATAAGTGTACTTTAGTGGATTGACACCGGTTCATTGTAACTAAGTTGGTCGTATTTGTTTCTGAATATATATTTGCTCCATAGTTTAAGTCATATGTGATTGTTTATAATGCTTACTAAAGAGTGTTCTCACATGTTTACGATATGGGTCCAATGGAATATAAATCCCCATATTAACTAAATTCAATCCTTTTGAAAATATGCATTACTATTTATAAAAACCTAAATAAATATAATTTTAATACTTACAACATTAAACACTTTATGTACGTTAGAAAATTTAATATTTTTCCGATCGAAATTAGTTATTGATTTTAGTTTTTATGCAATAAATTATGTCAACTATGAGTAAATCAGTAATAAAGTATAATGTATTATTGCTATAAAAGTTTAATATGTGTTTTTTTTTTTTTTACTTTTATAATATTAAACCGGGAGACTGGGATACTATAATAATATGGGATGTTAGAATTTTGGAATCCCATTTTTATCTTAACTATTTCTAGACGTGACACTAAACGCCGGTGAGGTTTTACTAAAGAGGGAGTCACATTGTCTAACGGGTCCTGTCCACCACGGTAATTTCATTAACTATGCATTTATAGTAGTCAGCAGTTAGTCATTTAAAGTATCAGGACTTTCAGTACATTTTATTATAGGCCTATCATTTATTCCATACGCATTTATGAGCCTACAGGCTGCGTGACATGGATTTGCAGAATTTACAATTCATTGAGTATTTGTAGTCTTCTTAGCAGATTTAACTTTATTTTTGTAGATCATTTTTGCTCTAAGGTAGTGTTGATAGTAATAGTTTTGGTCATTTAGTGTTTGAGACGATCTCTACTTATCTTTCAAAAATAAAACAATGTCACGCAGCTTTGCAAGTTATTGTTTTATTACTTTTTACACACCCATCATTACTTTTTACACTTTTCGGGCACAACATTCTAGGTCTTTTGTGTTTATCCAGAAAACACCGATCGAAGGTATTACAGAATATCTGGACAAAATTTTCAAGTTGAGATTGATAGTTTAGGCTACTCTTGTCTACTTTTAGATTACAATATAGCTTTTATAAAGCAACCTTGAAAGTAATGACTGATCCTGTCTTAGCGAATTCATAAACCTACAATGAGGTGTGTCTTGTAATTAACTTGCATAGAAAAATTCCGGTTAAAAGTACCTTTGTATGAAATACTTGCAGAATGAATTGCCTATTGAAAAGAATAGAATCAAGTAAAAGACAAGAGCCTGTTTTGTATTCCAAGCTCGCTTCTCCGCTTTGTTTAAAAGATTCTCCCTCTTGTACCTTCAGCCTTGAAATATAAGGTTTTCCCTCTTATACAGAGGGGAATTTCACTCACTTATTTACTAAATTAAACCTCGAGGATAATCTAAATATTCCCATGACTATGGAGAGGAAATACACTTCTATTCCTTCGTCAAGATAGTCCTGAAACTTCACTATGACATACGTGTGTAATTTGTGTTAGTTAAAGTTTACTTTATTTCATACTACATAATTCTTTTTTTATTATGTAAAGTAACTATCATATCAATTTTCTTATGTTATATTCTAAATTTTGTGACGTACATTTATATAACTAAAAAATTACAGCTATTTTAAAACATTTATTTAATTTTATATTTACAATGCGATTGTGGAAGGGAAAGTAAAAATAATATACACGTACGCTTCACGTATTCAGAAAGAAATAAATTAAGAATTTCTTGCGTAGGAAATGGCATATTATCTAATCCCCATTTTAAATTGCAATATATTGAAAAAGGTCTACTATAAAGGTTGATAAGCTGTGGAGTGTAATAAAAAAAAATAGATATATTCTTTTTGGTGACAATTTTTAATATAGAGTACGAACAATGTTTTCAATTATCTAACAAAAAGTAGAAGACAATCCCACCCTTCTGCACGTATTATGGTGATGACCAGCCCACCCCCCATGAACTTACAGTGTTTTTTACCCAGGGGGGACGCGACAAAGTCTCTCAACGACTAAATGAGCCAGTTTAGGTGGGAAAGATTGTCGTTGGGAGACTTTGTACGCAGTGTGAGCCCATTCCAAGGTGGCCCTGGTTGTCCTTACGTGAAAGGACAAACTGAGCCACTTCCAAAGGGTTTTGTCAGTTTTTGCATTACATGACTGTACTGTAATAACATAAACCTGGGGTTGGTTTTTGAAGCTGAAAATCTCATAATCAGTTTAATGCCATTAAATACAATTTACACTGTACTGTGTTTAGTATACATTTACGTCACATTCATTATCACAATAAACTAGCTACATAATGAACTTTTATTTAAATAAATTCATCTATAACTGACAATTAATAGTTTTTGAAACTAAAGCAGCAAATGTGCTCTTATCTTATAAAATACACTCGTATGTTTTTATGATTATTTTGGTAATATCTCGTATGAGAATACACTCGTTTAGTTTTATTAATAATATTAATTACATATTAATATTAAATTGACGATTTATTTACGTTCGATTGATCTCTGACAGACTACTGGTGACAAGGTTACTACAAATAACAATGTTACATGTTATCAATATTAATAAAATTTATTTTACACTCAACTCTATTAGAGCAAAACATTCAATTAATTACGATTTCGGTTAAAATATATTTTAAGAAAAAGATATCAAAACTGAATATTTCTCACAAATTCATTACGATTACATATAAATTATTAATTAAGAATGCAGTATTCATTTTGGGGCAATTTTTTAGAATAACTGAAATATAGATTTATTGGTTAGCATCTTTGTGCTATGTAATTCAAAACCCAATTGTTTTTACCGTGGTATGTTTAATGTTTCATGAAACATTTCAGATATTAACGATTTTAACAATAACAATAAAATGAATTCACTTTGCAATGCTTTTTGTTTTTAATCATTGAATTCACTTTACAATGATATTTTAATCATAACATGCATATTCCGAAAAATATAATGAACTGGAGTAATAGACTACCTCCCACTCTCTACGTTACAATGTTCTAAAATATGATGAACTGGAGTAATAGACTACCTCCCACTCTCTACGTTACAATGTTCTAAAATATGATGAACTGGAGTAATAGACTACCTCCAACTCTCTACGTTACAATGTTCTAAAATATGATGAACTGGAGTAATAGACTACCTCCCACTCTCTACGTTACAATGTTCTAAAATATGATGAACTGGAGTAATAGACTACCTCCCACTCTCTACGTTACAATGTTCTAAAATATGATGAACTGGAGTAATAGACTACCTCCCACTCTCTACGTTACAATGTTCTAAAATATGATGAACTGGAGGAGTAATAGACTACCTCCCACTCTCTACGTTACAATGTTCTAAAATATGATGAACTGGAGTAATAGACTACCTCCCACTCTCTACGTTACAATGTTCTAAAATATGATGAACTGGAGTAATAGACTACCTCCCACTCTCTACGTGACAATGTTCTACAAAGTTTTTGGCAAAAAGGTTGAATGGTTGAATGAAGTTTTTGCATCATCTTTTCATCTTGCATCGGCTTCTATTTATCAAATTACGATTTTAACAGATATATCTTCTTATCTCCTCACATTTTCAATCCATGGTGTGAAGTTTCAGAAATAAAAAACATAAGGTGTGGTGATAAAATAAATTAAATAAAACCACAAATTCAGTGTTAACCTAATTCACAATAGGGCTGGAATAAAAACTACCCAGTATCTAATAAGCCTAGTAAGTATTTTATATAATAAATAAGCTATTTAAAAACTGTAACGTCGTGTATCGTAAAAATTGTTTAGACATATTAATCGATATATGTCTGTAATCTGAGGAACTTCCAGTTTGATTTGATGTAAAACAATAATATTTATGGTTAAAAGTGGAGAAACGAAAATCCGCGCATCCCGTTTTCCACAACATCATTGATGCTATGTGATAAAATTATAAAAATCAACATAGTCTAACGGTGAATATAAATATATATTCACCGTTATATATTAACGGTGTATATTAACCGTATATATTAACGGTGAATATAAATTAATATAATTTATATTTCATTTAAAACATGCAACAAACGTGTGTTTTGTGCTGAAAGCAAATATGACAGAAATGGACATTAAAGATTTTCTTACCCCACAACAGTACAATTCATTCGATTGTGGTGTGTTTATGATTATCACGGCTGAATATATTGGTGGATATATTCAACATGTTTGCCAGCGGCCTTGACCGGAGGGTTCCGACGTTATTGCACGATAACGGAGTCAAGCAAAATCGAGCGTGGCTGTCTCTTGGATGGGTGACCGTCTGACCAGCCACTGGTGGTGGTTCGGAAGTCACCCAAGTCGTTGGTCCCCAGGTTAGGTGTTAGAGAGGCTTCTTAGCCCTAACTTCGCCTGGTAAAATAAGATGATATTTAATCTTTAATCTTTTAACAAGAAAAATACTCCGAATGTTTCTTACAGAAAACTACACATTAGTAGAAAAATACACTAAAGTAGATAAACCTTGAGATACCCCTTAATCTCACTCAAGAGAGACTCTCTCGTAATGGACTGTCCCATTGAGAATTGGTGTCACGAATTCAATAACAGCCTCAGGTGTTCTGCAGTGACGTCGATGGACCTGGATAATGCCGTATTGAGTGATCCACAACCTGACAACAGCCAGTCCAGTGAAAAACCTGCATCCCTGCAAGTGACAGACCAGCCACTAAGGCTCAACTGCATTATGATAGCGAAACGAAACCTTATACATAAACTTTTGATTGTTTTACAGCTACGAATGGAAATAAATTTACTAATAAGTGTTGTATGTTAAATAAATAACAACAGTAAAATTTACAACTGTTATAAATATTGAAACCAATGAAAAATTAATATTATTAAAGCGCCTGTCTGTTAAATTTACTCTTATTTATACATTTACATCAATATACACATGTGCAGATAGTTCTTTTTTTTAATAACCCACAGAGGCCATGACTTCGACCAGTTGAACACCCGAATGTCCAAAACAGCCTTGAAACCCAAACAAGAAGCTCTTAAGAAATAGGGTATACACAGTCAATAATCGTATGTTGCTTTAAGCATCCTTAGAAACCGGCTATTATTGCTATCGAAAAAATAAAGGTGGTGAAGCCTGTTTGCAATCTTAGCAAATCTGACCACTAAATCACATACAAAGTAAGAGTAAATAAATAGATCTCTTGATCGAAATGTATACTCTGGAACTCTTAGACCAATACCCTCAACTGAACCAGCGTGGTCACGAAGCGCTCTGTGTAAAAAGATTGCAGGTCAGTCACAGCTCGACGAGCTAATAAGGTTGATAAATACAGTTCTACACGAGTTTCCACTTCACCAAGCTCCGTAAACTTCCACTCCATCCTGTATTTTTCCATGAGAGGAATTTCCTCTGGAAGGCCACTACAACTGCATTTGTGTACACCCGGTTCCTATTATGTAATATGTATAACAGTGGCATGAAGGTGACTTAGAACCATGGATTTGTACAGTGTTAAACCAGCTTGCTTATCGTTGAAATAACTGGTGATCCACGTGAGAGACCCAAGTTCTTCCTAGCTTTTGATACAACACAGTTTACGTGTTCAGAGAAGATTGACTTGGAGTCTACGAGGACGCTTAGTACAACACTCTCTCTTTGGATTCTACAGCCCATAATGTTATAAAAGAATAATGTCGGATTAGTTTTAAGCGTGAACGAAACAACCACTGTTTTGCTTAGGTTGAGTGGCATTTAATTGTCTTTAGCCCACCTCACAGCCGAATCGATACGAGATTGAAGAGCCAGATAGTCTCTCGTATCAGCAATCTGCATACAGTAGATATTTTAGTATCGTCGGCATAGGGCTGGATTTCACAGTTCAGGAATATATGATGTCGTTAATAAATATCAAGAAAAGCATATGTCCCAAGTTAGACCCTTGTGGTACTCCTGAACTGGCCAAAAGTTATCTGAATACATACCACCAAATTGCACTTTATATTATGTCCTATCCAAGAGGTAATATTGTATCCACTGAATAAAGTTCGAGGAGAATCCTCAGGAGGGGAACTTATTTTAAAATAAATGGTAAGGAATCCTGTCGAACGCCTTCTGAAAATGTAAATAGATGGGATAAGCCTGTGGTCGACGCTCGACGGCAGGACCAGTGATCTCGCGTAACTTTGCATAACAGTGATCTCAGGCGTCAGCGTCAAGACACAGTTTCGCGTAACTTTGCACACTTGTAAAAATGGTTTACCGGCGTTTATGCTCAAAATATTCTGTATTCCCTTGAATTTTTAATATATAATCTAAAAAATAATAATACAATGAAGTAAATTGGATTAATAGTTATTGAACTCAATAATTACCGAAAATCTGTATAAAATACTGTCGGTGAGGAGCTGGCAGCTAGCAACGGCCGTATCAGCGAAATTTGTGGTAGGATTAAAGAGACTTATTGTTGTATAGGCCTTAAGTTTAAGCTGAAATCACGTTTTAAGGTTTTATTTTCTGAGGGAGGACCCCGGACCCCCTTTTTTGCTCGGGGTATTAGGTGTCTGTTGTCCCCTCCTAGACCTAAGTCCTAAGTGTATCACTATTCAGTATCCCCCAAAATAAAATCCTGGCTAAGTCCTTAATTATGTTTTACTGTCTGTTTTGCTTATCAGTCCATTTTTATTACTTGCAATAAGTTTAGTGTACCTTTTAATAGGCTTAAAGTAACTGTAAGAAGTTCAGCGATGGAGTGGAGAAGACACACAATATTTATCGAGAGTCACTAATGTCACTCTCTTGTGGGATTTCGATCTATTTTGGTGACATGCGGGTAAAATTATTGTGTATACCACTTATAGGCTGAAACTTCAATTCTGCCAACAGTGTAATACCACCTTTTCTTCTTTTTGGAATATTTACTATCCACCAACGTCTCTTTCCTTTCCTTAAATGTTGCTAAATGAAGATATATGTATGCAGCCACTGCGATTATCTTAGAACCAGCCATGTAGAGACTGTAAAACTGTACAACAATACATACAACCCTACACTACAACACAGCGCTTGAAAATTAACAGCAGCACTGGATCTGCAGTCGACGTATTTCCCAGAGTTGTGGTTCGGTCAAAATGTTACGAGGCGATGCTCGTTTTGCCTCTCGGCTCGGGGTGATAAATTTGTGACAAAATTACCTCGTGAATCCGAACAGAGCAGATGAGCTGTTAATCAGTGCTCGGTTCGGCGCTCGGCTCGGTAGTGTGTGGCAGGCTTTAGTTGGACATCTTCATCACGTACATTTGTACAAGATGTAGATTTTCAACTAAAAAGGGTGATCAGCGGCACCCTCAAAGCAACAACAATATAAGTAATTGACAATTTAATTATAAATTCTAATATACGAATTTAATAAAGTGTTGATTACTCAAGTGGGTGGGCGGGTGAGTAATCACCACGTGACGTGTATGGTTGGGCGGGTGGGTAATCAGCACTGTATGTGTATGGGTGAGTGGGCGGGTAATCACCACTGAACGTGTATGGGTGGGTGGGTGAGTAATCACCACTGGACGTGTATGTGTGAGTGGGTGAGTAGTCACCACTGAACGTGTATGGGTGGGCGGGTGGATCATCACCACGGTAGGTGTATGGGTCGGCGGGTGGATCATCACCACGGTAGGTTTATGGGTGAGCGGGTGGGTAATCACCACTGTGTGTATATGGATGGGCGGGTGGGTCACTACCATGGTACGATTATGGATGGGCGGGTGGGTAATCACCACTGTACGTGTATGGGTGGGCGGGTGGATCATCACCATGGTAGGTGTATGGGTGGGCGGGTGGATCATCACCACGGTACTATGTGTATGGGTGGGTAATCACCACTGTATGTATATGGATGGGCGGGTGGGTCACTACCATGGTACGATTATGGATGGGCGGGTGGGTAATCACCACTGTACGTGTATCGATGGTGTCAATTATTAAAATCATTGACTAACATTAAAATAGTAAAAAAACCAGTATTTTATTTATTATTTAAAGATATTTTAATGCTATATTTACTATGCAAACTTTTCCAAAATAATTCATTATTTACATATTTAAATTTACTATCCAAAGGGTGGAAAAGAACACCGCTGACATAAACTTGTTTAATGTCAGCAGTGTTCTAGGGACTAAGAGTCAACCCGATACAGAAGCAGTTGTGTTTATGTTGTGTGAGAACTAAACACCAAACAACGTCCATTGTGTCTGGGACCACAATACATTGTAAGGATACAATTAAGGGATCACTCTGTTACCCTGAACTCAACACACTACAGGAACAATGGCCAGAAGTTCAACGGTTCCACTTAAATGAAGCATTTACGTTATTGTTCTGGTGTGCCACATATATTGTTTTACACAGAAAAATTGGCATGTTATAATTATTTAAATTTTAGTAAATAAAAAAATGCTAAGCATAAAACCATATTTCTTTTCCTTGTTGTTTTTAAAGAGAAAGATGGTGATTGACACCAAACATACCTAACCTAAAAGAATAGATGTTCACACCTGAATACTAATGAATATAAAATAAAGGTTATATATTTTTCATAGACATGTTTACTGAAGTAATAAAATTTAGTTTTATTTTTTTCAGTATTACACTTGGATTAGTTACACTGTACGTGATTGTTATGGATGTATGGGTAAAGTTGTCTATTAACCTAACAATTTTACAGCTGACTTAATATAATTATAAAATAATAACTTATAATTATTAATTATTTAACATATCAATGATAAGTTTCTATGCACCTACTGAGAATAGTGAAGATGATGAGAAAGATATATTCTATGCTCAGCTAGAGGAAGCATTTTCAAAGCTACCAAGGTATGATACCAAAATCCTTCTTGGAGATGCTAATGCTAGTGTAGGAAGAGAAATCATATGGGAGTATGTGGCTGGCAAACACAGCCTACATAATATATCAAATGACAATGGAATAAGACTTCAAAGCTTTGCTTCTTCGATGAATCTGTATATTGCTAGTACTAAATTTCCTCGTAAAGATATACACAAAGTAACATGGACATCACCAAATGGAAAGACAAAGAATCAAATCGATCATGTACTGATTGATAAGAGACATATCAGTACAGTAGTAGATGTGAAAAGTAAGAGAGGGGCAGTGTGTGGTACAGACCATTACTTGATTCTAACAAGACTTACACAAAGAATAAAGATTGAAAAAAGAAATGTTAATAAAATAACAGCGAGAATGTGTCTGGAAGAAGATAAGAAAATAGAGTTCCAAGTGAAAATCTCAAACAGATTTGAAACTCTTCGAACAGAAGAAGATGAGGAAGAGACACAAGTAGAGACAATGTGGCAAACCTTCAAAAAGAATATAAAAGAAACAGCAAATGAAGTTTTTATAAAGAAAAAGAACCCAAAAATACCTGGTTTAATGAGAAGTGCAGAGAATTAGTAATTAAAAGGAAGAAAGCAAAAAATAAACATCTAAAATGCAGAAATGCTGAAACTAAGTAAACATACTGAGAAATAAACTTGGAAGTAAATAAAACACTAAGAAAAAAATAAAGAAAATTTATAAATAATAAACTAACAAAGGCAGATCAAGATTTAACAGTGAATAACACTAAGGAATTTCACAGAACGGTGAGATTTTTTCAGAAAGCTTACAGTCCTAAAGTGATGGGAGTGAAAAACAAAGATGGAAATGCAGTAGTGGAAACATCTATAATACTTCAAAGATGGAAGAACTACTTTGAAGACTTCCAACATTCCAACAGATAAAAATGCTGATAATAACAGAACATGAACAAGAGGTGAACATAGGGTGTGTAAATCAGTAAGATGTTTTAGAACCAATTATAGAGGAAATTGAGAAAGTGATGAAAATATAAAAAAATGGGAAGGCCCCAGGGGAAGATGGAATACCTATTGAAATAATCAAAAGTGGTGGTATTCAAATAATGAAATTCCTACATAGGATGATATTGAAAATTTGGAGAATGGAAGTCATGCCAATGGAGTGGCAAAAGAGTGTGATAGTACCATTATACAAAAAAGGAGATAAGCAAGAATGTACAAACTATAGAGAAATATCACTACTTAATTGTACATATAAAATATTGTCAAAACTAATATTAAACAGACTAAGAAGAAACGGAGAAGAAATAATCAGGGAACAACAAGCAGGCTTTATGAAAGAAAGATCAACTACTGACCAAATATTTATTATAAAAGAGCTGGCCTCAAAATATTGGGAATACAAAAAATCTATATATATATATTTTATTCATTGACTTTAGAAAGGCTTATAATAGCATTGTGAGTTTAAAATTGTGCAAATATCTTGGACAAAAAAAAATCCCAGAAAAGAGAATTAGAATAACAAAAATGTGTGTTGAAGGCTCAAGAGGGAAAGTAAGAATAGAAAGAGAATTTACAGACACTTTTGACGTAAAAACAGGGGTAAGACAAGGAGATGCGTTGTCACCATTGTTGTTCAGCCTCGCTCTTGAAAAATCACTTAAAGTGACAAAATCGGTACAAATAGGCGCAAACATTGAAATTAAAACATAATCAATGTTTTAGCATTTGCTGATGATGTGGAAATAGTAGCTGATAGTAAAAGTGGTCTAAAAACGCTAGCAGGTGTCCTGTTAAAGAAGCCAACAAAGTAGGTCTTCAAGTGAATGAAGAAAAGACTAAATATATGAGGATAGGGAGACAGGCAGAGCCAATCAACTCAACACTGGACGTAATGAATTACACATTTTTAGCCACTGAAGAGTTCAAGTATCTGGGAGTTACTTTGACTAGCCAAAATAAAATGGAAGAGGAAATAAGTCAGAATTAATGCAGCAAATAGATGCTACTGGAGTTGCCTAAAGCTATTCAAAAGTAAATTACTGTCAAGAGCCAAAAAAATAAGAATGTATATAGCTATTATACAACCTGTTTTATTGTATGGATCTGAGGTGTGGACCCTACAATGTATAATAAAAAAATATTGATTACATTTGAAAACAAAATTTTAAGAAGAATATATGGACCTACCTATGATTCAGGAGTGTGGAGAATGAAAAAGAACAGAGAGCTTAGAGAACTATACAAGAGACCTGATATTTTGGCGGTGGTTAGGAGCAGAAGAATAAGATGGCTTGGTCATGTGAGGAGAAGAGAAGAGGAAAAAATGATAGAAGGGTATGGATGGGGAAACCAGCAGGAAGGGGACCTCTAGGACGACCAAGAATAAATGGGATGATTAAGTGGAACAGGATGTGAGAAGTCTTGGTAGAGACATTGAGATGGCAGAGAATAGAGGACTGTGGAGGCAACTTGTTGGCTAGGCCAAAAATCACCTTGGATTTGAGTGGCCACAGGAGTAAGAGAGTAAGTAATTATTACTTATTATAATATAATTAAGCTGACTGGTTATAATGTTGTAGGTGTACCCTTGATTATATACAACTACAATAGATATCCCATCTATTAGGAATATTTGTGCCAGTAATTTAGTTAGTAAGGTATGTTACCACAACTGGTTTAAACTTCATTACATTTTCATTAGCGCTCCACAATATATGTGTATTGTGTATACAATTAATGGCTGTACTTAAAAAAAGTAAATTATTTGTAGAGGTTTTTAATAAATTAAAGTGTAGAATAAAAGGTTATTATAAGGCATACGAACAAATTAATAGATAAATTATTTGTATAAAAAGTTACTTATTTGACACAACAAGTGTATGATAAGGAATTATATATTTGAAAAGACAAACACGTCAATGATTAAAACGTTTCAACTTTTTTTTTAAACATCGTCTGTTTTGGGTGAGGGTTTCAATGACCAATTAATGAGGTGTGATTGGAAAGTGCTTTCGGACAATGAAACTAAAAAAGGGATTATCAGAGAGTTTTCTTCAAATAACTCCACTTAACACAGCCAAGAATATACTTTGTGCTGAGGATGTTCTTCATTTTCATGACAATTTCCAAGCTAACAAAGAAAAAAAGAAAGCCTCACTTTACCAAAAAGAGTCTGCATATGTTGTCGGAAATATTGGTTTTAATCCCATAAGAACAATGTTATTTGCGAATCTATATTATTTTGTTATTTATTGATCTAAACTTGTGTATGAGTTGTCATTTTCAAAGTTGTCATATTGTGCATTGGATTTGCTTTTGATATTTTGAATACATATGCCTAGTTTTGAAAAATAGGTGAAAATAAAAACTTCAAACCAAATATTTCTTATATTGTTTTATATTAAACCAATTAGGAATTCGCAAAGCAACTCCAACGCCCAATTTCATTCATGATCAAATGCAATTTGTTTGAAAAAATTCTGTTAAAAAATAATTGTTTAGTTTGGATACGTGTGATTGTATGTCCGGTTATAAAATAAGATTGTTCTTATGGGATGAAAACCAACAGCCTCCGCAGACTTTTAAGGCTAAGAAGCCCACTCTAACACTTAACTGGGGACCAATGGTTTAAAGATGGCTTCCAAACTACCACCAGTGACAGGAGCAATCACACACAACTAACAGCTTTATGACTAAGTCAAGCCACCTAAGATCCAATACATTCTGGTTTATATGTATGAACTGAGATAAAGTAGAATACCATAATTTGTATTCAGGGGGAAAAGAAGAAATTAGCCGCGACTATAAGATTTATGACTTGGCCGAGGCAGCTTAGATCCAATACACTCAAGTATATATGTATGATCTGTGATAAGGTGAAATGAAAACATTTGTATTGATAGGAAAAGGGAGCAATAAACCAGAACTAACATATTTATGACTTGAGCTAACCTCCAATCGGTGTTGTAAAGTATTTTAACACTTAACAAAAATGGATTAGATTTCAAGGATATGTTCTGGGAAATAAAGGAACAATGCAAGTTACAGGAGACAGGAACTGAGTTAAGAAATATGATAGTGAATGCTTGAGGATCGGTTTTCAGAGTCCAGCAACTGTTGGAATGATGATAAAGGTCTAGAAAAAATATTAATTACTCAACAAAGGACATCATTAAGATTTCCACTGACACTGGATCAAGCAGTGGGGGACTCCGCCGGGCAGATGGATGAATTAGAATAGGGGGTGTGGTGATTATCTAGTCTGATTTGATATGGAAATATTGGTAGGGATTAACTTACATATAAGGGATGATTTTGGAAAGGGAAAGAGTATCGAAGGAGGACTTGGTGAACTTTGAGAGAGTTAGTCAAGTATGAATCGTTGAGGGACTCAGGAGGCACTCCAAGTATAAAGGAGGTCTCATCTACCGCCAGTCGAATTCCAACATATAAGGGCCGATGCTAAAGGGGATGAACCAAGCAGCCTGACCTGACCATCAGCTTCATAGTTCAATTTTGAGCTAACTAACCCCACAGATACTGAAGAGGAATCAGCATAAGCCCGTTATCAAGGGTGAAGAAAGGAAAGGAATCACCCTAACCCCGCTATCAAGGGTGAAGAAAGAAGAGGACAGCCAGGAGGATTCAGCCTAGCCTGATGTCAAGATCACCTCTAGCCTCTACGTGTGACGTGGACACCTTCGTAACAGCCCGACGGCACACAAGACTCTTCGAGGGAGAGAAGACAGTGTAATTGGAGTATGTCCAATCCAATTCTGTATGTCAGGAGTATATCAGAGAATCCCTGCAGTTCTCCAAAAAATATTGTTATTAAAAAACTATACATAGACCATTAATAAATGAAGTAAAGGGATGCAATAATTTCCCATAAATAAAGGCTTATGAATATAAAACAACTGAATAGTAATAAAAAGTTATGTATAAATAATTTAAACTAAATTGCATGTAGTCAACTGCTTTAAATTTGTTTGTAGTATACTAAATAAATATATTGTCGGCACTGGTCGCGCAGAGCTGTAAACCAGCTACTTGGGGACAAAGTGTTTGGGAGATTGTAGGCGATAGGTTCTATCCTCGGTCCTCTTAATAACGACATGGCGTCCACTCATTGGTTGCCATCGACGTGGACACTATTAGAGAAGTCTGGGATGTCCATGTTGGATGGTAGTCAAGGTTCAGATGTTGTGTAGGGAAGAGAACTGAGTGTCAGACTTGTCAGTTAGCTGAAAATCAGACCAACACTACGTGGTTCAAATTCCATGTAAAGCTGCAGGTCCCATGGTTGCCCTGACTATTGCGCTATTAATAAATAATCCTTTTTGAGCTAAGTCGAACTCAGATAGTAACAATGACTACACTCGTTCATCTTGACTCATCAAACTCATTCGAAATCCATATTCGCCCAAATCTTGACGATCGGCGTCTTAAGAATAAATAACAAAAATAAATAAATAAAATAAAAACAGCAAATATATTTACATTATCTATTGTATAATAAGAGAGGATTGAACATCCTCATATCTTAATGGGATTATATTATACTAAATAGAATTATCTACGAGGGCTAATTACTGAAATACTTGTTTTAAATACTTAATAATATTGGAGGATACTTGAATAACAAATGAATAATAAATACCTGTTTTGAATGCGTAATGATATTGAAGGAGACTTAAATAATAAATAATTTGATCACCTACAATACAAATAATTGAGTTTATTTAGTGAGTTAATTCAATATATTTTATTCAAAAGAGAATTTAACTGTGCTAGTTATAGATTGTTAAGCCCTGTATATTTAATTTAACTGAGTATAATGATTTGTTTTGAACTTAACTGTATATAATGTATTTCCAAAGAAGTCAGACCAGATGTATGTAAACATTTATAATGTTACTATCTAAACTTATTAAAGGTGATATAAGGAATTAAAACCTGACCAGTTCTTTTACTCTAATATTATTGTTTACTAGAACATTAGGTCAGTTATTATAAATCCTCACTTGTCTAGTAAAGAGTACCTAGATTAAATAATACGCTGTATGGAATGTGATCGTTTAATTCATGTCTTTAATGAAACTTACATTTAAGGTAGTAGTTACATGTGGATAGAGGATCCCATCAAATTATTAAATATACATGTCAGATTATCTATTTCATGGAGTGCATTAATTGGCAACAATCCAAATCTTGATTTAATACCTCTCACATTTATTTAATCTGCCAAACTAAGTGTGTAAATTTAGTACCATTTCATTTTAACAATTTCTAAACTGTTTAAAAATTTAATATTTTTAATTTAAACTGTCCACCAATAACTTTACAATGTATAGACAAAAATGGATGGCACTGTGTGGCAGGACAGTGGTCCGTCACCAAGCGGCTACCCCCACTACCATCCAGTCAACCTAGGCGCTCTGTCATATGCATAGAACTATAAATATGGAACGCTGAGTCAAACGACTCAAGGCAAGAGGAAACGAGCTGGCTCCGGCCACACCCCCTATGTAGTACAGATAGCAGATAGCTGAACAGCAATGCACATTATTTCAATGTCGTGTAAGCCTGTTTTTCATTGTTTTGCCGTTGTTCTTGATAGTTTTACTATTATTTCTTGCAGCATTCTTGTTATATTTTTTTAAAACTATGATATATATTTTATTCAGAACATGTATAATCTTTATTGTTCTATCAAATAAAGTCAATATATCCTTAATAGTTAATACCAGACTAAGAAATAGGAAAGCCCCCCCCCCACCCACCCACCCATACACTTACAATGGTGTATTATATCTTGTTTGATTACTTGATTATTGTATTATTACCCATCACTATCACTGTATGTGTATGGGTGGGTGGGTGGGTCACTATCACTGTGCGTGTACCGGTGGGTGGGTGGGTGGGTGGGTGGGTTACATCAGTTTCTGACACTGCTAAGATTGCCTAGTTATACTAGTTATACTAGTTATACCACTAACTAGGTATCCCACTAACTGGGTATCACACTAACTGGGTATCACACTAACTGGGTATCACACTAACTAGGTATCCCACTAACTGGGTATCACACTAACTGGGTATCACACTAACTAGGTATCCCACTAACTGGGTATCCCACTAATTTAATCTAACAACCATACGTGTATTGTTGGGTGGGTGGGTCAATATCACCATACGTATATGGTTGGGTGGGTGGGTCAATATCACCGTAAGTGTAATCTGTGTGAAAAGGTCTTTGGTACACAATTGCACAATTGTAGTGTACAATTGTAGCTTGGCTTTTTTCAAACATTACTTTAAATAATTATATAACTGTTTTACCTTACAATTACTCAAACTGATATATAGAAATACCATTGTACGTGTATGGGTGGGTGGGTGGGTCAATACCACTGCACGTGTATGGGTGGGCGGGTGGGTCAATACCACTGTATGTATATGGGTGGGTGGGTGGGTCTATACCATTGTACGTGTATGGGTGGGTGGGTGGGTCAATAGACATGAGGTCTTTGTCCTCAAGTTTTAGACATTTTCCCTAGTTCACATTTCACGGACTACATGGAACACATTTCATTGCCAATGTACGTGTATGGGTGGGTGGGTGGGTAATTGCCAATGTACGTGTATGGGTGGGCGGGTGGGTCATTGCTAATGTACGTGTATATCAATGTGTGCGTGTATGGGTTAAATAAGCTGAGTGCCATTGAGATAGGCTGTGAACGTTATTTCACAAATAAAGAACTGACTATCGTTATTATTATTCATTATTCATTTTGAAGACACGGATAAAAGAGATAAGGCGAATGAGTGTTATTCATGTAGATAAGTGATTTCAGTCTTTGTTATTAACTAAGGTTCTTACACTGTATTATATGTGACATATATGTGTATAGTTAGTTCGTTTTACTCAGTTCTCTTACACTTTTTTTACCATTTGGAGGGCCAGTCTTCAAACCTGGTAACGGCCCAAAAAGGCTTATTGTCCACCCTCCTTTACAGGACTTCAAACCTCATGGAATCCAAGGTCCTTAGAGAACCTTGAGATTGCCTTGATGAGGTTTTCCTATGCTACACCTTGGCCAGGTTCTCACGCAAGTGAAAGCCCACTTCCTAACTAGGGCCGAACAATAAAGAGGATTTGCCGTCCAGACTCCTCCTCCTCCCCACATTTCCTACACAAGAGAATGGGGGTTGGAAACCTCATCTTGTTCATATGTGCCCGAAAAGTCCAGTGTTCAGTTATAAAACCAACCACCCTTCGGAGTTCTGATCTTGCAAGAGAAAGAGCTTCAGCCGTGTTGGAGTATGACAGCCCGAACAGGACCTCCTTTGCTTGCGTGTTACCTGGTGTTGCCTCCCAGGTCTCCTGGAATTGCCAGCGACCCATGTAGAGGCAACCCTCGTGGCGACTCCCCGCATGCCGGCTCTGGGCCAACGAGATGTTCCTCAGTGCCTCTCCTGGCACTTTGGTCTGCCCTCTGATTTCTCAGTACCCCGGTGTGACCTGTCACCCATGGCTGTGAGGCCCATGGGACCAAGGTGGTGTAATCTAGAATATTTGAGCTGGTGTCATCTGACCAAGAGGACGATGACAATGAAAGGCCAAAGAAGAAGAAATGTACACTTCCTCAATCTCCGGTAGAAGTTAGGAAGGCAATGACCCTCCATCTATTCACAATATCTAATGCAGAAAAGTACTATCGCTGCAGGATGCCTGGTTGCAAAATTAACCAAGCTGGCTTTCAGTGCACTTCTTGTAAAATGTACCTCCGCATTACTAATGAACAAAATTGTGTCAAAGAATATCATGAAATGTAACTTTTTAGATTTTTTTATGAATAAATATCTTCTTATTTGACAATAGTAAAACATTTAGTAACTCAATGTATTGCTGTAAATATGTATTACCAAAAAACCCAATGTCACATATAGGCTACACTTACTAATTTAATTAGGGGTACAAAAACAAATTTTTTTACAAGTTTTTTACTAGGGGAAGTGTTTAGAGAAATAATATAACAGTGATTTTTAAATATTTGAATTCATTATTGCACGGGTCTAGTTACAAAAAAGCTGCCATCAAGATCTATTTAATTTGCAACACTATAGCTTTAGGATCAAAACTATGGAATAAAATTCCACTTAATTTAAGATCAATGCTATACAAACAAATCTGGAACGAAATTGGCTTATGCCTCCTAGACCACCCACTGTATGATATATATGAACTTTCTGAAATTTAAAAACTACTAAAATAGAACTTCCAACCTCTTTTCAGCTTTGTTTAAGGACTAAATGGTGACGATATGGAGGATTGTCTTGTATTATTGTAAATTGTAATCTTTCCATGTAATAAACGAGTATTATAGAGTAAAATATAGCCTTTGCAACCGTCTCAGATATAGTCCACTGGTGCTCAGTCACAATCTACTTTAACTAATTCATTTACGTTTTCTCGCCTCAACATTTATTAACATTTGCAAAGAATGTAATAAGCGTGAATGTTTTTCTATCATCGCAATCTATAATTTTCAGTTTTGTCATCGGCTAATTTTATTAAAACTACTACTTTTCTCAGTTTAGTTGCTTTACTTTGGATCGACTAGAAAATTCTTAACCCTCCAGAACTTAAATATTTGCAAAATCAATTGTTATTGTGGGCCAAAACAGATTTTTTTTTAATTCTAGTCGGTGAAACATTTTGCTAAGTTTTCATTACGTATATTGGGAATTGTAAAGGTTATACTATTAAATTATACATTAAACTTACACACTATAAATCAATAATATTTCTATAATCATAAAACACAATCCTCAACAAGCGTAGCAAAATGTTCAAATAAATAAAAGATCCAACATTTTCACTGTGTTTTTATAACCTATCAATCCTATCTATACTGAATTAAATTAATTTTAACATTATGTTGTTAGGCATGAAAACGATATTAGTATTTCTCTACAGTAATTAAAACAATGGGAAAAAAGTAATAACAAGTATAACTGTCATTAAAAGCATCATCCTTCAAAATAATAACTGGCTAGTCATCTGGGGATTCATTATAAATAATCACCATAAATAAATATACAATTTTTCTCCCATTCAACTGATGTGGTATTCGTCAAAACAATGAATAAATAATAACGAGATATCAATCCAAGTGGCAAATTATGTGAAAACATTAAATATTACAACAACAAAATTAGGTGTTTGTGAAAACAATTGAAATCAGCTGAGACAAAAACAAAACAACGAACATATGATCGAGTAAACCACAGACATTTATTTAACATTATAAATCGATAGACTGAATGTTTATCTTTCTATTGATATGATGATTATATAGAAAATCAACAACAATAGTAATATAATAAGTATTATAACGAATGCTTTCATGTCGTCAGCGAATCGACGACTGCCACTGAAATAACGATCGCTGTTGTCTCAAAATCGACGACTGCCAGTTCTTGGATTAATCATGGCATCAAAATTGGATAAAACATGTTGTCTTTAAGATGTTTGCAGCCATCACCAGTATGAACAGTAAAGAGAATAAAGATTACAAGCAGTAGCAAAACATGAAAGTTTTATTAATTTAAGTACACAATTCAAAGTTCAACTGTAAACAATGGAATCTGACAATAAATGCAAATCAATTACTTACTAGCAAACCAGCAATAACAGGTAGAAACCCTCACTAGATTCGATACTACAATTAGTAATTAACAGAAACAGTTTAGTATCACAAGCTACAATATAATACTGATACAAATATTTGCCTAGTAAGCGAAAATAAATGTGCAAACAGAAGTCGGGGTTAACAATGCCATTGATTTAACAATTTTAGGACATAGGAGAATTTTTTTCTTTTAATGAACTATATATTATGTAAAAGGGAGAAATAAAACTAAATAATGAAGTTATAGATTGAAAGTACTTTTTAAAATGTAGCATTTGGTGAAGTAAATTGCTTAACACAAAAACTGTGATTTAAAGGTTTATATACATGTGGCAGAAAATGAACTTGCATCCACTGAAAATTAACTTTTTCAATACTGAATATTTTTTTACTGGTTCATACCTTCTTAGGTGTGAAGGGCTGCATTAATGATTCCATTTTAAAACTTTCGTCTCTTAAAAAGACTTGGGCTGGGGGCCAACACAACATTTTGAAATAGCAACCCCTACCATGTGACCCCTCTGATCAAGTAACTTGGCAAGAAAAGAAAGTTAACATAAAGAAAAGTAAAATCCAAAACAAAACGGTGACAAAAAAGTGGCTCAAAATTAACCTTCTGTGATGTTTTTAATATAACAATCATTCGATTTATGTCTGAGGCAATGTTTCTAGATGTTTTGTGACCAAAGTTACGTTTACTCAATAATTATGCATTTCAAGTCTTTTTGAGGGGGGGGGAGTGGGGACATCTAACAGCAACAGTTTTACAAACATTATTATGCAATACCTTATTTTGAATGTCTAGATTATAAGAAAAAAAAACTTGTTAAAATTTTTTGGATACACTTAGACACCTCAAAGGCTAAGTTGCTTTAAATTAACTTTATTAATATAAAAATGAATTAAATATATCCATATTAAAATGGCAATTTTCAATCAAAAGACACAGAACCAAATGTAAAAGACTTAGAAAAATGGATTAAATTATTTGAAGGACTAGATCAAATTGAAGGATTCGGTACAACAAATAAATTGTGAGTAGGAAAAAAGAAATATTTCATGAATTACAGCTTCTTATTCTAACCTTAAACTAGAACTTTTTTCCCTACTCCACCCCCCCTCAAAAAGACATGACATCCATAATTATTGAGTAAAATTAGCTTTGGTCACAAAAAATTTACCAACATTGCCTCAGGCATAAATTGAATATTTTGTTATATTAAAAATGTCACAGAGTGTTAATTTTAAGCCACTTCCTTTTTTTGCCCCATTTTTTTGTGCTCTGATTTCACTTCCCTTCACGTTAACTTTCTTGTCTTGCCAAGCTCTGTAATCAGAGGAGTCTCACAGTAGGGGTTGCTATTTAATGTTATTTTACCCCCTCCCCCTTTTAGTGGGGGAAAATTTTAAAATGCCTTCAGTAATGTAGCCCCTCATACCCAAGCAGGTTGCCACAAACGGAAATAAAATATTTTCAGTATTAAAAAGGCTAAAGAGGGATGCTTGTTACTTTTAAACTACCCATATATACCTGAACATGAATTTATTGTAAGGTGTGTTACATTCACCTGCAAACGTGCAAATGAAATAAATGCTTTGAACAACAAATGTATGGTTAAAACCAGTTACCCAAGTGTAAAATGTACAGATGGTGTCTACAAGTTAGACCCTCTATGTAATAAAATATGTTTGTAATAATTAAAAAATGTTTCATATAATCAAGTAAAAAGGATAAGAATCGTTCTACTAATTAAATAATTTTAAACTTAAAACAATATATTTTATGATTCTTAATTATTTCATATAATATTGTTTATGGCTATAAATTGTGTCAACTTTAAAAACTGTTAAAAGCCTTATGACCAACATAATTGAAATCTTCTATTTTCATAATAAATTATTTTATATTTATTAATCTTCACAAGCAGTTATAAAATAAACTATTACAAATATAAACACATTACCCACAATACCATTTCTAGCAAAACATTACATATTTTAATTGATTCAGATTTATTATTACAATCAATTATGAAAACCTATAAATTTAAGGAAGTATATTTCCTTCTTTTACTATTTAAAATTTAACAATCCTAAACCTAATGGACAAATTGCCTTTCAGCTGTACAGCTCAAACTGCACAGTGTAATGTTCCAAAACTGGTATGCTAGTTATGAAAATATTCTCTTAAAAAAATAGTCAAGTGAAATTTGATTAAAATTACATCTTTGATGTCAACTTTATAATTCAGTGCCAAGCCATGAAACAATCTCCAGCAATACTGTCGTTCCAGTCTGCTTCAACATGGTGACTGCCTTCGAGTGTTCCACCTTCTCCAAGGACTTGCCATCAACTGAGAGTAATCGATCCCCACACCTGAAACAAATGGTTGTAGGAATATTTAAAAAGATTGCCCCTAGCTGTATATAGGGAGTCTGAACAGTCTGGGTACGGCTCAGTAGCAGATAACATCTATAAACTTTGCTTAGTGTTATATGGCTATATAAACTATTTTTTCTTGCTATTATCATGACATGCCTACCATGGGGATGGCCCACAGAGGATGTCATACAAATCCTAAATGTAAGCATAGGTCGATGTGCATACAATTTTAAAGGTCTTAAGTAGTAGAACATCATGCCGCAAATTAGACCTCAAAAGGTTAATCCTAAACAAAATGGCGGCACTCAAAATTTTCAATACTGATCTTATGTGCAAATTCAAGAATAGCTTAATTTTTATGTAACCATATCAGATATAGCCACAAAACTTCACACATTATTACTGTACACAAACACCTACTTTAAGATGTATTCAGTGTCCTGCTATTCCTCTATGGGAACGATCAACGAGGAGTCAGTAGAAAAGTTGCAATGTAAGAATAGGTTGATATGCACATCATTCTAAAGAGATTGTCAAGCAAAGAAGAATACCGCAAACTGCAAAAGCTTTATCCGTTACAAAATGGTGGCAGTTTAAACTCTTTGAAACCCAACCATTTTGTAACAGATAAAGCTTTTGAAGTGCGGTTTGTGACATTATTCATTGCTTGACCATCCCTTTAAAATGGTGTGCATATCAACCTATGCTTACATTAAAATTTTTTGCTTACCCAGGCAAGGGAAAGGTTGCACAAAGCGACATAACGCCAACACGAGGTTAAATGTCTAATGTACTTCCTACAGGTTCTGAATTAAAAAGCATACACGTACTGTGGTAATGACCCACCCGCCCAACCATACACGTACTGTGGTATTGACCCACCCGCCCATCTTTACACACACTGTGGTATTGACCCACCCGCCCACCCATACACGTACTGTGGTAATGACCCACCCGCTCATCTTTACACACACTGTGGTATTGACCCACCCGCCCATCTTTACACACACTGTGGTAATGACCCACCCGCCCACCCATACACGTACTGTGGTAATGACCCACCCGCCCATCTTTACACACACTGTGGTATTAACCCACCCGCCCACCCATACACGCACTGTGGTATTGACCCACCCGCCCATCTTTACACACACTGTGGTATTGACCCATCCACCCACCCATACACGTACAGTGGTACATTGAAAGCTATGCTTACATTTCTTGGCTTGGGGCAGATTAAATGGTGTTTGGATATTTTTCTATAGTTATGGATTTAGATATACGTTGGTGCAATTGCCAACTGTATTTAATATAAAACTCTCTATGTAACAATTTGAGATTTATTACCTCTACAATAGTTATATACATTTTATCACAATCACTATTAAAATTCAGTTGAGATAAAAGTTAAAAAAATTTTTTTCTTGAATTTAAGCCTAGTTGCTGACAATGAACAGTTTTTAGAATTGGGTTATCAACCTTTATTGCAAATATAGAACATTTATAATGACTCTTGGTCTGTATATACATATTGTTTGGTTTGTTATCAGCTACAATTTATTAATTAAAAAATATCTGTGATATATTTAAATCAAGATCCAAAAATCATTTTATATAAATAAAAATAAACATATAAAGTTATCTCCTGTCTCAAAGGTAAATCCAATCCATCAAGCCTTTTAAGACCAGCCTCAGTGATTATATTTATGCTTGCTAATCCCTCCATAAAAGAGTGCAGGGACCGATTCAACAGTTTCCGTTCCCTACAAGTGAGTTTTATTCAACCTACAGGTATTGGCAGATCGTTAATAAGGAACTTATTTAGTTCACCAAAACTGTTCCACGCTACAACCCAGCTAGTATTGGGCGAGCATTTTGATCTGCTCTACTGGAAAGCAGTACGTTGGGGAGTTGGGGGTGATGTTCGCATGTCTTTAAAGCTGTTTATTTCCCCTGAGTAGTTCTAAACGAGCATCAAATTTTCTAAAAGGACAGTTATAAATTTGTCATCTCTCAACTATGGCAGCTACCACACAAAATAAAAAAGGCCCTTTTGAGGACCTGGCTAATTTTAAATTAATAGGTTGGTTCTGTTTTAAATGTGGACTTTAATGCTGAGGGCTTTGACAAGGCAAAGAGAGAGTGCATCAGTAGGGTACTTCATGAAAACAATGTTGATATCCTTGCACTCCAAAAGACACACATTGATATGAATTAGACATTAGTTAGAAACCAAACCAAAAACACAGCAAAAATATTTAACTAACTTTCATGATATAGGAGGAGAGTGTCCTAAAGAATAATATAAAGCATGGCAAAAAAATTATGAGTCAAAATAGAAATATAAGTAAGAAATACCAATAACCACTTACAAATAAAACACAGAAACACTAGAACAGATAATAGTAAAAACACATTTGTCAATTATAGTACGAAATATCCAACAGTCGTCATCCATGCCAACTTATTATTGCCAACTATAAAAAAAAGTTATTATTGGTTTTATTCTCTCTTATCTTTTTTTGATTCTATTCTACTGTATGAACCCATATAATCGTTTACTTGTGTAAAAACCATATCACATTGGCATCCATAGACGTATATTATAGCCACATCAAATCAATCTGAGTTACCTGCCATATATGCATGATAAATTTTCTTTTATATTTGTTTAAGATTTTTTATAATTACTTTTCATTTAATCACAGTCCCAGTTTGTAGTCGATTATTTGTTGTAATCACACCAGGGCTCAGCAAAATTTTTATGATTTTGGGCCATATTTTAAACCTGGTATGGCAATGACATGATTGATTTTATCACAGACATACAACAAATTAATAAATGATCATTTATTAAAGTATGATACTCTTTAATGATTTGATATTTAAATAATTAATATTTTTTTGCAGTAACAGATTTATTTTCGGAATAAATTGTAGTTGATGAACACTTATTATCAATCATTTCAATCAAAGTTTAGTTGTCGGTTCTAGGAAAAATTAGACACAATAGGCCTAGTTGAAACTAACTTTATTGGTTATAAACAAAAGCAAAAAAACTGAACAATTTTTATAATTGAATATAATTAGTATTAAACTGCACAAATAATTTTGTTGGAAGTGCTCACTACTAAAATTATCAGCGGCACGGACAAACAAGCAAACAGCAGTGTTCCATAAATGTGCGAGTCTACTTGAGACGCTCTTTGTGTGTTAGCCTCTTACAATTTAGTATTTATTTCTCTGCTATTTAATTTACTAATGCAAACTCTTCACGTATAAAATTAGTGTGTGAATATAATGTACTTTGTGTAACACACAAAATTTTCACTGTTCATTTATAAAAATATTTAATGACTTCAAGTGAAGTGAGCTACATGGAATCATTTATTGGACCGCTTGAGGCCCATGGGCTGTGCGTTACCGATCCCTGATTTACACTAACAAATAATCCAACGCAGTTTCACAAATCCTTATAATATAAACTTACAAGGCAAACCATCAAACAGAAGGTAGTAAATGTTTCTTGAATCAAATCTGAACCCCATGTGCACAAAAATAAAATTAACTGCTGGCTCACAGATAGGAGATTGCTCATACAATGACCACAACTGACTATGTGAACTTACTTGAGTTTGCCATCCTTACTAGCTGGAGAATCCTGGACTACAAACAGAATGTGTATGTGTTGGGCACCCCGAGTTGGGTCTTCTCCTCCCACAATGCTGAATCCCAAACTGGCACCGGGGGATCGGGACAGCACAACTAACTTTGGGAATTGAAGGCACCTAAAAAAAAATCTAGATATAATCTGTAATTAACTTGATCTTTATTTAAATAAAACTTCACTTGCCAGTTTACAAGGGCTGCAGGACTGTGCATGAACTTTATTCAACAAGTGAAGTACACACACTCGGGAAATAGAATAGAATAGTTTATTTACCAGAAATATTCCATGAAATACATTGGCCAAAATTGTCCACTGCTTTGTCAAAAATCCAGACAGAGAGTAAAATGCTTCTTTTAATATAAATTGTAAAATTACTCGTCCTCCATGTCCAGTACCATTTGAGGCTGTTTATTATAAAAATTGCTTGCTATAAAGAATATATATCTGCTAACACCACCCCAACATTAAACATCAACCCATGGTAAACAAGAGAAACAGTACAACAGTGTGGGTTAAGACTATAATTATATATATTATTTAATACAGTCAATCTCTATTCAACTCGTAAATAAACAATCACAGCAGAACACCTAATTCTGACTACAAATGTAAGCTCTACCATCCACCCATACACGTACAATGATAGTGACCCACCCACCCACCTATACACGTAAAGTGATAGTGCCCCACCCACCCACCCATACACATACAATAGTAGTGACCCACTCCCCCACCCACACACGTACAGTGGTAATGATAGTGGTATAGGCCATAGGGTAATGATACAGTGATATAAGGCTCCTTAAAATTTTCACTAGCCTAGTTCTATGAATATTTACAGAGCTTTATTGGCTTGTCTCATAGGAGTGAATTGCACTCCTAAGCTGAATCTTTTCTATATTATAACAGACACTGGAAGGTGTATAGTGAGAATAATGTTAACATTTTGAATTTTTTGAAGCAGGTCTCCAATGATCATATTTTGCCAATCCAGCCATAGTCCTTATTGCCCTCTTTTGAACCAAAAATACCTCTTCAGCCACAGGAGCACAACCCTATACAATCAGGCCATAAGACAAGTGGGCCTGAAACAATCCAAAATATATCTGCCGAGCACTGTCTTTAGTGAGTTCTCCAATAACTCTTTTCAGTGCAAACACACTACTACTAAGCCTTTTTAAGGCCAAGAATGTGCTGATACTAATTTTGTGTTGAATCGAACACTAAACCTAAAAATGTTGGGTGGTGTTCAAGAGGGCCAAGGTGTTCCCAAGACCAAACAACACTGTGTAGGTTTTCTCATTATTAATAGCCAATTTATTAGAAGTCAACCAATTTTCAAAAAGATGTTGTTACTTTTTGCATCCTACAATGCATGAATGCTATTTGTACGTCTGTTAATGACAGGAGTGTTGTCAGCATAAAGTAGAACTCTTGCAGGCACATTGACATTTAGATTATTGATCATTACTAGAAAGAGCAGGGGTCCTAGGACGGATCTCTGGGGCACCCTGTTGTTACAGGCAGATAATCAGACTTCTTGTCATTAACAGCAACATATTGCATTCTACTACTAAGGTAAGATCTAAAACATTTCAGTGAAAGGTCTCTTACATGATAGAAATTAAGTGTTTCCAGAAGCAGCTCGTGAGACACAATATCAAAGGCTTTACTGAGATCACAGAAGCTGATCGCAGCAAGCGACTTACTTTCAAATAGATCAAGCACCTAGTCTACAAGTTCTTTAACCCTTAAGTGGGCGCGCCTCCATTTGTAACATAACTCGGCGCATGGGGTGTAAAAATAACCTCAACAAAAAAATTGTGTTACTCAGTCATTATACATTTTTTTATGAAATAGGTTATAAAGCACTTACTACTATGTAATTACTTTAAAATATAAATTAATAAAAGATATGTTTTACAGGTATACTATATGTATTAGAATATTATAATAAACTCATGTAATTTGCATTGGAAAAGACGTTGTTTTCTAAAAAGTTGCCTAATTTTATTATTAATCTATATATATAAAAGCCAAATTCCACTGACAGAAGACAACTTTGTGTATAATATGGCAGCATCAGTGAAATTTGGGGTGAAAGACATGGATTGCTATAATTCTGTACAGATCAAGAGAACAGCAGTGGTCAAAGTAGAAGCAGCAAGGCTTAAGGAAAGAAGGACTACAATAAATCAACCAAGAACAGGGATACCAAGCTCAGTAGCATTTTACAACTTATAAAATGCTGAAACCAATCATGATAGTAATTGGTAAAATCCAAGCTTCATAAGCTAAAGGTTCTTAGTTTGATCCTAATCAGAGTCGTAACACATTTTCAGAGAGATCAGCTAATAACCACCAAATTTGTCATTGGGCTATTAATTAATGACACTTTCTAAAGAGTAGTCGGCCTTAGTTTGTAACAATGACTACATTCGCTCATTTACACTTATCATACTCATTTGAAATCTATATTCGCCCACATCTTGATGATCGGCGCCTTAAGAACAAATAAATAAATATACTAGACCTGAATATAATTTTCAATTTCAGCAAGTCACAGCAGAAAACATATTTAAGTCTATTAATAGTTTAAACAATATCAAATGTTTAGACATATATGTCTTAGTGCTAACATTATGAAAATTTCCACTATTTATAAAAGTGAAGTTTTCAATCATCGTTTCAATAAATGTCTAATCAAAGGATGTGTTTTTCCACATCAATCAAAAGAATCAAGGTTGTACCTAGTTACAAAAAAGTGATAAGAATGCTGAAAACAATTATCAACCTATATCAATGGTTCCAATTGTGAACAAATGTGAACAAATTCAAAAATCCATACTCAAAAACAGATCTCAGAGCATTTTGACAAATTTAGTATCTTTACTGATAATCAGTATGGTTTCAGGCCCAACAAGAGTACATGTAATGCAGTAGTTAAGCTAGTTCATAATGTCATTAACGATCTAGAACAAGGTAATAATGTAACTTTTATGTTTTTTTATATGTTTAAAACATTAGATACTTCAATACAATTAAGTAAAAAACCCTCTTTTTTACACATTTCATTCATAAGATTGTTCTTTCCTATTTAACAAATAGGACTCAATTTCTATTTAAAGATGGATCTTTTTCTAAAGGAAGGAGAGATGGATACAGTGTGCCCAAGGCTCAATTCTTGGGCTGATTCTATTTAACAACTATATCAATGACTTACGATTTAGCATAGAGAATGTAGGTATTGATATATGTATATTTATTTGCAAATGACTTGGGTTTAAAGGTTAATAATATTAGTAAATATTTAATTACTGATAAATTAAATTCTAGTTTATATTACTTCAAGACAAGCTGCTAATAACTTGTCGCTCAACACTGAAAAATGTGATTTATCTTTTAGCTAAAACTAAATCTATATAGTAGGTTATTTACCTTTGTGATCCGTCAAGTAATCCAACATTTGTAGCTATGCTACGCGCGTTTCAACCTGCCATCTTGCAGGTCATCATCGGGCTGAACGTGAAACTAAAATAAAACTACATTTTTCATTGGTGAACACTTATCGCCGTGAAGGTCGTCAAAGTTAAAAACGAATAAATAAAACACAAATTAAAACGAATAAATAAAACACAAAACATGAATACACGAACTCGAACATCGGACATACACTGTCTGTCCTTGGCCAAGGTAGTACCAGCCGTACCGACACGCACAGAAGTTGGAGCGGTGTTTATTCGTTTTTAACTTTGACGACCTTCACGGCGATAAGTGTTCACCAATGAAAAATGTAGTTTTATTTTAGTTTCACGTTCAGCCTGATGATGACCTGCAAGATGGCAGGTTGAAACACGCGTAGCATAGCTACAAATGTTGGATTACTTGACAGATCAAAAAGGTAAATAACCTACTATATAGTGTTAATTCAGTAATCCGGAGGCCTAAACATGAAAATAAAACTAAATGTTTCTGATTCCTAAAATAACTGTAATTTGAAGTTTTTAGATTCTAGATTATCATAGATTTATCATTTAGATTATGTCTCCAACAAATGGCTAAAAGTGTATAGATGCTTAGAAGATTAAGAAACTCAGTTGATAGCTATATGTTACTAACTGTATACTTTGCTCACATTCAAGGTATTTTAACATATGGAATGTCTGAGGATCTAGCAGTAACTGTACGAAACTTTTTATACTAAAAAAAGAGCTATTAGATTAATATGCAATGTATCAGCCTTAACATCTTGTAAACCTTGGTTTATACATCTCAGAATTCTTACATATAACTCTCTTTATGTATTTCATTTGCTCAATTTTGTTCATGGAGATTTAGAACTCTTTGTTATCGATGCTGATTTTCATCTCTATAATAGGAGACAATGATTGTTTAAGAGTTCAACATGGGAATTACATAACTAGTTTTACTACTTATATCTTTTTCACACCAAATCTACGTAGATGTTATAAAGAAAAATTATGTAAATTAATAATATAATTTAAGAACACATAAAATATTAGAATAAAAACTTAAATAACTGTTAATAATTTGTGATGATCCTCAGAACATTTTACAAAATGCTTTCTATGAATTATACATGTACCATACACTTACTGTGGTATTGACCCAAACACACAGTGTGCCCTCAACACCGTACATGTAACGGTGAGGGGGGGGGGTCATCACACTGTATCTGTATGCAGACCTACAGACTCTCCCGCAAAATGCTGGAATTTCCCTCATTTTGACATAAATTTCCGCTTACCCGCATCAGCTACAAAAACTCCTGCCTCCCAAAATAATTTCCCCACGCAGTGTAAGGCAGGCATGCCACACACTGTGATCGAACACGATGCAACATAAGAAGACAAAACCCCTTCAGAAGTGTTGGTGAATCTGTTTGCAAGGGTTTAAATGGAGCTTAGGAAAGCAAAGCAAGCCACCAAAGCGTATAATGACGAGCATCGTAGTTAAAAATATGATGAACAATTCCTTTTATGAAGACTATACATATTAAAAATAATATTGTTCCTTGATTCTTAAAAAATTTTTATATAAAAGTAGTTTGTGTGACTTTGTGTGACTTTTAACAAATTTGTATCCAATAAACAAATTAAACAAGATGTGACTTTTATTTCGATCACAATGAATAATCACACCAGTTTCTTACCCAATATCTTAACTTGCTACTCTACTAAATAGTGATACCAATGATACTTAAACTAATTTGTAATCTATCTTTTCTAGTTTGCTACAGAATGTCATTTCTGTTACGAAACATAAACAGATAAGCTAAAGGTTACGTAAGTATTTTCCATAGCATAACAATGAATACACATTTTCCATAACATAGTATTTGCGTAGGCCTAATCTGAATTGCATGTCAAAAGTGTATACGATCTTAATCAACATTTTAAGCTTTATTACTTCGTTTACTGTGGCTAAAGTGAACCTGGCAAAAGTGCCTCTAACAGTGAGTTAAACACAACTATTTACAGCCGTAAATCGAAAAATTATCTGGGGAAGGGATGAAGATCTCTCCCCCCGTATTGACGAGGGAGGCCCCCTGGGCACCACAAGATATTCTATATAAAAGTCTCCCACATTAGATTTATCTTAGGTCAGCAGGTCTGGTGTATGGGCGGGTGAAAGGGTCATACACACTGTGTATGTATAGTTAAGTGGGAGGGTCATTACACTGTGTGTGTATGGTTGAGTGGGAGAGTCATTACACTGTGTGTGTATGGTTAAGTGGGAGAGTCATTACACTGTGTGTGTATGGTTGAGTGGGAGGGTCATTACACTGTGTATGTATAGTTAAGTGGGAGGGTCATTACACTGTGTGTGTATGGTTGAGTGGGAGAGTCATTACACTGTGTGTGTATGGTTGAGTGGGAGAGTCATTACACTGTGTGTGTATGGTTAAGTGGGAGGGTCATTACACTGTGTGTGTATGGTTGAGTGGGAGGGTCATTACACTGTGTGTGTATGGTTAAGTGGGAGAGTCATTACACTGTGTGTGTATGGTTGAGTGGGAGAGTCATTACACTGTGTGTGTATGGTTGAGTGGGAGGGTCATTACACTGTGTGTGTATGGTTAAGTGGGAGAGTCATTACACTGTGTGTGTATGGTTGAGTGGGAGGGTCATTACACTGTGTGTGTATAGTTAAGTGGGAGGGTCATTACACTGTGTATGTATAGTTAAGTGGGAGGGTCATTACACTGTGTATGTATAGTTAAGTGGGAGGGTCATTACACTGTGTGTGTATGGTTGAGTGGGAGAGTCATTACACTGTGTGTGTATGGTTGAGTGGGAGGGTCATTACACTGTGTGTGTATGGTTAAGTGGGAGAGTCATTACACTGTGTGTGTATGGTTAAGTGGGAGGGTCATTACACTGTGTGTGTATGGTTAAGTGGGAGAGTCATTACACTGTGTGTGTATGGTTGAGTGGGAGGGTCATTACACTGTGTGTGTATGGTTAAGTGGGAGAGTCATTACACTGTGTGTGTATGGTTGAGTGGGAGAGTCATTACACTGTGTGTGTATGGTTGAGTGGGAGTGTCATTACACTGTGTGTGTATGGTTAAGTGGGAGAGTCATTACACTGTGTGTGTATGGTTGAGTGGGAGAGTCATTACACTGTGTGTGTATGGTTGAGTGGGAGGGTCATTACACTGTGTGTGTATGGTTAAGTGGGAGAGTCATTACACTGTGTGTGTATGGTTGAGTGGGAGGGTCATTACACTGTGTGTGTATAGTTAAGTGGGAGGGTCATTACACTGTGTATGTATAGTTAAGTGGGAGGGTCATTACACTGTGTGTGTATAGTTAAGTGGGAGGGTCATTACACTGTGTGTGTATAGTTAAGTGGGAGGGTCATTACACTGTGTGTGTATGGTTAAGTGGGAGGGTCATTACACTGTGTATGTATAGTTAAGTGGGAGGGTCATTACACTGTGTGTGTATGGTTGAGTGGGAGAGTCATTACACTGTGTGTGTATGGTTAAGTGGGAGGGTCATTACACTGTGTGTGTATGGTTGAGTGGGAGAGTCATTACACTGTGTGTGTATGGTTAAGTGGGAGGGTCATTACACTGTGTGTGTATGGTTGAGTGGGAGGGTCATTACACTGTGTGTGTATGGTTAAGTGGGAGAGTCATTACACTGTGTGTGTATGGTTGAGTGGGAGAGTCATTACACTGTGTGTGTATGGTTGAGTGGGAGGGTCATTACACTGTGTGTGTATGGTTGAGTGGGAGAGTCATTACACTGTGTGTGTATGGTTGAGTGGGAGAGTCATTACACTGTGTGTGTATGGTTGAGTGGGAGGGTCATTACACTGTGTGTGTATGGTTAAGTGGGAGAGTCATTACACTGTGTGTGTATGGTTGAGTGGGAGGGTCATTACACTGTGTGTGTATGGTTAAGTGGGAGAGTCATTACACTGTGTGTGTATGGTTGAGTGGGAGGGTCATTACACTGTGTGTGTATGGTTAAGTGGGAGAGTCATTACACTGTGTGTGTATGGTTGAGTGGGAGAGTCATTACACTGTGTGTGTATGGTTAAGTGGGAAGGTCATCACAACGTGCGCATATGGGTGGGTGGCAGGTATAACAGATACATAACAGAAATAAGAGAATGGCAAGTGATAGAGGAAATAAGGAAGTACAGATATGGATTAGATAAAAAAGATTAGAGACAAACACAAGTAGAATATTGATAATGTAAAGTGAATAAGTCCAGAGTCCAAGTTGAAATGGTTATAATATGTCCAGAGAATTTATATTAAAAGATGGTTTAACCTAAATCTTTAGTCAATTTAATAAGCATAATTTAAACATGTCAACATAACTTTTATGTAATTTTAAATTGAAATCATATTTAACACTTTGACTGCGGATCCCGTAGTTTTATGGGATCAAAGTTTTAATTTTTTTAAATAGCCAATAGTGATTTTATTAAGTCATTTCACTGCTAGAATCCTCAAACTGTACTGTTGTTAGCCAGTATGATTGAGTTGTAGCCACTAGACTGCACTGCTATTGTCTGCATGTTTCAGAACAATCTTTTAGTGAGTGGTGGACTCTATTTCAAAGTGTAAATTGAGCATATAAATAAAAAATAATTATTTTTTAGTAATTATTTGACTTAGTTTTGTATAAAAAGGCTAAAATAATTATATATTCAAAGTTATTTTATATGCTCAATTGCCCTTGGTTTAATTTTTTTTTTTTTTTTCTGAAACACTATTACTTAAAAAACAGATACTATGGGATGAAAAAAATTTGATTTTTAATTTTATACTGATAAAAAGAAGAATAAATATAGAATCCAGACATGTAAGTAGAACTTTTCTATGTTTAATGGTTTTAAATCTATGACTTTTTAAAAAGTACCAAAAATGGCCAGCATTCTTCAAATGGCTACCGTATATAGGACCAGTACTCAAAGTGTTAAACTTGCATATTGCACTGGAAGTTTGATTTGAGATCTAGGCTAATGTAGAAGGAGAACAAAGTATATGCAGGGAGAGTTGGTTTTAGTTAATGAGAAGAGGGAGAAGAGATTGGAGAAGGGAATGGCTCTGCAAGATATAATATATGTTTGCCAAAACCAAGGAAATAATATTTATGTTTATTGATAGTTACTAGTTACATCTTGCCTGTGATTCTAAAGTTCATAATTCATTCTACAGGGATTAAAACTGCATTTTCAATATGTCTGAACACTAGATTAAACCTCCAGTGCATACATCGCAGAGTGAGAGTCTGCATTTCCAAATAATTCTTACTATATAAAAACTAATTATTTCTAATGGCTGTGTTACCTAGAACCTTATTACATACCCATAATAAATACATTAATTAGTTCAGAATAAATATTTACACTGTTTAATGGTGTCAATGCGAGTATAAACATGTTGTACACTGGAAATAGCGCTGTTAGACAATGTATTAGCAGACTCACAGTCCGCACTCTAACAATGGGTAACACAAGGTGTAACAAAATGTTACGAGTGTAATGCCGAGTTAATTATGTATTTGTAACCAAACTATAAGCTAATACGGTACCTCGGTAGTTTCTGCCAGTAAAGCCATGATGGGATGAAGTTGTTAGCACCCAAGGAGGTTTCTGATCCCGCAATTACACTCATCTCGACACGAGTGCAGTCGACTGTTGCAGCTTTTAAAGTGGCAACAGCTTGCCGGTGGGTCAGCCCTAACAGACTGCTGTCGTTGACTCCCAGCAGTACATCTCCTTTCTGAAAGAGTATAACAGAAATAAATGAGAGAATCTAGAACAATTTAATAATAATGGGTGATATTTATAAAACTAGCCCATCCTAGAACCAGTAATATTCTAAGTAAATGCTAGGTTTTAAGTGAATATACTGAGCTGGCATTTTCTAGGCGTAATACGTGTTAGGCATTCCTGGAGGGCTAGTGAAAGGTTGAAAATTGAGGTGAATAAAAACCTGTTAGGTAGCATTTACTAGAATATTATAAGCTGGTCTGAAGAATGATAGACTTTTCCTTAGCGTTTACTATCCCTTACTCTCAGTCCACTGTTTGTTGTAAAACGTGGATCAGTTATGCTCAATGTGTCAATACTGTGAGGAGTTTAGGATAAAGAATAGGTATATTATAAATATTATGAGGTTATTAGTGTAATAATGATTATATATGGTATATAATACAAGGTTTAATAATTTAAAAATGAGTAGTTGATATAAGAATAGGTAGTATTAGTAAATAGGAAGTAGGTTATTAGGCAATTGACAGTGACTTGGGAGTTGTTTGGTAAATATGGAGCTGAGGTATAAATAGGGAAGCCTGAGGCTGGCTGGGGAGTCTGGTGGAGGTTGAAGTGGAGAAGTTTGACTGCGGGTGCTGCTGCCGGGAAATTTGACCAGTTGACTCCAGGAGGGTGGCTGCCAACCAGGGGTGAAGTGTGTCTCCCCCTTACTCTCCTTGATCTACGCTTTGATGAGGCCGTCTCTGGAGTCAGGTTTAGGGATGTTCAGGCCACTGTTAATTATAATGTATCCTGTTAATTATAAAAATCCGAGGTGTAATGTAGTATTAATTACAGTAGTTTTTAAAATTTTAGATTCAAAGATTGTTATTTACCATCTGAGTGTTATTTTAGCTATTAATAATACTCAATATCACTGTACGTGTTTCAGTGGGTGGGTGGGTCAATACCACTGTACGTGTTTGGGTGGGCGAGTGGGTCAATATCGCTGTACGTGTATGGGCGGGTGGGTGGGTCAATATCACTGTATGTGTTTCAGTTTTGTAGCCTGTTATAAATACCTCATTATTTTAATTTTTATCTGACTATTTGAACATCGGACTAATTAATGAAAATTATTTCCGTAATCGGTTATTTTATATGTTCTTTTAACTCTATTCACCAGTTTAAATGGACCACATCCCTGGAGGTCTAGGGGTGAAGTAATTGAACGAGATAAATACCCCACTTTTGGTTGTTTAAGACATTGCAGCTTTGTTGGAATTCCTGTATCATCTTCAGATAGAGTCACATATCTAACAACTTGATTTAGTCGGTCCTGCTTTGTAATTCCTTTCTGTAATATCCATTATTGTTGAAAAAAAAACTGGGCAGACTGAATACATTCTAAAATAACACTCTGTACTATCCTCGACAACATTTTTTTTGAGTTCGTTCTGAATCAAAGGTATTATATGCTTATCACTGTATTTTAGACTAGACACCAGGTCTTGTAAAATTGGATCGGATTTGCGTAATAGATCAATAATTGCCAAAAAGTTTCCACTATTTGCTTGGTCTATTATTTCTATATACCGTCTAAAGGCTAAGTTTGACATTGCCAATGTTACATTTACAATGCGATCCAGAACCTTAGCCCACTTGTTTGTTTCTTTTTTAAGCTCGGATGCCATCAAAGAATCAACAGTTTGTTGTTTTTTCTATATACAGTAGAATATTGGCCTCGCCAGTTTCGAACGCCCTCAATAAATGCTGAGAATGTACTTTTTCTCTCTGCAAAAAGCCAACAGGCCTCGCAGTAGACTGCACAGCCACTCTCGCTTTAATATCAAACCAGTTCCTTATAATATTTTATTATTGTTTCATCGTCAAGCTCATTAGGAAAATTGATGAAATCTGTAGGATATTTTTCCAAAATATCAAAGATAAAATCATTATATTTACTGGTGGTATTGCTATCACTTAAGGTTAGGGTTTCAACTAGAGGCCTACTTTGACTCACAGAACATGAAGAATCAGCTGACTTGGTATCAGAGCATGTATTTAAAACATATGAGTTTGACACTGAGTCAGTACTGGTTTTCCCTTCATTAAAGCTGGAAGCACTTGTCAAGTCACTGTCAATATATCACTATGTTGAGCAGGATCAGACGCATTATCACTACACAGATCCACCGAAGTTGAAGGCCTTTTTAAAACGAATCAATTTTAACAAACTTTGAATCTTGCTGAATCCTTTGCTTCTTTAGTTTTATTTTCTGAGCTCCACTCAAGTGTTCGTAACGTGTTTTAAAAGATTTCATCGTAAAAAAACTAATGATTTACTACTTGCTATTTGGAAGAAATAAATGTAGTTAATATAACAACATATATTAAACTGAACTCTGTACGAACAGACTACGTAAACAACAAAACTACAGCACAGTGACAGGAGTAACGACAAGACTGACATGAGGGTTAATTGACTACTGACAGTAGACTAGTAGACTCTGACTAGCAGCGCCCTGGCAGCGCAAGTGGAAAAATCTGCTTGCACACAAGCCGAGTTGTTCTTTTTGAAATATGTCTCATTTCACTTTTGGAATATCCAAAGTGCAAATATCGATAATTTGGCATTTTGCCGGTATATAATTAAATAACTCTGTACTAAATTAATAATATCACTCAAGTATTTTGTATAATCAAACCATAAGATAGTTAATATAATTTACTAGCAGAGTGTGAATATCATCACTACATCCTTATGTTAAAATAATTTTTTTTGCCTCATGGCTTATGGGCCCCCAAGACCGTGGGCTCCCCACACCATGCCCCCCCCCCAACCCACACCGCATGCCAAGCTTATATTTTGGCCTTCATAATCAAGAGCATTTGGGATTTGTAAAACAGGACAAGAGTTGTAAGACCTGAGGACATGCAAAGTAGTAAGTGCTACAGTTTATTCCCATCCCCAAAATGACAAGGAGAGGATGTGGATGGGAAACATTCTGTTCTCAAGTGAACGTTAATTTAGCATATGCAAGGGCCTAGCATTTACTACCTCTACTAAGTGCATTAGAGTTTCTGGAACTACAATAAATAAAAACTAGCATTTACAAGGCCTAGTAAGTTTTTATTAAATTTAAATGAATAAACAAATTGAGAAAATATTTACTAGGCCTTGTAAATGCTAGTTTTTATTCATATCACCCGATATTACTCATGAGTTGAAAATTAAGATAAAAAATAATTAGAGAAACACTTTCAAGATTGTTCAGGTCTATTTAGTTTTTATTTAATATGCTACAAGCTTTTTAGATGAATTAGCTGAAAACCTCCACCTAATAGTAACAATGGAATATAAACTGGTTTACTGAAAGAGAAAAAATGTTTAAAGATAAACGTAGTGTGCACCTAGTTTTTCACCCAGCACAGTAAACCACCCAGCCAACCAGCTCGCCATGCATATATAGTTTCCTTAATGCTATTTTTCAATGCGTTTTAATCTTGTCAAAAAAAAAACCTGTACAAACTTTTAAACTCAAATAGACAAGTAGATCAAATTCCTTATTGCCATTAAACAAACATACAGTATGCAATAGGCAAAGATCACATATCACAATAAAAAGTTTCTAAATATTTCTGTCCATAATTCTCAGAGAGGTAACTTATTATTTCAGTACAATACTAAAAGAAACATAAAGACCCAACAGCTTGAAGCAAATAAATAGATAACATTTAGCAATTTTAGAATAGAATAGAATACAGGTAAGACATATCACAATTAAGAAATTCTTACATATGAGACGCTGACACAACGTTGTTAGTATTTTAAGGCAAATATGAACGGTTATATGAGTGTAGTCTGGTTACTAACTGAGTTCAACTGTTCCTCAGAAAGGGCAATTTATTAATAGCCCAACAGCCAGGGCAACTAAGGGACCTACAGCTTTACGTGGAATCCGAACCACGTAGTTCTGGTCTGATTTTCAGCTAATTGACAAGCCTGATACTCAGTTATCTCCCCCACACAATATCCGCACAATGATTACCACCCAACATGGACACCCCAGACTTCTCTAGTAGTGTCCACACCGATAGCAACCATCAAGCGGACGCCATGTCGGTATTAAGAGGACCGAGCATCCAACTTATCGCCTACAATCTCCCAAACACTTTGTCCCCATGTAGCTGGGTGCCACCAGTGCCGGCAGGTACAGAATAAAAAGCTTTACTTTTTAACCATTTATATGAACTAATTTCAAAGCTAAGGCTGTTGATGTAGTCTGATAGATTGAGGAAGTTTGTTGTACTTTTTTATTTGTTAGTAATAATGACTATTAATAGTATTGGTAAGCCTGAGCTGGGGTGTTAAAAGGTCTTCCTTATATCTAGGATTGTGTGTATCCTTAAGCTTTTAAATTTACCAATATTGTTCTTAACAAATAAGAGATTTTACAATATGTAAATAGATGGTAAATTCAATATTTTAAATTTGATAAAACTGTTTTTACAACTTTTTCTATCCCTTAAATTAGCAATAATTCTGATAGCTTTCTGAGTTACGATTGGACAAAATTGAATTAAATAATCCATAAAATGGTGTAGCTAGAACCCCTACACTTACACAATCCTTCAGTCTTCTAAGAGGATAAACAACTTCTTAAGAAGATATCCCTCGGTCTCTTAACCCTAGGTTAGTGTGGTGAGTAATAGTAACATTATTAGTGTGGTGGGTGTCAGAGACCGAAAATCTAAAAACCCTGTTAAAATTGTTTATATCAAAATGTTTATAAATACATTAGTATTTTTAGAATAAACATACAATGTTTAATGCATTTTCATTGTTTTTCATGGTTTTATAAACTTTTTTGTGATTAAGAACCTTCTTTACTCTGTAGGATTGAAACCATAACGTGTTTAGTGTGGTTGGGTGTCAGGGACCGAAACGGAAGTTGTGCACAGTTGCAGTCGTTAAAAAATAATGCCACTTCAAGGTCATGCAAAGGCTCCCCCTAGAGGAAGGTACTGGGAAGGGGAAGGGCGTATTCTTACCCGGCTGCAATATTTTCTTCTTAGAAGTACTAATTGGTCTCTCAGACCGCGCCACACTAACGTAGGGTTAAGAAGATAACAGCATGGGCCTCCCAAGTAAGCTTCACATTCAAAGTAATTCCTAGAAGCCTAACAGAAGATAGAAGCTGTTCCTCATTGTTTTTCAGATTGAAATATATGGTTTTACTTCTATAAACTGAGTTTATTTGCTTGGAACCACATTTTGGCTACTGACATAGATTGCTGGATTAGACTCTTAGCATCATTTAGGTTTATTTGAGTATTTTGGAGTGTACTGTCATTTGCATATAAAACGCTTAAACAACTAGGTATATTACAATAAAAATCATACCGGTAACAATTACATGGAAAAGGAAAGGGCCAAAACTGAACCTTGAGGAACCTTTTGAGGATATAACTATTTTAGTCTGATTTAATCCTATTAACGTCAACCATCTGTGATCTATCCTGCAAATACAATTCAATTTAACCCAACTCATTGTTATTAAATTTAATTGTAACCCTTTAACACCGTAAAAACTTAATTTTCTACTTAAAATGCTATGACAAATACAATCAAAGGCATTCGTTAACTTAATTAAACATGACCTACTACCAACTTATTTAATATTTTCTAAGATATGATTTATAATCGCTTCAATTGCCATGTTTGTGCTCTGATTGCGTCTAAAGCTATATTGATGGGAGTAAATCATGTTATTTGTCACAAAGTAGCTGTAAAGTTGTTCCAGCATGCATATTATTCAATGATTTTACTCACAATGGGTACAGTGGCAATCAGGCGGTAACATTCAGCAGAGCTCATTTCACCTTTCTTAAATACAGGTGTAGCTTTGACTTGTTTTAAGGACTGTGGGAACTTGCCATTGATTAATATGAGATTAATTAGATATGTTAATGGCAAAATAATAGAGCTAATTATATTCTTTAACAAAAATTAGAAAGACCAAAAATAACTATGAATCACATATTTAATGAGTGCCCATTGCGTTCTTTTCAGGGGGGATTAGCTGGTCTTCATTCAATCGGATAAGCAGGTGTTGAATGGTTACGAGACCTGGATTTAGCTCTGTGACGGGAGATCAATATTTAAACACTTGGGCCCCTATTACACGTGGCAACTAGTTGCCCAGTTCATCTGAATACATTGTTTAAATGAGACCTTACTATAAGACGCAACTGCAGTTGCCCAGCCGGCAATCAGACAGTTGAATTGCAATATCTCTCTAAAATAACGACAGTTGCCAAGGCAGCAACTGCACAGGCAACTCTAATTGGCTTTAATTGAGCTTATTGGCGAGGTGACTAATTGCTTGCAGCTAGGATGCGCACAACACTTCAAAGTGAACAGCTGAGATCTTCAGATGGTAAACATTACGGGCTGGCACGTGACGAGATGAGTTTGTAGACAAACATGACCTATAACTAGGCTATGAGACCATTCTGGGATCTCCGTTCCTGTAAGCTCATAATACCGTATTAAAATGGATACTAATCATACTGATGTATTTTTAGCAGAACATGAATGTAATTTAGGGAAATATAAACACAATTTGAAGGGTGACAAGATTAATAAGCTTGTTACAGAAGATTTGCATGTTCAAGAGTAGATGAGTCTCCTTGTACTGTTATTTTTTTTCTTTTTGCTTAGCAAATAAAAAAAAGATTTAAGTTTTAAAATAATCTTTAACATATTACTATATAAACTAGGTTGGTTTTGTAAAAAATTATCAAACAGGATAAAGTATAATCCTTTATCAAATCTAGCAGATGGAATTGAATGTGCATGCATTCTTTTAACTCTTCATTTTCTCTTTTTAATAAGTAACGCAAGTAAATAAGTTCCTCGTGTGAGACCAAAACTACCTTGGCGTGGTGTGTCACTGATCGCCGGCCTGGCCACTAACTACCTTGGCGTGGTGTGTCACTGATCGCCGGCCTGGCCACTAACTACCTTGGCGTGGTGTGTCACTGATCGCCGGCCTGGCCACTAACTACCTTGGCGTGGTGTGTCACTGATCGCCGGCCTGGCTACTAACTACCTTGGCGTGGTGTGTCACTGATCGCGGCACTGATCGCCGGCCTGGCTACTAACTACCTTGGCGTGGTGTGTCACTGATCGCCGGCCTGGCCACTAAATGCCTTGTGTAATAGGGTCCCTAGACAAAAGTACTTTGTACTGTCATTTAATTTTATTTTAATAAATTTTATCTTTGTAATTTTTTAAATCTTTTTCTAGTTTGGTGGCTGGCCTATGAAGGCCATACACTATATATATGTTATTACGGAACGAATCACTGGAATAAAAACCTATGTTTTTGGCGTATTTCGCAGAGGGATACGGCCACTTTAAAAAACATTCACAAAATGTGTACTTACAACTAAACAGTTGATAATTGCTCTATCTATAAAGACATTTTCATCTCCTCTGGTAAGAACAACCCACACCGGTGATGTTTCAATAAGATCAATAAGAATTCTCTCAGGGTATGGTCAAAACAGATTTCCGTCTTTTTTATAAAATAAATGAAAATACCTCCAAAACATGGAAGCATCACTAATAAATCTGAATTTCTGAAACTGCTGGTTGGTTAAAATCTAAAACCATTCATTATGTTATTTTATGGTACTTTTCAATATAGTGAATAAAAACCTATTTTACCCAAATTTGTTGAGTTTTTCCAACACAGCTCTGGGGGTGGATATTGGCTATGTAGATAGGTATATCACCTTCATTACTGCCTATACCTCCTCCAATGCGCATTCCCAGGTTCTCGTTGGCTTGCTGCAATTTAGAGTATTGTTAGTATTTCTTGAATATTGCTTAACATTATGTAATATTTTCTTAATTTCAAGTATATGTGTACAATTTGCAATATCAATCTACAGTATGAAATATCAATAAAAATTATTGGATAATTTTGAAAAATAATTCATGTTAACCCTGGAACGGAAAGCCTAATAAAATTTACATTGTTAGAAAGCCGTAGTAGATTTTACGATTCTTTGTTTGAACGAAAAAAAATCTCTTTAGTATTTTGGAGAGATAGGACATCAGCAAACTTACCTTAAAAGACAAGTTCACTAACACCAGAGTAGTAGTAACAAACACAAAATAAACACAATCTCAAAAATGTTCAATACCACTGACATTTTTTCAGGTGAGTAGCTAGTGAAGAAAAATGAAAATGCCAGTGGTACTGAAAATTTGTGAGATTGTGTTTATTTTGTGTTTGTTACTACTACTCTGGTGTTAGTGAACTTGTCTTTTAAGGTAAGTTTGCTAATGCCCTATCTCTCCAATATACCAATTCCTGGCCTAGTGCCCTTTAACCTAACCTAAAAAAATCTCTTTAGACATTTTTTTGATAAAAAAACAGTTTTATTCTGAATATATGTGCTTTATTGTACATACTATTAAATGTTTTATTATGATATAGATAATTTTGCTATTTGAAAGCATATTTTTGAATATACATTACAAAATTAAAAAACATTTTTTCACAATATTAAAAATATAATTTCTAGGTTAAGAAAACTCATAATTAAATTTGTAACAAATAAAGAAATTTTTCAAATTTGATTGGAAAAAGTTTGATATAGTAAGGTACAGCACTTGCAAATATGTTATAAGGTGACTTAGTCCTATTAGCTTATCGATTTTTGAGTTTTGTAAAGCCATGGTTAGAACAAATTAAAAGTATATAAGAATAAGAAATATATTAAAATATAATCAGGTAATAAAATATTAGCAATAAAACATTTAGTATTTGTACAAATAAAAAGTAAAACTGTTATAATATAATAAATATAGTAAGTATAAAAAGTTACTTTAAAGGAAAGCTGTAGTAAAATTTACGAAAATACATCCTTACACATACAGTAGACCGCTTTCATTGAATTTCTTTGTACGACTGATCTTGACTATTAGAAGACAACAGACAGCGAGAAGGTGGTACAATCTGCGCAGAAACAAATTTTTAATGTACAAAAACAAAACTGTGCTCGTAAAAATTTTGACGGCTTTCTGTTCCAAGGTTAATTAAAAAATAATATTTGAGTTTTACAGCTTAGTTGCGATAATATTAGCTACAATTAGATGCAAATGGGAACGTTTTTACCTTAATAATAGTGACGTTCTTCTGATTGAGTTCATTGACACAGTCCCGGTACATTGTAGCATTGTGTTGAGGTCCCAGCACTGAGGTGGTAACCACTTCTGACAGTGAGTCGCACGACGCTGACTTCTGACTCAGTGTGGTGTTAGAGGGGGACGAGTCCGAGTCATGGGACTCAGGGGCTGAATTAGTACGGCTGTGAGAGACTAGGAGAGGGATCCGCTTGCGAGACACTACAAGAGTCACTTTTTCATTTTTCTGCAACAAACGATAAATCTCTGTAAATACTGTGGAAGGATGAAATCGTGATTTGGTTGTTTAGATTGTTGGATTTCATAATCCTTTTTTTTATTTCAGTAACTAAGTTTTGAAAAACTAATGAGTGTTAAAATTATGAAATATTCAATTCAATTCAATTCAAAATGTCTTCATTCAAGTATTGTACAATACATACAAATGAATGGCGTCAAACAATTCTTATTCTAAGTACTAAAACTAAACTAGTTATTTATAAACTTGTGAATACAATAAAATTATACTTATTTGCAGTATAGATACATACTATTTGATTTTTTAAGTGTATTTAATTTTTACCCAGTAATTGAAGAAATACTTTTTAAATAGAATTCATCAAATCCATAAAATGCATTAATAAGTAAATATTCTTTTAATTTAGTTTTAAAGATTTTATCAGAGGGTTCACCTTTGTATTTCTATTGGGAGGCTGTTAAAAAATATAACACCTGTATATTTTGGATTCTTTTTTAACATTTCTTTGGTATGTAGATTTATTTGAAAGTCTTTCTTGTTTCTTGTATCATACTGATGAGAATCCAATTGTTTAGGAATTTCCTTCTCATTAGTTTTTATGTGGAGAATAGTTCTATAAATATACATGCTATAAATTGTCATTATTCCTAATTGTTTGAAGTGTTCTCAACAGTGTTCATTGACTTCAAGATTTAACATGAGCCTTATTGCAACTTTCTGTAGATGGAGGATTTTAAGTTAATGAGGGATGTTGCTCCATATACTTCAATACCATAAGTAATTTGGGAGTGAAGTAGAGCGAAATAAATTGATTTTAAAGTCTTTATGTCACAATAGGGTCTTAGTCTTCTAATAACAAATATACCAGTGCTCAATTTGTGGCAAACTTTATTGACATGACTTATCCAACTAAAATTGTTGTCCATATTAATTCCCAAAAAATTAGTTTCTTCAACAAAGTTTATATCTAGATTTGTAATGATAGGGTATTTTTTTAAATTTTTACAGCTAAATTTCATAAAAGTTTTTTTTGGCAATTAATAATACATTTTTTTTGGCAAGAAAATGTTTGATTGTAGTTATATATTTTTGAATAGTATTTACTGCTTCAGCCATTGTTGAGCTAGATGCTGAGAGGCTTATATCATCAGCATACAGGCATACAGCATGATTAGTTGCTGGATCTGAAGTCTTCAGAGTTTCAGACAAATATCCGATATATGCAAGAAACAAGAGAGGTCCAAGGATCGATCCTTGAGGTACCGAATAAGGAATTTCTTTTGTTCCTGATTGAACTGTTTTTAATTTATTGTTAGTTGTATGTTTAACTTCTACATACTGCTTGCACCCCTCTAGATAAGATTAATCCATTTCAACTCTCTATCTTTGACCCCATAAATTTGTAATTTTTGAATCAGTTGATTATGACAAACACTGTCGAAAGCCTTCGTCAGATCCAAGAATGCACCAACACTATGCTCTCCCTTACCTAGCTATAGATAATTTGTTCAACAAAACTTATTATCAGGTTGACTGCCATGAGACCCGAAAATGGGTCTCACGAAGATGTCACCCCACGCCATGAGTCCCAGATGTGGGTCTCATGCAGACTGTCACAAAATATTATGTGGCCCCGTTTTGGGTCTCAATATCAATGCTTTTAAATGGTGGAATATGTAGTCGTGGCGCCACAAGACATCTCGCTATGCGTGGTTTGAATGTATCATGTCAGGTTCAGACTTATGATTTTTCAAAGTTGTAAATTTGTAGATGATTAAATATTTGCTATAATTTTAATTTCTATAGTTTTTATAGTTACAAACTGTTCTAATTTACAACCTATTTATATGTGTATGTATTAGGCCTATATTTGTTGACATGTAACACTGAAAAACAGCTGTTGAAAAAATATTTTTCTTTATGATGATTTCTAAGTTATAACCTACACTGAACTAACCTTACTGGATAGTTGATTGATCCTTCAGTATTCCTAATTTATAATTTTATTTTATCAATTCCAAAGCATTATTTACACTGGTATGTGTATCTTTGTACATAATTTCTTTTCAAAGCCTAAACCTTGAGACCCAAAAATGGGTCTCAATGAGACCCAAAAATGGGACTCATGGCGCGTGGGTACAGGTACAATTTTATTAGTTACTCCACCAGGCCATGAGATCCACTTTTGGGTATTTGTTAAATATTGAGTTTTTTACACACATTTAGGCTAGAATTTAGCTAAGAAGCAAGAAAAACATAATATATAACAGGTATATGGGAAAAAGGTCCGTGGCCTGGAGCTACAGTTCCTAAAAAATACTCTGGCAGTCAACCTGTTAATGCAGTTATGGTTGATTTGTTTTGTCTGATTCCGTGTTGTTCGAGGTCTAACAATTTATTTACTTCAAAGTAATTAATTAATTGGTTCAACATAAACTTCTCGAATATTTTTGAGATTGAAGGATGTACTGCAATTGGTCGATAATTTGATTTTTCTGTTTTATCCCCTGTTTTAAAGGTTGTTATAATTTTAGAAATTTTCAGTTCATCTGGGTAGACTCTGTTATTAGTGATACATTAATAACATGAAGGAGTGCCTTCAGGATTGCCCATTTTGCGTCTTTAATAATTCTGGTAGGAATTTCATCGTAGCCGGCAGACCATTTAGGTTTTAGTGAATTAATAATGTCTAAAAGTTCCTTCTCATTAATGGTCCTACAGTGAAATTTCAATTTTGTAGTTGGGGCTTCCATACTCTTTGTGTGAGAAATGGTTAGTAGGTTTGGTAATACACAGTTTTCAACCACTACAGAAAAATATATCTTGAATCTAATCAGCTGCTATCTAAATGTCAATATGGATTTAGAAAAAATGTATCAACCTGTGATGCCATCATGACATTTATTCAAGACAGTCTTGAAGCACAAGAAAACAAACTTTCTATTGGGGCTAAATTCTTTGATAAGTCAAAAGCCTTTTATACTGTGTGCCACAAAGCCCTTCTACTTGAATCAGTCGGTTTCACTGAAATCACTGCTAGACTAATTAAATCATACCTGTTCAACAGAACCCAAAACGTTTTTTCATTATTAACACAATTTTTACTAACACTTTTAATTTTGTAGTACCTAGAATTTAGAACAAAATTCCAGAAAGTATAAAAAATTTAAATATGAACTTATTTTTCCAAGAAATTAAAGAATTGATTAATTAACTTGGATTACATTCAGAGTTTATTTATGATTGAATCTTAAACATGAAGACCTAGATCTTTTTCATATTAAATTTATTTATCTTTATCAGATTGCAATATAAAAATATTATTATTACTATTATTTTATTTATTTATATTTTAACATAGACTATCTGTTAGTATTATTTGTTTACACAGTATTAGTTATTCTCAAATTAAATTGATTAGATTGATCAAGTTTGAGTTTAATGGTTAATGAGCAGTTCTGTATAGAGATCATTAGGTATGTACTGCCAACTTAGGGGCAGTACATACCTAACCTAATTAACGCTCCCACTGTTCACTATGTGTTTTTCTAATGTTAGGCCATTTTTGCCACTTGTGTAAAGATAAATTTTTAAAAAATATATAAAATATTAAAAATATTATAACTATAGCATAATATATATTATTTTATCTATAAAATTAAACAGAACTTGGATATGCAAAAGATAAGTGGATAATTTATTATGAAATGTTGTAAGGTCAAGAGAAAAAAAAAGCTTTTTTCTAAACATATTTTTAAGTCCGCTACCTTGAGAAATGTTTATATTTACAGTGCAAACATTCTGAAATAGTCAATTTGTTCTAAATGCTATTCACATTTATAAAATATAACTTATATAAACAATATTTACGTAAACAAAAAACTACAATGAGAAAATCGAACTATATATACACCATTTACAGCTGTTCTAGCCCCAGCTGTTCCAATAAAATAAATAAATAAAAAATAAAATATTTTATTTTGTCTTTTTACATAAAAGCATTGACAAAGTCAGATTAATGTCTAGATGACATAGTCAGATATTAAACTAACAAAATATAAGGCAAATTACACTTGGCAAAGAATATGCAAAAACAGACAACATTTCATAATCTACTTTTAAGCTAATATAATATAATATATTAAATCCAAACACTCTCCAGAGTCCGTACAATAGAAAAAAAGTAATAAAACATCAATACAACTGTTATGGCACCTAGCGTGATAATAAATAATATTGTACTGTATTAGTATTAATATTTACACTTCTAACAAACTAGAAATTAATATTCTTATAATTCAGAAATTCTGATAGGTTATAAAACGGGTTTTTTAGAAACCAGTCATACAATTTGTTTTGGAATGTTTTGGTTGGATATTTTTTAATTTTGTTAAAATTAAAAATTTAACAAAAAAAATTTAACAAAATTAAACATTTTTGGCTAAATGTTTAATTTTGTTAAAGACTTTTTGAGATGTTATGATATGACTGTTTTGCGATTTTGTTAGCCTACTATGGTCTATTGCAACATTGGTTTTGTTTCTGGTATTGTATCTGTGTATATCACATCTTAGTGTTATCAATACTACTTTACGTATTATTGCTGACATTATATAAAGTCTGACATTTTTACAGTGGTTTTATCTATCTAGTCAATTTATCTATCCATCTATTAACTACCCTATTTTGTACACAAATGAGTTAAATGTCAGTTGGTATGTCTTCGGTGGGGCTAAATATCGTGGGTAGCTACTTCAGACCAGTCAGTCATGGCCTACGTGCACCCTTGCTGCCAAATTTACCTACGCTGTGCTTTTTTGGATGGTTGAACAAGCCATATTTCTCATGGCTTATGAACGGCAACCTGACATTGTTGGCACCTCAGACAACCCACAACCCAGCCAAATGGCATGATCAGCAACCCCCCAAACATTGTTCCTTTTGCAGGGATCAATTCTTGAACTGCGATGGATCAGTTTGAATATTTTGGAGTACATAAGATGTTAAGTCAAAAATATATAAATTTATTACAGTTTGTAATTTTTGTCTAATAAACAGAGGCCTGCAGTGATCCAGAGTATGTGCTTTTGCGATGACCCGAATGGCTTTTTTTTGAAGTATTAGGATGTCTTCTATTTTACTACCATTTCCCCAAATAACAAGACCATATCTTAAAATTGATTGAAAAAAGGCGTAATAAGCGGATTTGACATAGTCATAGTCATAGTCATAGTCAAACATCTTTATTCATATATCATGTACATTGGTGGTACAGTGAATAGTGTCTAAAAGTAAATAAAATATAAAAAAAAAAAAAACAACAACAATAAAACATCTAAACACAAGAAATTCCTCCTGTATACAGAAATGTTAGGGTTTTACATCTGTTTCTGGGAGGTGGAAAACTCGTCAAAAGAATATACAGCTAAATTTATTATATACTCTTTAAGCCTTCTCTTGAATTTTAATAGATCTTTTTCTTTCTTTACAAAATCAGGGACATATTTTAGAAAAAAGTTGCCAGCATATGAGGGTTTTTTCAAAAAATTTTAATTTGTGAGGCTGAACAATCTCCCTTCTCCTCCTAAAATTATAAGAGTGTAATGGAGTTATGGTCATAGTTTTCTGGTACATACCACAATAAACGCCTGAGTAAGAAAATAACTCTCGACAATCGTTTTGATAGGTATTCAATATGTGAATTCCAAGTCAGAGTACTGTCGATGTGGATACCCAGAAATTTTACGGTGGTAAAAAAAGTATCAGTTATATCAACTGAAGGTGTTTGTCTTAAGCTGAAAACTATATTCTGAGTCTTAGCTTCATTGAGTAAAAATCCGTTAGACCTAAACCATAATGAGGCCTCTTGTACAGTTTCCTTGACAAGGTGTTGTAACTCACTGAAATTTGAATTTACATTTATAAAAGTTGTATCATCAGCGTATAAAAAAGATTTACCCTTGACATTTTTGGGAAGATCATTTATTTGTAACAAAAACAACAGTGGGCCCAAGACTGATCCTTGAGGCACCCCTATTGAAACTTTAGCCTTATCGGACCAGTTTCCATCAACACAAACTTTTTGTCTGCGGTTTGACAGGTAACCTTGAAAGAAATTTGAGGTGATTCCTGTTATACCATAATAGTTTAGTTTTAGGACCAATTTGTTGTGATCGACACAGTCGAAAGCCTTGCTCAGGTCACATAGGGTGGCCTGAGCAAAAGCCCTGTTCTCAAAGGCATTCACAACATCTTTGATAAGTACGTCTATTGCATCTATGGTGCATTTGCCCTTTCTAAAACCAAACTGGGATAGACTTAGATAATTATGTGTTTTTAAATATGTCACTAATTGGTCATGCACTACTATTTCAATTATTTTTGATAAAATGGGAACAATTGATACTGGGCGATAGCTCTCTGGTGTATTTTTAGGGCCCTTTTTGTACATTGGACAGACTCTGGAAAGCTTTAACTCCTCTGGAAAATAGCCATCATTCAAACATTTGTTAGTACTTAGAGTTAAAGGTGTTAATATGGTATGGTAAATATCTTTAATCATATTATTGGATATATTGAAAATGTCTTTACTGTCAGACTTTTTAAGTCTCTTTACAGCTTCAGTAACGTCATCAACTGAGACTTTTATAAAGTTAAAGTTATTTCTTTCTATATGATAGTTACGAGTTAAGCTCAAACTATCTCTATTAGAATATTCAATATTATTTTTTATTTGTTCAACCGAGTCAATGAAAAATGTATTAAAGCAATCTGGTGAGATACAAATTTTAGTGTGGTTTGGTGTGTTGTTAGTGGTATCTTTTATTAGATTCCAGGCTGCTTTACATTTATTATCGCTATTTTCAATTTGTGCTGCGTTATAATTTAGTTTAGCGCTCTCAATACACTTTTTATAGTGCCCTTTGAGATCAATATAATTTGCGTGTAGCCTATCACAATTTGAACTTTTTACAAGTTTGTTCGAAAACAAGAACCTTTCTTTCATTTGAGCCAGTTCCTTGGTGTACCATTGTTTATTTGGTTTTACCTTATTATTTTTATTTCTGCATCTTTTAATGGTTGAGAAATAAGTTATTTTATTAACTATGACACTAAGAAAACTATGAAAAAGGTCTTTGGCACTTAATAAATTTTCATTGTTAATAAGGACGCTTCAGTCATGCGAGATTAAACTATCAGCGAGATTGTGGATTGCTGATTTTGGAAAGCTAATTGTAAAAGAGTTCATATGTCCAAGATTTGTATTAGATCTTTCTGGTTTATTCCAGTCAAGCTTATTAGAGTTTCCAATATTTAAAATTAACCCATTGTGGTCTGAGAAAGGAAAGACAAATATTTCAGACGATAAAATTTGACCTGGACAGTTAACAAAAATATTGTCAAGACAACGGTCACCCCTTGTTGGAGTGTTGTTAACACAGAAGTAGTTGAACTGCCTCAAAATGTTAAGAAAATCTCTTGTGGTTTTATTGTTTGACGTTACATCGAAGCTGGAATTTATATCCCCCCCAATTACAATTGAATAGGTTCCGTAAAATGAGATAAAAGATAACAATTTTTCTAGTAATTCCAAGAATATGTGCGGATTTCCTGAAGGGGAATGATAAATAGATACCACCACCACTTTAAGTGAATCAATAACGGCTGCAGCCACTTCAAAATCTAATTCAGAACAGTAATTACTAACATCAATCTTTTTTGAGTTTAATGTTTTATCAATGAACACAAGAGTTCCACCCCTGATTCTATCCTTTCTGCAAAAACCAGCTGGACAATAAAAGGTTTTTGGGCAGAATAGAGCAGGAGTGCCTTCACTAAGCCAATGTTCAGATAAACCGATTATTGATATTTTGTTAATTTTACTTTCTGGCAAAAAACTTTCTAAATTATGCACTTTATTTTGCAATCCCTGTATATTTAAAAATAAAAAACCTATATTAGACTTTAGGAGCAAGTCTGTGGGATTTTGCTCTGTAAGACTACTATTGCTACTACATTGTGTTAACTCTAAGTTATCTTTATGGTCCGAATTGGAGCTATGTTTTTTTGTTCAGGAATGATAGGGGCGGATAGGAAGGAGTCTGGTTTGGTTTTAGGTGTTTCGCTAAGGGTTTGGTTCTCTACATCTAATTTACAGCTAACATTTACTGACATAGGCATAGAGCTATTAACAATATTTTCACAAACACCACTACTCTGCTTTTTTTTATCACTTTTCACTACCTCACTGTACTCTAGAAGTCCTGGGACAAAAGGCGGGCTAGTTGACTCAAATGAATTGCTGCAGGAGAGTTGTATATTCCCTCGAGGCTGAGATAGAGTTGGTGTTGTGGGGGTGTCCATTTCTGTTGTCAGGGTGGTCTCGTCTGGGTTTGTGGTGTTTCGAGAACTAGGCTGTCGCTGAGAAGTAGGCTGCTGCTCTCCACAGTCGTCTGAAGTTGCAGATGTAGTTGCGTTTTGGTTTTTGTGTTCAACAGAAATGGCCGCTCTTAAATCATCAACAAAGTCTGTGTAAGTGAGGCCGTTGTAAAGAACTCTTGAGGATTTCTGATAGTAAGCAACTATTGTTACCCTAGCATTGGTTTTTCGCTGGAAATTTACGATGTTTTTGGCAAACAGATCAAGAGATATTTTGTCTCGTCCACAGCCCATCGGCGAACAAATCAAGGTTCTTAAGGACCGCCTGCTGAAATCTTCAGACAGCTCATGAAAGGCAGCATTGTATACTTCTTCTTTAGGCTTGTCATGGTATTCAGGTTTTGTCACCAGGCTATAGACCGAGGCACCGTTTTTTGTTCTTTGATAAGTCAGGTGTTCGCTAAAGTAATCTTTCACTGATGGTTTACCAAAATTTTCTTTAAACTTGACTGCTACTCCTGCAGACATGTGTCTCTCTCTGAATCAAAGTCGGCAGAAATTGTGAGAGAGAAAGCTAGATTTTCTTCACAACTGAAGTCATCAAACACCTGATTCATGTTTTCTTCAATCACCTTTATTCCCTTAGCAGAAAAGGTTCTGTAACTTTGACAATTCTTCAAAGATTTTCTAATTTCTTCACACAGAATTCTTTTTCCATCTTTATTTAGGTGCTGACCATGCTTGGTGTGGTGGTATCTTTTCAATCTGCGGCAGTCTACAATATTTATTTCCTTGTTCTTTAAGTTAAAATTTATTCTCCGTATTTCTTTATTTATGGCATGTCGAGGAGGCAAATCGAATCTGTGAAACAAAGGAACTATGATTACATTGGTGTAATTATTTTCAAATACGAAATTTCCAAACACTGCTGGGATTTTCTCAGCTGAGTTACTTTCCTCTTTCAACATGGTCTCGACACTATTTGAGCTAGCAATAATGACTGTAACATCATCATTATGTTTAAACATTTAAAACATCATTATGTTTTAAATGTTTTATATTATCTTTAGCATTTTTCATGATATATTCTACCGGGGCTCCAGGAGAAGTATTTATATAGAGATTGCTGTCCCTTGGTAAAAGATGGTTTAAGATTTCATAAAGGTTTTTTCCATGGCTATCTGCATGTAGATAAATGTTTTTTTGGCAATCATTGTTTCTTTTATCCTATGAGCGCGTTTCTTCTTTTTTGGATGGTTTCTTTTATGGTTTTGGACGGGTATTTATGGGTGTAGAACGATCCTCGCCCAATGTTGTTGATTGTCATATGATAATCTGTGTTCCATATACAAACAATAACCGTCTACTCACAGACATCAGGAAAAGCGTGGAGAAATGACGTTAATTGTAATCGTAAATAATGATATAAAAAAATATTGTTAGTAACGTCTTTCAGGTAGGTTAACCGAACCATTACGTAGTTGTCATTTTTACAACAACTAACATCCATAATACGCGTAATGCTGTTGCGTAACTGATAACTATCATCGGGAGGGTTAAAGGATAATGTAATTTATTCCCACCTCTAGTATAGAGTTGAGTTGTGGGGTGTGCTAACAGTAATTTATTAAGTGTTAAGAAAACCATATAATTGCAAAACTGAACTTAAGATAGTATTGCAGGTCAGATTTTAAAAAACGCACCTTTTAAATTTGACAAATACATATATATATACAGAGTGCTAGTGAACTCTCTTTAAATAAATTGTAGGTATGTTCCTTGGATCAAGACAAACAAACAACACTACACAACCATACATCTAAAATGTTTAGCTCTCTGTCTGTCAGATTGTGACTGTTTTTTACAAATGTTTTTATAACTCAAATTCTATTTGGGTTAGAAACTTAAAATTTGGGCTTCAAGTCTACTTTATTAAGTAAAATGAATTTTTAAAATGTCTTTCCTATGACTAAAGCCGTGTTAAGATGGCGTACATTTAAAAGTTTTAATGTAAAATTTCATGAAAACAGTTATGAATAAAACAAATGTTGTCGGAAGGTAAAAATTTTAGAATTTAAAGGCAAATCAAACGATACCTTGTTTGATAAACTGAATGACAAATAGCTGAGTAATCAATGTTGTAAACATTAATAATTATGGTACAAAATTAATACTAAACATGGCCATTTTATTGGTAATTTATTTAAAAAAAAATATATGTTATCTAGATTAAGCTATAAATAACTAATATAATTATAATAAGTATAATACAATAGTATTATCAGTTACTGTATTATTGTATTAGTTACTTGTAGGCGCTGAAGGGTGCTTCAAGTGCCTCAATGTGTTTAGCGGGTAATTACTCTGAGTTTCAAGATAAAATATTCTTTTTTCAAAATAAATAAGCAATAAAATGATAATGTTTAGCCTAATATTTGTTTTGTATCATCATTATTAATGTTTACAAAATTGATTATTCAGCTATTTATCATTCGATTTTAAGAAATAAGGTATCTTCGGATGTTGTATTCATAGTTTTCATGAAATTTAACATTAAAACTTTTAAATTAACACCATCTTGAAATGGCTTTAGTTACAGCAAAGAAATTTAAAAAATTTATTTTACCTACTACAGTACATATGAAGCCCAAATTTGAAGTTTCCAACCCAAATAGATCCTGAGTTATAAAAACATTTGTAAAAAGTACATTCAGTCCGACAGACAGAAATCTAGACATTTTAGACATATGGTTGTAAAGAGGTTAATTGTACGAGAGGGCATAGTGGCCCTAAATTCGCCCTTTTGTAAATATTTTAAATGTTTGCAAACAAAGAAATTTATTATTATTATTAAGGAGTTTTTGTTTGTCTTAACCCAAGGAACATACCTAAAATTTATTTTAAGAGAGTTCACTAGCACACTGTATGTTAAAATCAAGTCTATTCTATTTGCCAAAATGAGCCCTAACCAGAATGCACAGGTTTGGGCAAGAAACTAATATACAGTAACTACCAAACTGGGAAACACAGGCTCTTGTTCAGATGCCTCTATTTCTAAGAGGTTAAAAATTACCAGAACAATCCTCAGTGTTTGAACATTTTACACTATCAGCAGCTTTTTGGCATTCAACTGGGAGAGTATCCAATTTCAAGAACAACTCCCTTGGAGTAGGTAATTGGCGATAGATGAATGGTTTCTGCTTGAATGACGAAAATTTACATTTGAGTAGATTCTTGATATAATGAATGCCTAAATTTTAATTCAACTTATGTATGCTAGATAATTATGATAAATGTTTTTGCTTGATAAATCATTTGATTTGAAGTGAGAGATAGACGTCGTATGTATATGTAGATTGAGTGGACAGATTCAGAAACATATTTGTATATACAGGAGTTTACAAATATGGTTTGGTCAAAATACCATAAGCGAAACGCAATATTTACTTTATCTCTGATTATACAGATGTATACACGAAATTATATTTTCAAATTAAAATATGTTCTTTAATTTAACCCTTAACTTGTTACATGGGGTCTTTAGAAACCCCAATAGATATTCCTTTTCTATTTTTGAGATAAATAATATTTTATGTGAACTGTCATTTTAGGTACTCCAGTAGTTGGGTATAATAAGCAAGTTTACTTAAAAAATTTATGAAAAATTGTTTAACTTTTTAAAAAAAAATTAAATCTTATTTCTTATTTTATAGAGAGTAAAAATAATAAATTTGTTAATAATGATAAATCAGAGCTTTTGTTATTTATGGTAGCTACATAAATTCATAAAACAAAGAAAACACAAAAAGAATTTGAAATAAATAACTAAAAATTAAAGAAAACTTGTATCAACTTCACACCTGACAAAAGTAACTATTTTTGTAATGCTGATTTAAAAAATTTATAAAACATAAAACACGCTCATTTACAAAACCAATTCTGCTTCATTTTGATACAAAACATTTAGTGGTATATAATTAAATTATTTTAAGTAATATGTATTTAAAAACAAATATACTATAATTTTTCTGTAGCTGGGGTCTCAAAAAACCTTATGAGACTAGTTATGGCTGTAGTGATTTCATACTATTTCATTTTATTATATAGGGATTTCATACTACAGTACACTCTTAGAAATCCGGATCGGCCTAGTCCGGACTCCGGGTAGTCCGGATCACAGATCGTGCAGAATTTTTTTTTTTTTACTTAAACTGAAGAAAAACTCCATGTTTTACCGCCTTAGTCAGCTGCGTGACACGTTCGAGGCAGTGGAAGATTTTGTGCAGTAGAGGGGCGGGGCCAGAGCAATGACCTCTGCGTCACACCTGTTAGTGGCCCCACCCACCCGCGCTCAGTTGACTGCAAGCGCTTGGTCAGTGCGGAAGTCAGTTTGACCTGTGTAGTTTGTGTGTGTAGTCTTTTTGTTGTTGTGTTGTTAGTATTTTTGCCTCGTATTTAAAGCGAAATGAGTCAAAAACGTAAAAAGGTTTTCGTGGCGGTGGAAGAGAAACTCCGGGCCTTTAAACGTATTGATTCTGGTGAATCGGCTAAAAAAATTGCTTTAGAATTAGGAGTGGGAACAAGTACTGTTTCGGACTGGAGAAAAAATCGTGATCAAATCGAAAAGTGGTGTTCCTCTCGAGACAGTGGAAGTGACATAAAAGTTAGAAAAACCATGCACAAAGGTAAACATGTAGAAGTTGAAGAGGCATTATTTTTGTGGCATCAGCACTTAAGGGGTAAAGGTGTTCCGGTCAATGGTCCTATGCTTCAAGAAAAGGCGTTACATTTTAAGCGTGCAATTGAAGGAGAAGATGGTGAATTCACAGCTAGTGACGGATGGCTCGACCGATGGAAAAAGCGTTATGGTGTTCGGCAGCTTTCAGTAAGTGGGGAGGCTTTATCGGCAAACAAAGAAGCTGTTCCTGAATTCAAAACCTTCCTTTTCAAACTCTTAGATGAAGAAGGAATTTCCGGCGACCAGCTGTACAACTGCGACGAAACTGGTTTGAACTATAAAATGTTGCCCACGAAAACTCTCGCTTCAAAAAAGGAAGCATCAGCCCCGGGTTATAAGAAAAGCAAAGAAAGAGTAACTGTGCTAGCTTGTAGCAATGTGACCGGCAGCCACAAACTCAGGCTTACATTGATTGGGAAATCTAAAAAGCCTAGAGCTTTTAAAAATTTAAAGAAAACCGATGTGTTGCCACTTTGGTATACAAACCAACAAAAAGCGTGGATGAATTCTTCCATTTTTAAAACTTGGTTCTTTGATGAATTTGTTAAGACGGTAGAGAAACATCTGGCTAAAAACAACTTGCCACGAAAAGCCATTCTTTTGCTAGATAACGCAACAACACACCCAGTGGCTGATGAGTTGAAAGATGGAGATATAAAAGCTGTGTTTTTGCCTCCGAACGTGACAGCTCTTTGCCAACCAATGGACCAGGGAATCCTTCAGGCACTGAAGTTGAAGTACCGCCGACGGCTTCTTTGTTATTTAATATCGGCAATAGACAATGAAGAGGATTATGTTAGTGCATTAAAGAAGGTTGACATGTTGGACGTAATTAGGTGGGTAGCTGAAGGGTGGGACGAAATATCCAAGGGAAACAAGTTCGATGACGTCGATGGAGGGGAGCTCAAAAATGAAAATAAAGCGGACGAAGAAAATGTTGTTTCACTCTTAGACAAAATCCCCGGCTGTGAAGCAGCGAATGAAAATGACGTCGCTGAGTGGATGAACAATGACGACGAAGATGAAATTACAGACGACGACATCTTTAAAATGGTAGTTAACGAAGAAACGTTGGAAGAAGAAGAAGAAGAACTCTCCGGAATCCATGTGAATAATATCCCTCATTCAGAAGGATTCAAAATGCTAGATGGGGCGCTAGAGTACAATCATGCAACTAGACGGCATAGCTGCAGCCGACGTTATGTGTTTGAGGAAACTGAGGGACATTGCGGCCAGACAACAGGCTAAAACGGTTAAGCAGACGACAATTAAGGACTTTTTCAAGAAATAAGTTTTATGTGAAGTTGATTGTAAGTTGCATTATATACCATTTCTTGTAATGTATTAGTCATTCTTTGTAATTTTGATTTACTTGAGACTGTATTTCTTGTGTTCATTTAAAGTAAATTTTCTTACTTTAATGTATAAAGTAGTGTACGATATGCTTAAATAAAATTGTTCAAACTGTCCTGTGTTGTTAAACTTGATTTTTTCAGTCCTGTTTTACTGTTTGCTCAAATCTGTTTTACTTAATTACAGCACACTACTGTATTATGAACTTAAGGGCTAACTAAATTATTAGACATTGTTTGTCCCATTTTTGTTTGAAGCTAACTCCTCTGCTCCCGTCTCTAGCCTACTGCCTTATCTTTACGTGCCGACCACACTTATGTTATATTTGCCCTTGAATGAACCCGTATTGTAATAATTGACCGTTAAAAGCCGAAATTGACGATGCATTCAACAAACTCCGGGAAATCCGGATTTTTTAAAATCCGGACCGGACGACCGCCACATTAGTCAGGATTTCTGAGAGTCTACTGTATTTCATTTTATTATACAGCGATTTCATACTATTTCATTTTATTATACAGCGATTTCATACTATAAAGATTTATAGTACTTATTATATTCAAACCTTACTAGGTTTTATATCAAACTGTTTTATATTTTTGGATAATGAGCTACTGCTGTCCAATGTGGTTTAGTTTTAACAATGTTATTTTCTTTCCACCATTTGTAGTTATTTTGTCTGACAGGGAAGACTCACCAACACAAAGACCATCCTGGTCCATGTGGGAAGTAAAGCCTTATACTCATGATTGTAAAGTTGTTTGTAATTTTTAAAGAAATAAAATGATTTCGATTTGATTACAGTGCTATCGTGTATAAATTACACCAACTAAATCCTGCTCTGGCTCGGCTGCTACTAGCCAAACTCCATACTACGCCAAAGGGTCTGCACATGTTTCCTATTGTCCCTCACGTTTATTGCCTTGTCATCTGCTCGGTGCCAGTATAAAGGAGTGTTTTGTGTGTTACTGGGCAGAAGACAGTTTGTGATAGTGGTGTGTCGGTCTCCTAGAGTACACTATAAACCTAAGGGAAGGGCTCGTATCTTCGGAGCAATAAAATCATAAACTTAGTCTGATTTTTTTCAAAGAAAATCAATGTTTTCAGGCTGACATTCGTATTTACCCACACACCCCCCTGCACCCTCACTCACAGGAGGCAGCCAGAGAGGAATTTAGTTGACTAGCCTTATACATCCTCATGTTTGGATCATGGTACTGGCTTGCAAAGTCAGTCTGAACCTTCAAGGATTATTTACACATTATTTACTTAAGAGTCTGCAGGCCCTATCAGCCATGTTTGTTTTAATCCCATAAGAACAATGTTATTTGTGGATCCATATTTTTTTGTTATTTATTAATCAAAAGTTGTGTATGAGGTGTCGTTTTAAACCTCATCATATTGCGCATATGATTTGCTTTTCATATTTTGAATATATACGCGTAGTTTTAAAAAATACCTGAAAATAAAAACTTCAAACTAAGTATTTTTTATCTTTTTTTCTATTAAACTAATTTAATATTTGCAAAGCAATTCCAAAGAACAATTTTGTCCTTGAGAAAATGCAATTTGTTCGGAAAAATTCCATTTACAAATAACTGTTTAGTTTGAATACCCGTGATTGTATGTCCGTTTTGAAAATAACATTGTTCTTATGAGATTAAAACCAACATGGCCGACAGCTGCCGACAGTCTCTGCAAACTTTTAAAATTAGAGATAAACACAAAGTAGCAGTCGAAAGACACTCTAATTAAAAATCATATGGGACTAAAGAGGGATGAATTAGCTGATAATGAGATAATCAATACTGCGTGACATGTTTACCAATAAACATAAATCACAAGGGGCGTCAAACTCAATTACCAACTCAGCCAAAAGCAAACTCCGCCAAATCTCCCCACAGCAAGGAATTTTACATATTTAATAGATTTCAATATCAATTAATTACAGATTTATCTCAATTTTGATAGTAAACAAAAGTTATTTATTCACAGTATAGAGTACATAAATATCCTGGCTAAGTGAAATCCTTAAATGATGGTAACAACAAGTAATATCCTCATTGCTAATATTGAGTCAATTGTGCTCTATTGCTCAATAACCTGATTACCATTAGAATAAATTAAGTTTATTATTTTATAAAAGTATTAACCCTCCAAGTGTACAGTATAAAATCTAAAGGTGAAAAAATGCTTTTGGGAAATTCAATAACCAAACAATTTTGAAATTCTGTGTCTAAAATATTCTGTATAAAAAACCTTTTATGCATTTCATTAAAAATTCATAAAAAAATAGTAACTATAGCAAAGGCATGAAATCATAAAAGAGCACATAATAAATATGTACTAACAAAAAATGTTACCTTAATTAATAAACATTTCGTTTTCCTTGGACACCATTTTGACAAAGAGGAATATAGAGGTCAAGGATGAAACACGATTTAGCTCCAAAATAGATCGCTTATTTTAATTTACACAAAAGAAATATTTATTTTGTTCAGTGATTAAAAAGGAATATTAAACATAAATTTAACCCTTCACGAGCTAATTTATATTCTTAACGTAAGCATATATGAAACTTGATTGGGTCACTACTAAATCTTTTACCAATATATAGTATCATGTTTCAAAATTAACTATTATATACAAAATGAACTAATAGTTGAACAAATTATATTTTTTTTAAATTTTGTCCCAAAAATAATATTTGTGTATATATACGTCATTAGCTCTGAGGGAAATTGTTTTGTATGTTTTTATCCGTCATTAGCTTTTTCCAATAAAATCAGTTTTTAGGTAAGTTTGAAATAAAATACTAATTAATTGTTAATTTCATTGATTGTATAAACTAACGACTAAACATGATATTGCAAGTGTATTCAAGCATATTTCTGGATGCGAGGATTTTCCTGGCAGGTTTTGCAAAAGTAAACAGAACTAAACTACATAATTAAAATAAACAAAATGAATTGAATTCATAAGCTGAAGTAACTTGTGTCTTAAGTGAATAAAGTATGTGGCGCAGAATGCAGCAGACAAAACACTGGACGCTGGACTAACAATGACACAAGTTTTAGAGAGAAAGAGAGAGAGAGAAGGATCGGAGAAGGTAGGGAAGGGGGAGTCAGCAATGGTATTGGGTGGAGGGTGTAGTATGACTAATAACGAATTACACATGACCTTGGTAGGCAGGGTGGGGATCAAACAAACTCAAATTTCACATGATGGTTATTCCTGGCAAACGCTCTTTGAGCTAAAAACAGTGTGTGTATATATACCCACACCGCTCGCTCGGAGAAAAATGTTTGCGTATGTAATTAGCTTACGCTCGCGAAGGGTTAATAAGTTTACAGATATTGTAAAACATTGTTTTGTTTATATGGGATACTGTTCACTAAGCCAGTTAGTGTTCTATTACAACCACATTATTTTGTACATAAATGGGACTAAACTAATTAGTATGTTATTAACGAGTAAAGTAGTTGAAACTTGTAATTAACTTCATGAGTCAACTATATGTTATATAATCTAATAAATACAATATCAATTGCTTAATTGCATTACGGTGAAATTCTAAACTATGAATGGTAATAGTTCGGATTGTGGTCTGCCTGCATTATCAAGGGTTCAAATTGGCATTGCATCACATATTAAAACACTATAAAAACAAATAGAACACAGTCTTAATAAAGGCCAACAAATGAATAACGCTATCACGGCTAAAATTTAAAATTATTAATGAAAACCAAGATTCACATAAAGAGAGCATTAAAACATTTAATTTTTTAAAGGTCAAAAATTAACTTTTAAACTTTATTTTCCCAAAGACAAACAAAGGAAACATTTGACGTTAACCTCATTTTTACAACAGCTTCTAAAAAAAACCATTACTATAGTTGCCAGTTCGTTACATTTAAATTAAAAAATAATAATGATAAATCTTTATTTGTCATACGAATACAAAACATACATTGACATTGTCAGAATTTCAGTTCAACTACTAAGTCAAAATACCATTAAACAGTAAAGATATCACTAAAAATACATAGAGTTTAGAATTATTTGAATATACAAATTTATTAACTTTAAAAAAAAGTAATATTAAAAATATCAAAATTGAAAAAGTTAATTCAAGGTTTACACAATATAAAATGTTATTATACAGCATAAAAATACACATGATCTCTAAAATAAAAAAGCTATCCAGACTATAAAAAGGTTAATACAATAACTACTTGTAGAATTTGTGTTTTAGGTCTTTTTAAAGAATAAGTACTAATAAATCTTTCCAAAACATTATTCATTTTTGCTGATAGAATAATGTAACTACCGTACTAGATGTTTTACTGAGGCGGTGAGGTTCAAATCTGGCATTGTTTTTATTTCGAGTATTATAATCCCCTGTAAGTATAGGGGTGGGTCAAAACCACTTTGTCACCTAAATATGTTGCTGCAACAATACAGATTTTATTTGCAGGTTTGAATTTGGCTTGAATAAGAATAAAAGATTTTGGGGGTTTTCTTCATTAATAAGTAGCAAAGACTTACTCAAAAGTAGATAAATTGAGTCCTATGTTCTTGGTGTTTTGACATTAATGAAGACCTAAGTCTCAAATTATTTAAATAATGACAATAGATCAGACCCAGATACATTTTTAATCTAAACCTAAACTATGATGTAAATTCCATGGGTTTCCTAAAACTAAATAAATATATTTAGTAAAACATATACTATATACAGTAGTGAAATATATTTTCTGTTTTGCAAAACTGGGGCATTGTATATAAATTAAAAATAAAAGCATATTTAAAGAATTATTAGCTAGTCCTACCCCACAGCATTCCGAAAACATCCCTGCTACCGATCACATGTCGATACAAGTCAGTAAAACTCTGATTTGTCTAATGTAGTAATGAAGTACACAGGTTGTCAGATAACTGATAAGCATATTGTGTCTACTGAGTTTGTTATGTTTTGTGGCAGCTGCCATAACTGGGAGATCACAAAATTGTGTCAGTCCAGCTACAATAGAACTACAATTATCCGAATCAATTGTGAACAGACCCTATTCGGATAATCAAATATTCAGATAATCAGACTTTTTTCTAAAAGCAGTCCATTTTATTTAATTACTGCATGTAATTAAAGGCATATATGTTGAATGGGATATAAAACAATATATTAAATGAGAAAGGGCATTCATAACATAATTAATTACAGTGTAATTACATACTATTGTACTACAGTGTGTATTTACATACCATACTGTAAACGAACGTTATTGCTTGCCAAACAGCTTAGTTAATTATGCTCTATATGTTTACGTGTCTTCTCCCTTTTTGGGCAGCCAAGTCGCGCATCCATTTGACAGAGGGAAGGACAGTAGCGTGAGTAGACAATACATTATCTCTATCACATTACGTTTTCTTACAGAATTTAGATTTGTTCTTTTAAGACGGTGTTACAGTGTACAGTATTTATTGAGGCATATTATGTGTTATTTATTGTGATAATGTATGTATGATTTATCTTTCTGAGGATTAAAAACACTACTCTTTGTTGTTGTATGCTTTTAGCTTTTTTTTCAGAACAAAATTAAAAAAAACTTAAGATTGTGAGATTTCTTTTATGAAATTCTGAAAGGAATTCGGATAATTGGCGATTCGGTTAGTTGGAGTTCCAATGTACCAAATTTGTTGCTCGTTTAGAACTTTACAGGGTGTAAGTACAGCTTTAAAGATTTTCTGTGGATGGGAACAACATCACACCACTGTATGTGGGATTAACCTCGATAGTAGGAAGTGGACACTGTTGAATCGATTCCGAACTGGCGTTGGCAGGTGCAATTACTGGAAGTATAAATGGGGATTGGCACTAGATCAGTCATGTAATTGCGGTGAGTCTATCCAAACAATGGATCAAATAGTTACAAAGTACCCCCTGCGTTATTTTATGGAGAGATTAGCCAGCATAAACAGGCCAGTGAAGCAGGTCTTAAATGACTCGATGGATTGGACTTAGCTTTATGACAGGAGATCATTTTACATTTTTATTGTAATATCATGAATATCATGAATTAGTAATATCATGAATTTTAAATCTTCATCCCAATTATACATCACAGCTTTTCAAAATTAACAAATGGTAGCTGTGACAACAAACCATACTATAAATAGGGTTATACAAGTATGAAACAAAGAAGTTGCTATCTGTCGATCACAGATGCTACCTTAGTTGATCACATATGCTACCCATATTATTCATAGGTGTTTCCCAAGTTGAGCACAACTGGTACACAACTTGAATATGGTTGGCTATCCATGTTGATAATGGGTGGCTACTCAGGTTGATCACGTATGCTACCCAAGTTGATAACAGATGCAACTTGAATATGGTTGGCTACCCATGTTGATAATGGGTGGCTACTCAGGTTGATCACGTATGCTACCCAAGTTGATAACAGATGCAACTTGAATATGGTTGCCTACCCATGTTGTAGATGGGTGGCTTGTCAGGTTGATCATGGGTGCTACCCATGTTGATCACGAATGTTACCTAAGTTGATCATGGATTCTACCTTAGTTGACCACAGATGCTACCCGTGTTATTCACAGATGTTACTCAAGTTGATCATAACTGGTACATAACTTGAATATGGTTGGCTACCCATGTTGATAATGGGTGGCTACTCAGGTTGATCACGTATGCTACCCAAGTTGATAACAGATGCAACTTGAATATGGTTGGCTACCCATGTTGATAATGGGTGGCTACTCAGGTTGATCACGTATGCTACTCAAGTTGATAACAGATGCAACTTGAATATGGTTGGCTACCCATGTTGTAGATGGGTGGCTTGTCAGGTTGATCATGGGTGCTACCCATGTTGATCTCGAATGTTACCTAAGTTGATCATGGCTGCTACCTTAGTTGACCACGAATGCTACCCGTGTTATTCACAGGTGTTACCTAAGTTGATCATAACTGGTACACAACTTTAACATAGTTGGTTACCCCTATTGTTGATTGGTGCTACTCAGGTTGATTACAATTGCTTTCCAGGGTGATGGTTACTAACCAATTTGATCATGGGTGGCTACCATTGTCAAGTAAGCTCGGCCTTAAACATCGCTGAACAATGGCGTAAGAGATGGACACTAACTTCAACATGGAAACTGTATACAATCGAATGATTAATATATCTAAAACATAAGAACATAAATTGGACCAACACAAAAGTTTGCATTTAAAAAATAAGTTATTTTACAAAATTAGTTACATTTTATATACAAAAAGATCTATTATATATATATATATATATATATATATATATATATATATATATATAGCTATAATAGATAGAAGCCAACTTAAAATTCGAAAGCTGTAGAGAATCTTATGCTCAAAAAAACTGTGCCTTCAAAATACAAACCGTTCAGCCTGATATTTTTAATTTAAAAAAATGTTTTAAGTCTAAGTACCAAAATTTAAAAGTTTTGCTTTTTAAGCCCTATTGTACAGAAACTACAATTCAAACAACATTTCTGGTTAATTCATTAATTACTTTGGTTAGTTACAAAACTTTTCTACGCTGATCAAAATTACCTGACCAAAAAATACAAAATTTCCTGGCTACTCGAAAATTTTATCACAGTTTTTTAATGAATTAAAATACCATTTTAACGCCGTTTACATTTGAACGCCTATATCAATGATTTGTTGCAGCTTCGATATTATAAACTACTACAGTTATGATCCTTGATTCTTCCTGTAAAAAACTACATACCACATTTGTACCTTAAAATTAAATTTATTGCTTAAACGACCTTTGGAATGAAAGTATGTTTTGTACAGCCGAGTCGCCCATGTTATGCTCATGGGAAAATTTCTATTTTCAAACTCTAAAATTTAACTCTAAACATATTATTTATTGAAATTTTGAAAATGTTTTGATTTTCCTAGGGTCGACATGGTTAGATCTAACTTCAGTCCAAATTTCAAAATTTTATGAGAATCTAAAGTGGGTATTAGTGAGTGTTATTTATGTCAGTGAGTTAGTGAGTGATTCCAATCCATCTTTATATTAGAGTGATAGTTCTATTGTTGATGATTTTTTTATAATCTTTCTTTTTTGTAATCTAATTACTTCAGACAAACAAATAGTTGGACTATCATGACCTCAATAAGTAAAAACACTAAAAACATTAAAAAAAAAAAAAAATTTAATTCATAGAAAGAAAACTCAACTATGCAAGGAAACATTTAACTATATTTTTAAGTCACGTCAAGAATTCCTTTATAAATATGTAGCAGGTAGGAGTAAAAGTATGAATAAAAATAGTTTATTTCATTCAAATAAGAAAAAAAATTAAACAAAAATTTTCCCCTCTTTTTTTACATTTTATTTAGCTCGATTTTTTCTGCTTATATTAGAAAAATATATGTTTAATGTACAAAGAGATATATGGTTTACAGCAAATAAGTAATATATTAAATATAATACTAAAAACTTAATTTCAAATAATCAGCAATGACTGAGAGTTTTGACGGGAGCCATTCCTATACTGATTCCAACCAGCCGGGTCTTGCCGATGAGTACAAGATTTGGAGAATGTCATTGTGTATTTTGGCCCATGTTGGTGGAATTCCTCATCACAATTGCTCCATCACATATCTCATAAATAATGATGGTAATGTCCTTGAGTTGATTTACATTAGTTAATTTTAATATTTGTTAATTATTCAGAGATATATTGTTATTATTTATTTTAAATAATTGTTGTTATGTTTGTTGTAATTTATTTGTTGATTTTCTGTTTTTCGTTAAACATTAATTGTTAGAATTTTTATTATTTGTTATTGATTTACTATAGTTTAAACAATTATGTGATAAATAAATTTCTATTGATTGTATTGTAGACAACTGATTATGTTTATGATGATGAACTCGAACATATCAGTTGTAATCCAGAAGAACGATTTAATAGTGCTAAAAATACCCATAAATTAAAAAAAACTGAACTTTATATTAAATTTAAAGAAGGAAGTATCTAAAAAACAAAAAAATTTTTTTCTATCTCTACAGTATGATATATTTATTTACTTTTTTTAATTAACCTGTTAAATTAACTGTAAATGTCGTTTTCTCTTTATGTGTGTATAATGTTGGTTTTTCTGATCCTTCAGAGTACTTGATTTATTGCTGATTATATTTATACTATTGATCATTGTTTGTTATTGTTACTTATATATATATATATATATATATATATATATATATATATATATATATATATATATGTATAAATAATTTAATTTAGTTTATCTCTTAAATAGCAGTTCTGCTAAAGAGATTAATATAAGCTGCAATGTTAATGTAATTAGCAAAAATAATAAACAATTTTTAAATAGAATTGAAAAAAATTAATCTTGACAATTTGATGGTGAGTCCATCTTTAAATCACAGAAGCTCTGCAATGAGTATATTCAATTTGCCACCTGCCTTAGAATAAAAATTATTGTTTATTTTCCCGTCTATAAACACATTTTCATATCAACCATTCTAATTACTATAGATTTTAAATTAAAGGCACTTCTAAAAATTAAGTTTGATCTCAACAAAAATGAAAAGTTTTTAAGACATTTTTTACTGTCTTATATGACAAGTATTAGTCTAAATGTCAAAACTGACCAGCAACATATATTTAAAATATTAAATAGTTTTTTACAAAATAAGGTAATGTGAACACTTTAGGAAGTCATTTAAAAAAAGCAATTATCATAAATTAGTATATATTTAAAATAGAGTATATAAATTATGTTAGAGAAATATAAATGTGTTTAAGACTCTAAAATAATTGTCAGTAATGATATTAGTACATCGGGTGTCTGTTGAATTAACACCAATCCAAGCAAAATGACTGTTTGTAATTAAACACAAAGTGCACAGCTAGACTGTTTTAGTTTAACTGTGCACGTGGAACTGCCTGTCTAAACATATCCAATAACATTCTATCAGACAGAACACATTTACGTCTATTTTATGGTTGAATTAAGACTTCACAATGGCAATTAAACGTACGGTTTAACTCCATGTAACATATCAAACACTACTAACTAACAAAACTTGAAGTCGGTTGATGTAAATGGTCAATATTTAACGTACTGTTTAACTTCATGTAACCTATCAAATACCACTAACTACCTAAACTTGAAGTCGGTTGATGTAAATGGTCAATATTTAATGTACTGTTTGACTTCATATAACCTATCAAATACCACTGACTACCTAAACTTGAAGTCGGTTGATGTAAATGGTCAATATTTAATGTACTGTTTGACTTCATATAACCTATCAAATACCACTGACTACCTAAACTTGAAGTCGGTTGATGTAAATGGTCAATATTTAATGTACTGTTTGACTTCATATAACCTATCAAATACCACTAACTACCTAAACTTGAAGTCAGTTGATGTAAATAGTCAATATTTAACGTACTGTTTAATTTCATGTAACCTATAAAACACCACTAACTACCTAAACTTGAAGTCGGTTGATGTAAATGGTCAATATTTAAGGTACTGTTTAATTTCATGTAAACTATAAAATACCACTAACTACCTAAACTTGAAGTCGGTTGATGTAAATGGTCAATATTTAAGGTACTGTTTATATTCATGTAACCTATCAAATACCACTAACTACCTAAACTTCCTAAACTTGAAGTCGGTTGATGTAAATGGTCAATATTTAACGTACTGTTTAACTTCATGTAACCTATCAAATACCACTAACTACCTAAACTTCCTAAACTTGAAGTCGGTTGATGTAAATGGTCAATATTTAAGGTACTGTTTATATTCATGTAACCTATCAAATACCACTAACTACCTAAACTTAAAGTCGGTTGATGTAAATGGTCAATATTTAACGTACTGTTTAATTTCATGTAACCTATAAAATACCACTAACTACCATAACTTGAAATCGGTTGATGTAAATGGTCAATATTTAACGTACTGTTTAATTTCATGTAACCTATAAAATACCACTAACTACCTAAACTTGAAGTCGGTTGATGTAAATGGTCAATATTTAACGTACTGTTTAATTTCATGTAACCTATAAAATACCACTAACTACCAAAACTTGAAATCGGTTGATGTAAATGGTCAATATTTAACGTACTGTTTAATTTCATGTAACCTATAAAATACCACTAACTACCTAAACTTGAAGTCGGTTGATGTAAATGGTCAATATTTAACGTACTGTTTAACTTCATGTAACCTATCAAATACCACTAACTACCTAAACTTGAAGTCGGTTGATGTAAATGGTCAATATTTAACATACTGTTTAATTTCATGTAACCTATAAAACACCACTAACTACCTAAACTTGAAGTCGGTTGATGTAAATGGTCAATATTTAAGGTACTGTTTAATTTCATGTAAACTATAAAATACCACTAACTACCTAAACTTGAAGTCGGTTGATGTAAATGGTCAATATTTAACGTACTGTTTAACTTCATGTAACCTATCAAATACCACTAACTACCTAAACTTCCTAAACTTGAAGTCGGTTGATGTAAATGGTCAATATTTAAGGTACTGTTTATATTCATGTAACCTATCAAATACCACTAACTACCTAAACTTAAAGTCGGTTGATGTAAATGGTCAATATTTAACGTACTGTTTAATTTCATGTAACCTATAAAACACCACTAACTACCTAAACTTGAAGTCGGTTGTTGTAAATGGTCAATATTTAACGTACTGTTTAACTTCATGTAACCTATCAAATACCACTAACTACCTAAACTTGAAGTTGGTTGATGTAAATGGTCAATATTTAAGGTACTGTTTAACTTCATATAACCAATCAAATACCACTAACTACCAAAACTTGAAGTCGGTTAATGTAAATGGTCAATATTTAAGGTACTGTTTAACTTCATATAACCAATCAAATACCACTAACTACCAAAACTTGAAGTCGGTTGATGTAATGGTCAATATTTAACGTACTGTTTAAATTCATATAACCCATCAAATACCACTAACTACCAAAACTTGAAGTCGGTTGATGTAATGGTCAATATTTAACGTATGTTTAAATTCATATAACCCATCAAATACCGCTAACTACCAAAACTTGAAGTCGGTTGATGTAATGGTCAATATTTAACGTACTGTTTAAATTCATATAACCCATCAAATACCACTAACTACCAAAACTTGAAGTCGGTTGATGTAATGGTCAATATTTAACGTACTGTTTAAATTCATATAACCCATCAAATACCACTAACTACCAAAACTTGAAGTCGGTTGATTTAAGTGGTTAATTAGTATATCAACTTAAAATGAAACGATTGTTTAAGCACAGTTATGGGCATTATAAACATGTGTGGAATGTTTGTTATTAAATAGATAACTGAAGGATTTTTGTCATAAAAATATAGCACAAATGTAGTGATACACAAGTAAAATAAGAATAAAGTAATCATTAGTTTCAATTAAAATAAACATTATTACAGTGTCAGAGAAGGAAATACTGCAATTCCTGGAATTGAGTTGCCTTGTTCAATATAAATAAATGTATGTTAACTCTGAACTGAACTAATTGCCGCCCTCATTGTTCTAATAATGATTACTATCTATTAAACAGTTCGAAATAAAATACAGATCCATTATAGGGTAAAACAACTTGATTGATAAGATAAATTTTGAAAATAAAACCACTTACTGTCTTTAACCAAATTTAACAAAAAACCTCAATGCATACTGTTAAATCCCATCGGAAAGAATTAGCCAATTTACTAACCAAATAAGAAAAGTTGTACTATATGTTTATCTATATATCACAATATATCCAACAATTCCATAGTTTATGGATTTTTTACTACTGTATTCTTATATAAAAGCAAAAAAAGTATAGTTTAAATGAAACAAAACGTGCTAACGTTTTTTAGCATAATTCTCAGATTTTCATCATCAACTATTAAATTTCCATCAAGTAACACACTACGATAACATATTGTTTGTAATTATTTTTGTTCAAATTAGTTTACTTTTGAAAACTACCAATCCCAAAAAATCATATAGAATAAAAGCATAATAACAGCTTTGATGTCGTTTGTAGTAAAAAATGCTAACATAATTTTTATGGAAATAATACTGGTTTAGATTACATTTTTCTGTTGTAACATTTCTTCAATTACATTACTGCTATGTACATTTCAAAGCATACAAAGCTTCATCATCATCAACATTAAAACATTTAAACAAATTAAAACACATATGTTATAATGTTTTATAATTTTAGTGTTTAATGTTTTAAACAGTGACGTTCTTAAAGCCTTGTATGATTTGAAATGTACATAGCAGTAATGTAATTGTAGATCTGTTACAACAGAAAAAGGTAAACTAAACCAGTATTATTTCTATAATATAACAGTTCTGGAGGCTAATAAAACAAAGTGAATAAACAAAATGAATAAGTTTTATTACTTACCAATTCATTAAAAAATACTAATTAAAAACTTTCCAATTTTTACTGAACAATTCTACAATTAATCTAATGTTGTTATGAAATGGATTTAAAAGTATTTAAGTGAAAATGACTTTCATCAGTACAACAACACTACAATTGAATGATGAAATATGTTGAGCCAACAGTGTCTTCACCATTTTAAAAAAACTACAAAAGAAAATTTTCAAAATTCATAAATTTATTGTAAGGACTAGCTGTTTGACTGTGCTTGCTACGGATAAAACCAAGCACTTTCAAAGGTGAGTATAGATTTGTATGTGAACTTGTCTTCAGTTTGGTCCAAATTAAAGTCCTTTCTTTACTAATTCATACATACCTCATACACTTCATATAGACACATGAGAATTTTGACACTTAATTTGAAAGTAAAAAATTACCGAACCTAATGCCACAAATTACATCTCAAAGAGAAAAGTTGCTAATGTTGTTTTAACTCACTAAGTGTTGCAACAGTAATTTGTTACACTAAACTTTCTTGAATGTCATTCATTTTAATTTAACTTTGTTTTACAATTAAGTCTTGTGAATAAAAACAATTGTCTTGATTGAACTGTCTTTTATCAAGTACACAAGATGTTACCCTCTTAACAAGAACCAAGAATTGAGAAAACCTATAGTCAAAACTGTAATCGTTTGTTTAAATAGCAAGGAACTAACATTCCACTTTCTTCTTCCTGAACATGAAACACATGATCTTTCTATACTATATTCTGCTTTATACTCACCATGTAATTTTGGAATAAATAAATAAATGTTTTTTCTCTGCTTAGGACATAAACGTTACCTGGAGGACTGTGGAGATCTGGGCCTTTGTCTTGTTGCTGACATCTTCATTATTTATGTACAGAATTTTGTCGTGCATGCGGAGCTGCGATTGTGCAGCTGGGCTTCCTTCTACCAAATATTCAATAAAACAGCCTGTCTCTCCAAACTGTATGGATGTGATGATCCCAAAGCCTTGCTGTGGGGCTCGCTCCAAAGTCACTGTCACAGTTTCTGCAATTGCCAACTCAGTCTTAGACTTAACAGTCTTTAACAATAACACCCTGTTCCCTGACATTACTTTATTCTAAATTGCAATGAATCATTACTGTTAGTAAGGCAAATTTTCCTATATAGATAAATAAAAATCAAAAAATATAGATCATGAAAATTTCCCTATGAAGTGGTGTTTGTACAGTGAAAAGTACTCTATAACAATAAAATACAATATTTCGGTTATACAAAGTTTGGCACCCTAGAATCTCTACACTGGAAGAGGTGCAATATACATCTGAACTACGGCCTCAGAAGGTTTTAGAGCACAATCGCTGCAATACAGGAGGGACCCTCGCAGCCAATTCGAGTTCCATCCCCGGTATGATCATAACAGTTTTTATCCCTGTGCTGCTCCCTTGATTTAGAAGTCAAGTTAAGCCAGTAATCCAACGAGCCTTCAAAATAAACATAGGATTGTCTAAGGACGTAAGGGGAACTGTGTCTTAATTGAGCATCTCTCCCCACCAAAATCCATCTGAAATGTAATATATATTGTTTGCAGTATTCTGTTGTCAGTCCCAAAACTCTTACCCACTTTTAAGACATGTTTTTTTCAAAAGCTGTTTTACATGTAATGTAAAACACAATTTGATTGTTAAATTACATATAATGATAATAATCGGACCTTTCCGTTAATTCACTACCACTACTTTTTTATCCCAATTACAGTTAGGTTAAGTGACTACTAAAGTTGATCACACACTGATAAATCCAAAGATTGACTTACCGCCCGAATGTGCTCTCTGTGAGTAAGTTCTTGGAAAGCGATAAGATAAGGCCAGCGATAAGGATTCCTAGCTGGTAAGGAATACTACAGTGGATGTAAAAATGATCAGGGAACAGTTTTTAGAGCAACAGATTATTTATAAAGGGTTAGTGAATTAAGGAAAAGATCCTAATAAATGGCTCACAGTAATAGCATTGTTGCTTCAGAATGTCTGGTTGACTCACCCAGTCCTAAAACCTAATGACTTGAGATGCAATATTTCTGTCTGCCACCTCTGCACTTCAAATTAAATCAAATAAAGTTTATTGTCATAAAAACAAGATTGTCACTGACAAACGTCTTCCTTAACCTATTACACAACATTTCATTAATATAAACTATTTACAATTAATGAATTATAACTATGTAACTTATGCTTACTATCTATTATTGTATCTTGTAAATAGTCAGAAACTGAATAATATTCTTTTTCTAATAAAAAAATTTCAATCTCTTTCTAAAAACAAGCACACAAGCTTCAGCCTTCAAGAACCTGGGTAACTTATATAACTTAACACAGTTGTAAGTGGAGTGTTTTTTATAAAAAGTACTATTGTGATGGGGAATATCTATATTATGTAAATTTCGAAGAGCGTGTGATTTTAGAAGGAAAAGGTGAATTCTTCGCGAACATAAGGGTTTCCAAGGTGTATAGAGAAGGGAAACTAAGTAATTTTTTATGTCGGAAAAGTCCTCTACAAGATTTATTTCAGGGCAATCCAAGTATAACTCTCAGAGCTTTTTTTTTTTTTTGCAATGCAAAAATACACTTCACCCTTGAGCATTCAGCGCCCCATATTGGGAATCCATATACTAAGTGTGGGTAGACACATCCGTAGTACGCTGAAATAAAGATGTCTCTATTTGAAAACAATAAAAGTCTCCGAAGTAAGAAAATTCCACTATGAGAAAGAATTTACTTGGACTTATCATTTCACGGGAATTGGTTTAGATTCAAACTTTTTTTTAAAGGAGAGGCCAACCTCCTTCTTAACCTTACTCTGCCCATCCCTTATGGACTATTGGTCTGTGCGAGGAACTTATCAGACAGAGTAAGGGGGCGAACCAGTACAGTAGAAAGTGAATATTACTGATAAATCTTCCGGTCTAGGCCGGATTCGAACCAGGGCTATCTCTAACCCAAGCCCAAAGTCCTGACGCCTTAGACCACTTGGCCACCGGCTCGCCCTAGTATTAGCCACTAAACATTTTTACCAAGTTGTCAATAGTGATCACAGAAACAACATTATTTGTTGTTATGTATTGATCCTTAAACCCATCTTGAGACGCTAGTTTTTCTCACAATTTGCAGACTGTCGTTCAAGCACAAGGATTAATGGAACTAGACACTTACAATGGTCATTACAACAATTATAAATATTAATTTCACAAAATTTACATAATAAACCCCTGTACCAAACTGTTTATTTTTTCATGTAACTTTATCAAAATAAAAATTTGTTCATTTTACATTACTAACAAAATGTATGTAATTAGTCTCTTCCATTCCTGGTAAATTTCCATTCTGCTAACCTCTTTTATATAATTTTACATTGCACAGTAAACAACATAACAACTTGCTGCAATCTTACATTATATAGTCGATCAGTTTGCTATATATTTTATGTACAAGATACAAATAAAGTTTGATAAACTGAGTCTATACTTTGATGTCATACTAACCGTAATGGGAGCCTTTTATACCATTGTAAGGCAGAATCCTCTCTCTGTACACTCCCAGCCGAAGTACTTGACACTTGAGCTTCTTCAAAGCTTGACAAGCCTGAAAAATAACAAATATTATTGAAGGAGGGTATTCATAATCAGTGCACTAACATCACACGCACGCATGCACACAAACACAAATGCAGTATATATACATATTCTCAATAAATTATTTCACTCCTGTAAACATAAAAGCGGGTGTATGGATGGCACAACTAGTACTGACCATTGGTGTCAGTGTCTGTTACCAAGATTCATCACACAAATCACCTGGCGACTATCACACCTTTACAAAAAAAGAAGGGTCCAAGTACAGAGCTAGTAGCCCTTCCACCTACAAAACCAACAGTGTTACTTAACACAAGTACAGTGCCAGTAGCACTTCAACCTACCAAACCAGCAGTGTTACTTAACACAAGTACAGTGCCAGTAGCCCTTCCACCTACCAAACCAGCAGTTTGACTTAACACAAGTACAGTGCCAGTAGCACTTCAACCTACCAAACCAGCAGTGTCACTTAACACAAGTACAGTGCTAGTAGCCCTTCCACCTACCAAACCAGCAGTGTCACTTAACACAAGTACAGCGCTAATAGCTCTTCCAGCTACCCTCTAACCAGCAGTGTTACTTAACACAAGTACAGTGCTAGTAGCGCTTCTACCTACCAAACCAGCAGTGTCACTTAACACAAGTACAGTGCTAATAGCTCTTCCAGCTACCCTCTAACCAGCAGTGTTACTTAACACAAGTACAGTGCTAGTAGCCCTTCCACCTACCAAACCAGCAGTGTTACTTAACACAAGTACAGTTCCAGTAGCACTTCAACCTACCAAACCAGCAGTGTTACTTAACACAAGTACAGTGCCAGTAGCCCTTCCACCTACCAAACCAGCAGTGTTACTTAACACAAGTACAGTGCCAGTAGCCCTTCCACCTACCAAACCAGCAGTGTTACTTAACACAAGTACAGTGCCAGTAGCCCTTCCACCTACCAAACCAGCAGTGTTACTTAACACAAGTACAGTGCCAGTAGCCCTTCCACCTACCAAACCAGCAGTGTTACTTAACACAAGTACAGTGCCAGTAGCCCTTCCACCTACCAAACCAGCAGTGTTACTTAACACAAGTACAGTGCCAGTAGCCCTTCCACCTACCAAACCAGCAGTGTTACTTAACACAAGTACAGTGCCAGTAGCCCTTCCACCTACCAAACCAGCAGTGTTACTTAAGACAAGTACAGTGCCAGTAGCTCTTCAACCTACCAAACCAGCAGTGTTACTTAACACAAGTACAGTGCCAGTAGCCCTTCCACCTACCAAACCAGCAGTGTTACTTAACACAAGTACAGTGCCAGTAGCCCTTCCACCTACCAAACCAGCAGTGTTACTTAACACAAGTACAGTGCCAGTAGCCCTTCCACCTACCAAACCAGCAGTGTCACTTAACACAAGTACAGTGCTAGTAGCCCTTCCACCTACCAAACCAGCAGTGTCACTTAACACAAGTACAGTGCTAATAGCTCTTCCAGCTACCCTCTAACCAGCAGTGTTACTTAACACAAGTACAGTGCTAGTAGCGCTTCTACCTACCAAACCAGCAGTGTCACTTAACACAAGTACAGTGCTAATAGCTCTTCCAGCTACCCTCTAACCAGCAGTGTTACTTAACACAAGTACAGTGCTAGTAGCCCTTCCACCTACCAAACCAGCAGTGTTACTTAACACAAGTACAGTTCCAGTAGCACTTCAACCTACCAAACCAGCAGTGTTACTTAACACAAGTACAGTGCCAGTAGCCCTTCAACCTACCAAACCAGCAGTGTTACTTAACACAAGTACAGTGCCAGTAGCTCTTTAACCTACCAAACCAGCAGTGTTACTTAACACAAGTACAGTGCCAGTAGCCCTTCCACCTACCAAACCAGCAGTGTTACTTAACACAAGTACAGTGCCAGTAGCCCTTCCACCTACCAAACCAGCAGTGTTACTTAACACAAGTACAGTGCCAGTAGCCCTTCCACCTACCAAACCAGCAGTGTTACTTAACACAAGTACAGTGCCAGTAGCCCTTCCACCTACCAAACCAGCAGTGTTACTTAAGACAAGTACAGTGCCAGTAGCCCTTCCACCTACCAAACCAGCAGTGTTACTTAACTTAAGTACAGTGCCAGTAGCCCTTCCACCTACCAAACCAGCAGTGTTACTGAACACAAGAACAGTGCCAAAAGCCCTTCCACCCACCAAACCTGCAGTGTTACTGAACACAAGTACAGTGCCAGTAGCCCTTCCAACTACCAAACCAGCAGTGTTACTTAAAGTGCGGCTTAAAGCTAATGCTAAAGAAAAGATATATAAATTTATATTACTATAAATTATTTTAGTTACTATTTATGTATTATTAAGATGCAAATTGTCGAAATACATGCTAATATGGAATGCGAATAGTGTGAACAAGCTAATATTAGCTCATTGTCCTAATCTCAGCATGGTTTTTTCTTAAAAAGTAAACCTCGTGGCGAATTAACAATAACTACAGGAGTCAGCTGATGAATCTTTCAGCTCAGCAGTTCTTTGACTCTTGTTGGGATTAAATAAATACTGTATATCTAGAACTTTTCATTGGCATATTACTTCATTTTACAGAATTAATTATTAATTCTTCAATGACTAGGATCAATAATTATATGTAACTTCAACATATATTGAACCACCCACTCACCTATACACCTACAGTGGTATTGACCCACCTACTCACCCATAAACGTACAGTGTTACTGACCCACCCACCCACCCATAAATGTACAGTGGTACTGACCCACCCGCATACCCATACACGTACAGTAGTACTCACCCACCTATATACGTACAGTGGTACTGACCCACTCGCCCACCCATACACGTACAGTGGTACTAACCCACCCGCTCACCCATACACGTACAGTGGTACTGACCCACCCGCCCACCTATATACGTACAGTGGTACTCACCCACTTATACACGTACAGTGGTACTGACTCACCCACCTATACACGTACAGTGGTACTGACTCACCCACCTAAACACGTACAGTGCTACCGACCCACCCATACACGTACAGTGGTATTAACCCACCCGCCCACCTATACACGTACAGTGGTACTGACCCACCCAAACACCCATACACGTACAGTGGTACTCACACACCCGCTCACCCATACACGTACAGTGGTACTGACCAACCCACCTACCCATACACGTACAGTGGCACTCACCCACCTATACATGTACAGTGGTACTGACTCACCCACCTATACACGTACAGTGGTTCTGACCCACCCAAACACCCATACACGTACAGTGGTACTGACCCGCCCGCACACCCATACACCTACAGTGATACTCACCCACCCATACATGTACCGTGGTACTGACCCACCAGCCCACCCATACACGTACAGTGGTACTCACCCACCCGCTCACCCATACACGTATCGTGGTACCCACCCACCCATTGAATAGTAACAAGTGACAACTTGTTACCATTTAGGACGCCATCATAACTCTGGGAATTACTGTTACAAAATTGGTACCGTAAAATATTTTCTAATGAGTAACCTAATCTGTAGATTTAAAACTATATAAATTAGTGCTACTTCATCTTCTATCACGATACATCATTTAATTTATATTTTTTGCCTAATTTAATGATTATTATAATGTATGTAGTGCTGTTATACAGGGGAGTCTCTACTGACACCATTAAATTTACCTGTTTGTTGTACTCACAAAAAGGAACAAAAAAGTTCATATTAACTCGTATCCGATTCTCAACCGTTTGGCTGTAAGGGCTCATATTGTATGTTTTTAAAATTACTTGACATTAACTCACTGATTGAGCTACAAAAACAAAACAAAAACATCTACCAGATTCTTATTAATACCATTGAAAAGATCTTTAAATTCTCTATAAGTGTCAATTATTTTGCAAGCAAACGTAAATAAAAACTAAATTTCCTAGAGGAAGTTTATTAAACAAATATGCAACATGTTATTTTCTCCAATTGTTCAAGAAGCCATATCAGCACATAAATGTAGTCTAATTTAATGTGAAGTTAAGTAGAAAACTTTTCTTACTAATAAGCTTGGAATAGATATATAATTTAATTGGATTGAATATCATGAAACCAAAAATAACACCTAAAATATTTAATAAAACATGGTTTATTCGGTTGCACTTAACTACCAAACTCAACCTGTGCCTGTTTTTTTGTTTTGTATGCAACTTCCATAATCAGCTGATTGGACTATTATTTGAAATCCACTGTTACACTTTTATTATTATTCTATACCTGAAATCAGCTGTTGTAAATATTACCCCATTTTGAACAATAGTTACTCATATTAGTCTCTGAAAACACAAATCATCTTCTTTGGACAGTTTGAAAATATTTATTTTTACTTTCATTTTTATACTTAAGCATAATTATTTTAAAATTAGTGAGTGTATTAGCATTTGTTCTATTGTGGCATTGCGTCAAACGTTTGTTGTGAACTATGAATCCGTTTACTAATTTAGAATATGCTGATATACATTTTGTCTACGGTTTGTGTTCTGGCAATGCAGCTGAAAGTCGTAGAGAATGAATTCGTCGATTTCCAGAGAGAAGAATTCCTGATGTAAGAACATTTGTAAGGGTTCATAACTGTCTGCGTGAAACTGGTAGATTTCCTGTCAATGACCGTTCCGTTGGTAACATCATACAAGATGTGGGGTTAGAGGAAGCTGTACTTGCCCAAGTGGAAAGAGACCCAAGAACAAGTACAAGAAGAATTGCTACTGAATGTGGAGTAAGCCAATCGTTTGTGTCGGGACTCTTGCGTAAAAATCAAATACACCCATATCACTTTACTCGTGTCCAGACAATTGAACCAAGAGACCCTCCTCTGAGACGTCAATTTTGTCAATGGGTTTTACAGCACGATAATGCAGATTTTCTTAAAACAATCTTGTGGACAGACGAATCTACATTTACACGAGACGGTGTTTTTAACTACCACAATGAACACTTATATGACACTGAAAACCCACATCTTTGTCGTGAATCACGGAGCCAAACTAGGTTTAAGGTAAACGTGTGGGTTGGACTGATGGGGGGCAAGCTGATAGGTCCCTACCTTGATCTCCCTACATCATTAACTGGAGTTCAATACCTTCAGTTTCTAAATAATATCCTACCAGACCTTCTCGAAGACTTGCCATTGGAATTGCGTCGGCGTATTATTTACCAAGCAGATGGAGCACCACCACACTTCAACATCAACGTACGTGAACATATTAACAACAATTTCTATATGTGGATTGGGAGAGGTGGAACTGTTGCTTGGCCACCACGGTCCCCTGACCTCAACCCTATTGATTACTACGTCTGGGGTTCTTTGAAGCAAGAAGTGTACAGAAGTCCAGTACAAACAGCCGAAGAATTGAGACATCGAATCCTGAGGGCTGCTAGACGCCTTAGAAATGAAATCAATCTAAAGGGAGTTGAGGAACCAAGTCTGTACTGGGGAATGTTGGACATATTGAACACTTATTAAAGTAGTTTTTATTATAATAAAGCATGATTATCTAAATGTTACAGTTATTATGTTTTTTATTTCGTAAAGACTGACAATTTGTTTGTTAGGTACAACCGAATAAACCATGTTTTATGAAATATTTTAAGTGTTATTTTTGGTTTCATGATATTCAACCCAATTAAATTATACATCTATTTCAAGCTTATTAGTGAGAAAAGTTTTTTACTTAACTTTACATCAAATTAGACTACATTTATGTGCTGATATGGCGTCTTGAACAACTGGAGAAAAATACATGTTGCATATTTGTTTAATAAACTTCCTCTAGGAAATCTAGTTTTTATTTACGTTTGCTTGCAAAATAATTGAAACTTATAGAGAATTTAACGATCTTTTCAATGGTATTAATAAGAATCTGGTAGGTGTTTTTGTTTTGTTTTTGTAGCTCAATCAGTGAGTTAATGTCTAGTAATTTAAAAATATACAATATGAGCCCTTACAGCCAAACGGTTGAGAATCGGACACGGCTTAATATGAACTTTTTTGTTCCTTTTTGTGAGTACAACAAACAGGTAAATTCAATGGTGTCAGTAGAGATTCACCCTGTATATTTATAATTTATATAAAAAGTCCTTGTCTTCTGGGTTCGACACTGTCATTTGGTTAAGTACATTATATACATAATTACCGACATTTATGCCGGTTTATTTACAGACGTACATTTTCAAAGCAGTTGTGTCAGAGCGAACAACTCCTTGAATGGGAGCAGTAATCAACACATATAATCAATTGACACAATCGAACCCTCGATACCACCAAGTCATTATGGTTCTAATGATTGTAGAAGCCCTTACAGGAATATTTTGGCTATTTTTATAGAGATTCATAGACTGTATTTATGTTTCCTATAGGTATAGTTTGTAATAAATATACATCATAAAATAATAGGAATTGAATATAAAGAATCAGAATTACTTAACTATTTCTTGATTGTAATAACTAATTCTTGTTTGAAAGTCATATGATTAGTCAACCCTATTCACGTTATCAGTAAATATAAATTTTATTTAGATTTTCAGTAAATATAAATTTTACAAACTAGTTAAAATGTAAATGACAATTCTCATATTTTCAGTGCCACTTTTCTGCAATTTTAAGGACTTCTCCATTTCTCTTATTTTTAGGATAAACCAACAACCACTGGCTGAGAAAAAGCCAAGCCTTGGAGGTATTTGGAGGTGGTCCAATATCTTAACCTTAATCACCTTACCTTTCCTAGATCTTTTGACTTTAACTCTCCTAAGGGTTTTTGGAATGATATACCTGACTGCCATTTTATTATAATTATCTGTTACCTTTGATGCTTAGTTGTATCTAAACAACTCGGACCTTATATGCAAACAAATACACAATGGTATATCTTTGATGCCCTACCCACCCACTCTGCAAACAAGTAGATTGTTGATGGCTCTCCCATCTACACTACATACACAGGCCAGTAGCACTGTACGTGTATTCAGTAGCTCTGTATGTGTGAGTGGGCGGGAGGCCAGTAGCACTATAATTATTTGGGTGGGTGAGCGTGCCCGTAACACTGTACATGTGTTCAGTAGGACTGCAGGTGTGAGAGTATGTGTGAGAGCTACTAGCACTGTACTTGTGTTAAGTAACACTGCTGGTTTGGTAGGTTGAAGGGCTACTGGCACTGTACTTGTGTTAAGTAACACTGCTGGTTTGGTAGGTTGAAGGGCTACTGGCACTGTACTTGTGTTAAGTAACACTGCTGGTTTGGTAGGTTGAAGGGCTACTGGCACTGTACTTGTGTTAAGTAACACTGCTGGTTTGGTAGGTTGAAGTGCTACTGGCACTGTACTTGTGTTAAGTAACACTGTTGGTTTGGTAGGTTGAAGGGCTACTGGCACTGTACTTGTGTTAAGTAACACTGCTGGTTTGGTAGGTTGAAGGACTACTGGCACTGTACTTGTGTTAAGTAACACTGCTGGTTTTAGGTTGAAGGGCTACTGGCACTGTACTTGTGTTAAGTAACACTGTTGGTTTGGTAGGTTGAAGGGCTACTGGCACTGTACTTGTGTTAAGTAACACTGCTGGTTTGGTAGGTTGAAGGGCTACTGGCACTGTACTTGTGTTAAGTAACACTGCTGGTTTGGTAGGTTGAAGGGCTACTGGCACTGTACTTGTGTTAAGTAACACTGCTGGTTTGGTAGGTGGAAGGGCTACTGGCACTGTACTTGTGTTAAGTAACACTGCTGGTTTGGTAGGTTGAAGGGCTACTGGCACTGTACTTGTGTTAAGTAACACTGCTGGTTTGGTAGGTTGAAGTGCTACTGGCACTGTACTTGTGTTAAGTAACACTGCTGGTTTGGTAGGTGAAAGGGCTACTGGCACTGTACTTGTGTTAAGTAACACTGCTGGTTTGGTAGGTTGAAGGGCTACTGGCACTGTACTTGTGTTAAGTAACACTGTTGGTTTGGTAGGTTGAAGGGCTACTGGCACTGTACTTGTGTTAAGTAACACTGCTGGTTTGGTAGGTTGAAGTGCTACTGGCACTGTACTTGTGTTAAGTAACACTGTTGGTTTGGTAGGTTGAAGGGCTACTGGCACTGTACTTGTGTTAAGTAACACTGCTGGTTTGGTAGGTTGAAGGGCTACTGGCACTGTACTTGTGTTAAGTAACACTGCTGGTTTGGTAGGTTGAAGGGCTACTGGCACTGTACTTGTGTTAAGTAACACTGCTGGTTTGGTAGGTTGAAGGGCTACTGGCACTGTACTTGTGTTAAGTAACACTGCTGGTTTGGTAGGTGGAAGGGCTACTGGCACTGTACTTGTGTTAAGTAACACTGCTGGTTTGGTAGGGGGAAGGGCTGCGTGCGTGCGTGCGTGCGTGCGTGCGTGCGTGCGTGCGTGCGTGCGTGCGTGCGTGCGTGTGTGTGTGTGTGTGTGTTTGTGTGTATTTCACACCATAGTTCATAGTAAAAACTAATGGACGGTCATAATCCTCATTTTCCCTCCCCCCTTAACATTTCTGTACACCATTATAAAATGTTTACTGGCCATTGTAATACCTTTAAAAACTATCCTAATCGAATAATTGAAGAATTCAAGCGAGTCTTCTCCTGGCACCCTCCTAAATGATAGAGCCACACAACATATTATGTGTGATAGTTCTTAAGAACACTTGACTTACTTAAAAGTCATCAGTAGTAGCTAACCATGCAGTTTTTATTGTTTTCTTTAATTATTATGGATTAAGAGAGAACAATATTGTTTAACATGTAGGCTAAGTTAGTAAGTACACCTGAAGACAACAGGAGATTGTTATACCTGTCGAAACGTTGTGCTTGTTTCTTAAACACTTGAAGAATTGGAAATCTCCAAATATTATCTACCATTCATGAACAATCCAATAATAACAAATAATAACTTTTAAACAACAGTCTTCTCTAGGAATAATTTTAGCAATCTTGAGCCTCGAACTCGCTACCTGGTGTTGACTTTGGAACTACTGGTAACTCAGTTGACTATCAGAAGACCGGTTGTCGTCTGTCCACAAACCATTGTCTGAGTTGAACCGCCCGTCCCCAAACCATTGTGTGATTTAAACCGCCCGTCTCCAAAACATTGTGTGATTTAAACCACCCGTCCCCATACCATTGTGTGATTTAAACCGCCCGTCTCCAAAACATTGTGTGATTTGAACCACCCGTTTCCAAACCATTGTGTAATTTGAAAAGTCGTGGCAGTTGACCCTCCTTCCCGCTTGGCTACTAAGCAGCAGCTAATAGCTTACGCCAACGTTTTGCAGTTAATCGTTATTCAAGTGAAATATTTTCACTAGAAAATATTTTACGCTTCCATTTTTAACATATGTATTTCAAATTTTAACATTCTTTACAAGACAAATGTGACTAGTGACCTCTGAGACAAAATGTTTCTAACTGTCTTGGTTTATTTAAAAAAATGTTTATGAAAATAGAACAATAGTTATTAGCATGGCCTATATTGTCTCAGTGGGCTCTAGATAATTGTGTCTACATTCAAAAAAGTCAAAGTTAAAATTGTATGTCCATAAATAGATATGTAGTCTTATTTTTAAATAAACATTGACCTTATGGAAAATCAAATCCAATATGGTGGCAGGTGTCACAGACTCTTGAGTACTAATTTAAAATAGAAATTGTATGTGTATATGAATAAAAAAGTATCTTATTGAGCTTCAAGCACATGATTTTGCAACATTTGTCTTAAACTTACAAGTAAAAATGGAAAGTTAATGTACTAACTGTCTCATTATTTAAATGTCACGCTAATCCAACTGTGAATGTGTATATTTTATTATTGAGAAAATTATCCAAATTCCAATATAAAAAAACTTAATTCCATACAATAAGTAGTCGCGGTATATTTTCCTTGTATTACCTACGGTTTCATTAGCAAACACCAAAGTAAAAATAAACTCTTTAATATCTGAAATTATATTTCATCTTAAGGTGGTTCGAGACAGCTGAATTCCACTCAAAGCGCTGACTGTACATCTGACCACGATCTACCCGTAATCAGACACTTGACCCCTCGCCCTCCCTTAGGATAGGTGGGGTACAATTGCAGGAAGTCGTTTAAACGCGATTCTGTGGGTGCCGGTGCTGTGTCTCGCTGTACGTATGCGTAGAGATTGGATTGTAATATAACTTGCGGGTAAAAGTACAACCAACAGTTGACTATTTAAAGTTAGTCAACTTTGTAAATTGTGTGATATTAAAAAGTATTAGATGCCAAACACGAGATTGTATTTCTCGTCGTAATAAAACAAAAGCAAACATATAACATTCATTTTAAATCAAATGTACTAATTTGCAGTAAAATTTGGTAATTTAAAATTACTGATGAGTAAGACCAGTCCTGTGAGGGACTGTTTTTAAAATTTGTGAATAGTCGGGAAAACAGTTTCTTAATTCTGCATGTACCGAGAAAGCCCAAGTTCGTATCTTTGAGGTAATGTATTTATAACTGTAAACATAACTACTTCGGAGGCGTTTAATAGCTGATATAAAGTAATTTCGATCGAAAATATTTTTGACCAAACAGCCTTAAAGTTTCTAAATAAAAATGTTGCATGAATAATAAATGTGCCTTGTGTTTACCTGATGGTGGGTGGCAGTGCTCATATCCACACCGTTTATTTCCACCAGCTGATCTCCCGGTCTGAGGCGGCCATCTTGAGCAACTAAACCATCTGGGAATACCTCTTGAACAACGATGCACCTCTATAACAAATTTAAAACATTGTAAGTTTTGATACAAATTAAAATATAGGTAATGAAATTACATTGCTAAATAAACCTCCATTGAGAAGATTTTAGCAATGTATAACAATGCGATAAACAGCTGACACTAACACTGTACAGTATGGTATTGTGAGTTTACAAAAAAAAAAAAAAAAAAAAAAAAAAAAAAAACATCAGTGTTGTGTAGTGTTGTGAGTTTTCACTATAAAAATAAACATCAAACGAGAAGATAAAACAATTCAGTGAACAGCTGACAAAAAACGTAGTGAACAGCTGACACTAACACTTACAGTATAGTGTTGTGAGTTTTTACTATAAAAATAAACATCAAACGAGAAGATAAAACAATTCAGTGAACAGCTGACATAAAACAATTCAGTGAACAGCTGACATAAAACAATGCAGTGAACAGCTAATACAACGTTGTAAAGTTTACTATAAATTGTTATATTGCGCTTTGTTTTCAACCTTCCTTGTTTGTCTGTCAACAGAAATTTTGATGAAGTATGTTAAAATTAATTATTCAATGTCCCGGAACTCTCTGGAAAATTTCATCAAATATTGTTTCTTAGGTCTAGACAAACAAATTTCACAGTATAAACATGGGTTTACGATGACTAATTTACTGTCTGTCTGTATGTGTTTTTGACAAATATTTTATAGCTAAAGAATGATTTCAGATAGAAACTTCAAATAGTGTAAATATGTCTGAGAAAAGGTTGCATTAATAAATAAAATATAATTGCTGTAACTAAATTAATTAAAAAAATGCAGTCTTTTAAAATCTTTAGTGTCTATTTTTACGAAAGATACAAAAAAATTTAAAGACAGGTAGAATATGAAGAATTAAGAGACAAATCAAACAATAACTTATTTACTGAAATATTAATAAATAACACTGGTGTGACAATTTTTGTAAATTTATTTAGTTTTCTATAATACGCATACATGAAACATTGCTAAAAAAAATTAAAGGGACTTAAAATTGGTGAGGATTTATCAACAGCAAACAATGGAAATTGTGTTTAATCCACATGGGAGTGCTTGACGAACAACAATCACTATATAAAGCATGGTGTCAACGATGCGACATAGTGTAGTCCACACAAAACAGAACGACTCGTTCACAAACAGTGGCTTGTGTACTTCATAAGACTTTTAACGTTCATGCTCACTGTCATCACCTGCATTTCTGTATGACGCAAACATTTTCAAGCATGTATCACTATTTCTAGTGTTTCCCCGCAAAATCGCCTCTTTCGGAGTTTGTGAGATATGATTTAAAACAAGTAGTATTCGTTAAATTAATAATTATAATCCTTTACTGTCGTAAAACTGTGGTACAGCATTGACAACGTCATTTTACAGCTAAATACCAAGTCGGTACTAATACTACCTTAATTTAAGTACATTTAAAATAAATTTAGGGCAGGCATTTATAATTACAAGCACAACACCATAACCTAATATATATAAATTAATATTAGTTTTATAACAAAGTTTAAATAATACAATAATACAAGGAATGATACAATTAATAACAAGGCAAATCTAACAAGGACTACAGATAAAACATCGAGAACATGAAATACTTCTAATGAAATCTAAATATAAGATTAAAATTCTACTAAACCCAAACTCAGAAATTCGTTAATTGAGTAAAAGGGGTTGTTGAGTAACCAGTAGTAAAACTTACATTTAAACTCTTTCGATGAATACTTATTAATGTATAACTTTGTTGTATACTTTGATTGAGATCACCGGGTGACTGGATAAGATTTTATTCAACCTATGAAAATTATAACATGACCGAAGCTAACAGTTTTTCAGAAATATTATTATTTTCTCGCACATCATTATTCAAGTTTGTTACCTCTAAATATAGTCATGTACTCGTAAGAATAAATTTAAAAGATTGTTAAGTTTTTTTGATAAATGACTGCAATTCACAACCATTTAAAATTTTTTTAACTTAAAAAAACAAAAACGAAACATACATGTGTGAATATATTTGTACATTTCGTGTGTGATGTCTGTATCGTGAGTGTTAATCTACAAAATTTGTCTTTTTGAGTTTTTTAAATCTGTTCTTTCTATTATTGGTATTGTATTGTTATTTTTATTATTGTAATTTTTTTATCGACTTTTTTCTTACTTTTATTATTATTATCTAGTCATCATTACTGAACATTTATATGGTTTTGAACTTCGTTTTATTATATTCTGGGTGCGTACTTTAAAATTATGATTACGAAGCTTCATTGATTTTTTTTAAATTTATTATAGTATCTTTTGTATCCTGAATATTTAAGTGAAAGGCCTGGCTGGCCATCTATCCTTCTTAAAGTTTAAAAAATTAACAAAATCGAGATTTTTCCCTTAGATGTATTGTTCCTTAAACTAAATATACATTGTTATTTTGAGTTTGTTGATATGTTTATATTATTTTTCAATATATTATGTATTTCAGGTATGCTATGTTTTATTTTTACTTAATTTAAACTGTACATTTCAAAATGTTTGTACTTTATGGCACAATAAACTTTCTTTCATTCATACATACATTTACAGATCATTACTTCTAAGATTGTTTCCTGTTTGTGTTGGCTTGTCTAAGATTGTTTCATATTTGTGTTAGCTTGTCTAAGATTGTTTTCTGTTTGTGTTAGCTTGTCTAAGATTGTTTCCTGTTTGTATTAGCTTGTCTAAGATTGTTTCCTGTTTGTGTTAGCTTGTCTCGTTAAATACTACTTTATTTTAAAATATTAAACCCAATTTCATTAAAATTATGTTCAGCATTGCTTAGAAAATGAGTAGAAAGGTTGAAAAGTTTTAATCACAAACGTGAACATAAACATAAATAGATATGTTGAATAATACTTCAAATATTTTAAAAAGTAATATTTTAAGTAAAAAAAAGTTAAAAAGTAATTTAGCTGCCTATTTCAAAAACAGACATGTAAGTGAACTTGTGGTGAAGATATATTGAGATTAAAACACAGATCACAACAAAACAAGAGGGTAATACGTGTTTCATAGGTATGAGCTATGACCATACACAAAAGATGGAAATTATAATATTAAATGAATGTTTCCAAATAACAGACATCCCCACATATCAAACATTAAAAATATAAAATTTTAAAATTACCAGTTTGATTCCCAAATATGCTGTTTTGCCATAACTAAAAAACTAGTCAAGTTAGACACATGCAGTTTTTATTAAAATATTTTAAATTGTAATTTACAGATTTCTGAAAATGTAATCAAAATAGTTGGAGCAGTTTTTGAGAAAATTTAATTTTTGTGTATTTTTGCCCTTAAAAATAAAAAAATAAAATAAAAAAAAGTGAAAAAAATAGTCTGATGATATTGGCTAAATAAACCTACATACCAAATTTCATAAAAATTGATCCATCCGTTTGGTCTCCAACGAACTGCACATATACGGACAGACACCAACATTTTTTTTGTTCAGGGGACTCTAAGATGGATTTGTAAACCAACTTGTAAAATAGATTTTTTTGGCGATCACAATACTTTCTATATGCTAATGCATATGGGAAAAAGTTAAAATAAAAAAACTATTTTTCTATATTGCAAAATAAATATAATTTGATGTATTTTTAACAGTCTTTAAAATTTACTAAACAAACGCATTGTTCACATCAACACATCAACAAAATGTACCCAATCCATATGACTATACAAATGCTATCGTGATATTCATTGAATGCTAAAAAGACCTTAATAAACTCTCATATTTACTTGGAACTACTTACGTTATCTTCCACCAAACTACAACACTTAATAAAAACAAACATACAAATAAAGCAACTACTGCCAATTTTTAAATCCAAGCTTTTTTATAAGATATAATCGACAGAATTGAACAAAAGTACAGTTGTTTGTTGGTGGTGCATTAACTAAAGTCTCAAAGCCAAAGGAAGAGATTAAATTTAAATAATCTGTCTTAGAACTACTTTTCTTTTGCAAACATATACAGGGTGAATGGTACGTGGTGTTTAAAAATTTAAGGGCTTAAACTACATGCTTGGGGCTCCTTAAAAACGCAAATTTCAGTTTTATATGCCAAACAGTTAGTGTGGTATGTTCAAATTCAGATTTTTTTTCAAATCGTGGACCTAACCATAAAAATGCTTTATTACTTACTCAAAAGATCATATTTTTTAAACTGTGACACCATTTTTGAAATCTACATTAAATTTTCAACAAGAATAATGAGCTAGTAAGATGCGTAAATTAAGGTTGGTATTTAAAATTATGCGTTAAAGTAAAAAAATAATGTTTTTGTAAAATTTTAAACAATGTTTTACGCGTAGTTAATAAATTATGGTAACTGACATAATGTGTCAAACCATACAGACAACTGCGTAATTTAATCTTCTTTTCAATGGTATAATTGTGATTTTAATTATTTTGTTTCGTCATCGAAATCGTTAGGTTAAACTGAATTAAAACACAGTTTGCAGAAAACTTGAAGCTTTGACTTATTACAAGAAAGATTATAATACTTTGATTTGACATAACATACTAATTACATTTGTAAAAATAATTGAAAAAAATGTCAACTTAAAAGAATAAGATTTACAAATGTTGTTCTAACTGCCTTCCTCCATTTCTGATGCAGGCCCGTGCTCTCTTGCGCATTTGTTGAACTGTCACTTTTGTAGAGACTTCTCGGCGCACTACTTCAGCAGCCGCAGTTATTCTCTCCATCAGTTCTTGTTCTGTGTTGATAGGTGCAGAATAAAATTTTGAGTTTCATCCATCCCCATACACAGAAATCCATGGCACTAAGGTCCGGTAATCTAGCTGGCCACGGTACGGTCCCACCTCGTCCAATCCATGTAGGATAATTGATCGTCAACCAGTGACGCACTCCTGCGGTGAAATGCGGTGCAGCTCCATCTTGTTGGAAAATGAGACTGTCTCTTTTTTCTTGGTTGAGATGGTCTAGCAGCAAAGGGAAATTGTGCTGTAAAAAGTCCAAAAAGCGTTCCCCGTTAAGGTTTCCCTCGAAAAAATATGGGCCAATAAGCGTTTCACCTACTACCCCAAACCATACAAACAAATGCTATGTGAAATCTCATTTTGAACGATCGTTCTTTGGTTGCTCTTGGGTTATCTTCCACCCACATGTGCATATTTTATGTATTAAAGATTCCTTGTCTTGTAAATATGGCCTCATCTGGCCAAAGGATCTTTTTGAAGAAATTATACTGCTCAATATCGCTATTGAGCAACCATCTACAGAACTGAACACAAGGAGCGAAGTCTTGAGCTTCAAGTGTTGTACAGGCGTGAAGTGGTATGGATAAAACTTGTTTCTATGAAGAATATCCAACACTTTCCACTGTGAAACATTTAGTTGAGCCACAATTGCCCTACTACTACTCTCTGGGTTTTCTTGAAAGGTATTTAGAATCAATTCTTCAACACCTACATCATAATTAACTGGACCTACCTCAGAAGACTTATTTTGAACTTTTCCACTTTCCCCTAACCTCTGGTGAAGTCTAATGAACACCTGTGGGCTGGGAGTTTTTCGATCTAGGTACCTTAAACTGTACTCTCTTTGCGCAGCAAGTGCATTGCCATTGCAAAATCCATAAACAAAATGCATTTCTGCATATTCTCTTGTAGTGAACTCTCTTGTAATGATGATACAGAACTGAATAGCTTATACACAGACCCGGTCTAGAGAGTAAACAGATAATGGATTCCAGTTTTCCTCGTGATAAGTTTGCTTTAAAAGAAACTAACTTTTGCTAAACTAAGCAGGTAGTGGAATTTTCCAGTCATTAAGGACAACAGACAAAACTAAGGTAAGGTTGGGGTGTATGCCGGGTCTAAGAATTGTGGTAAACCCCATTCATCCCTGATTTACATGTGTTTTTAATCACATAACGTTATTTGAATGTCCAGTCCTAGTTGCTGGCTAGTAAGATAGTCTTAAAATTGTTTAACCACTCTGTGTTTCTTTCTATTCAAATAATAATAAAAAATTGAACAATGTACGATAGTACAAACAAAAGCATATCACTGGAAAGAACATTAAATTATGCAGTTTTCTGTATGGTTTGACACATTATATCCGTTACCATAATTTAGTAATTACGCGTAAAACATTGTTTAAAATTTTACAAAAACATGATTTTTTTACTTTAACGCATAATTTTAAGTACCAACCTTAATTTATGCAGGCTATTAGCTCATTATTCTTGTTAAAAATGTAATGTATATTTCAAAAATGGTGTCATAGTTTTAAAAATATGATCTTTTGAGTAAGTAATAAAGCTTTTTTATGGATAGGTCAACGATTTAAAAAGAAATCTTAATTTGAACATACCACACTAACCATTTGGCATATAAAACTGAAATTTGCGTTTTTAAGTAGCCCCAAGCATGTGGTTTAAGCCCTTAAATTTTTAAACACCACGTACCATTCACCCTGTATATAAATCTCTAATTATTTTGTAGGATCATTTGGTCTTTGTAAAATTTCATTAAAATGTAATTTAAATTCTGTCATAAATGAGATTTTTAGATTGAACGTGATCAAAATTCTGCTAAAAACCCTGTTTTTGCGAAATTTAGGTTAGTTGCATTAAAAAAACCTTGCATTATTGCTAGTATTTTTTAATGTATAATTTATTTGGGGAGGAGACAGTTATTCTAACGCAAAACTCTCTCTTAGTGTTAGAATTGGCCAGTTCTGCGGTAGGATGTAAGATAAGTTGGTGTGAGGTAGCCTGGAGGGTAGTGTCAAGGTAGATAACGACACTGCCTGCCTGACTGTCCGGACTGTGCTAAAGTACCATATCGTAACCCGGCATCTGATACCTGTTCTCTTCGCCACCCTTAATCCAGAATTCAGTTAATACAATAATTCTTTAGGTGAAATTTAAACTATTTAAGTAACTACGTAGTTCGACTAAGTCTTTCCTCAGACTACGTATATTTAAACAGAAAATTTTATAGTCTAATAAATTTGTAACTGACATATTGATTTTGACTGAAAAATGACATTAATTTCATTGTTAATAATATCTACTTCTTTTCACTGTTCACAGCTCCAATGATTTTATTGACATGATCAAGGTACATTACTTGTATTCTCCTATCACTGTTGTTTGAAAGTTATTTATCCCTGTTGTTTGAAAGACGGCAGGAGTTTGTTATACCTGTCGAAGCGTTGTGTTTGTTTCTTAAACACTCAAAGCATTGGAAATCTTCAAATATTATCTACATATATCCTATCTCCTTTCGAATTTCTAACAAAGAGTTTACCGTCCACAGTCCACACATACTTTCAGTCTTGCTCCCTTAGTGTTTTTGCATGGTAGAGAATTTTGTATTGTTGAGGGCGAGGTGTGCATTTACATAAACATTCGTAGCTTGGGCGAATATGATTAGATTTAATAGAGGATTTTTTTACACTTCATCAGCAAGTTATCTCTAGTATGTCTGTTAGTGAATTAAACGATTATTGGCTTTGGACCTCTATCACGTTTTGTACAGTAGAATCACTTTAACAAAAATCGCCTCGCGCAGGTTGCGTGGCGGGAGTAGTGTCTGGGGTGGGGAGTGAGGAGCACAGCGGACAATAACAAAGCGCTACTAGCCTGCCTGCGTATTTCCGGCTGTCAATGGTGGTGGAGTGACACGGAGCAATAAGAGCGGTGAAAGTCCACATTCCAATCCCTTCCGCTGCAAATTAGCCCTTCAACGAAATGAACAACACATTGGACTGCCCCAACATAATCGCATATGGTATATATTTCCATATGTATCATCAAGATTTTATTATGTACAATCCAAACCCGATATTGTACTTTTCTTAGGTCTGTTTTTCCTTGGCGTTACGAACTTCTATTCTTGTCCGGGTGACTGGGCAGCTTCCTTGACGATTTTATATGCAGAACTATGGGATATTCCACATGCTTCTGCCACTTCTGAGAGCAACTTCTTCTCCGATAAATCTTCATTTTTCTTCTTTAAATAACTATAAACATTGTAAATAATACTTCGCGTATGACTATGAATAACAGGTCTTTTTATATTTGATTTACTAGCACTACTACTCGGCTGCACATTCATTATGCTCCAGAAACTATATACACTATGCACTAAACGATTACGATACTAAAAACTTATTTACAAAACTAAAAAATTAAAACTAAAATAAATTTCGGGACACTAAGAGTTAAAGCTAATGTTTTTAGAACCGCACGTAGTGCTTTGTCAGCTAGCGAACTTTACGAGAAACTGCAGGAGATGACTGAGCTGTCACGTGCCAGCGCATGCGCACTGGCGACGTCGTCCACTGCGCACACATTGGAACGATTTTTCACAAGATGATTTACCTGTAGGTACCCTATGCATAGCCTGCACGTCACTTACTATATTGTTACGGTTCACGGCGGCCACCATCGGCACCACCTAGGTCATTGCGCCCCATCCCTGCGCGGGTAACCGCCCGCGGGGCCAATCCAGGTCTTCCAGGAAAGACTAGAATGGCAGATCATTCGCTTATAGGCAAATCGAGGCCCTTTCTTTGGAATCGAGAACTTCTAGGTGCTTCTACAGATTCACCATCGCCAGTTCCGGAGTCTTCTGGGCATTCACCTCTGGTCATATAAAGACATCCTTCGGCCGACCTGACAGTTAGTCAAATGTCAGTGTGTGAAGATTTAGTGAGTGACAGAGTCAGCCCCAGTGGATGTGATAGTCTAGTGCAGTGCAGTGACAGTATACCAAGCAGTGATAAGTAAAGTAAATATTGTTGTAAATATTAGTGATACATTTATGAGTTAAAATAGTGTCTAAGTAATAATAATTTAAGTTTCTAAATATTGCATATTGTGATTTAGAACTTGTAAATAAAAGTAACAACTAGTAGTCAGAAGTTGAATCGCCTTATTTATTTAAGACCCTCTTGGAACGTAACAATATCTATAGGTATATCAGCAAATTCAGAGAGTTTGCCAATAATTTTACCTATCTTTTGATTTGGCATTTCAGAAATTCCCTCAATTTGCACATTCCTACTATTCCTATCATATTGATCTAGGATTTCCAATTGGATTTGAATATTATGTACAGTGTTTTTAAGATATGTATTTCCCTTTTCCAAATTATCGTGGGATGTTGTACACAATCCTGTTCAGTATACGTTTTTATTTTTAATTCATAATCATCCATTTTTATTAGAAAAGAACTTTACAGACCCTCGAATTGTTCGAATTCAATTGTTCCTTGAATTTCTGTTTATAAATGTACGAATTGAAGTTTTATAGTGTCCTCCATTTTTTCTAAGAACTCTTTGTGTAGTTTCTCAATCAAATCCGAAGGAATATTAGTGTCTTTAGATTCACTAGACTAACAGTCCTTACACTTCCTGGTTTCTCTCCTCTTCACTCCCCATCTGATCCACGTACTTTCCAACACATCACAGCATTCAAAATGGTGTTTTAAATTACACGTAGAACAAACAGTAAATTCATTCCCATCAGGTAAAGGTCACTGCAGGTGGCTCAATCACTCATGATAACCGAGCATGAAATAAGGACGTCTGCACTGTCTGACTGCCAGCGGCCAATTGTTGTACAATAACGTACATGTACAATTTTGCTGCTCCTCTCTCCTGAGTTGTCAATATTGAGGGGTGTGCCTCAGGGTTCTACCCTTGGTCCGATCCTATTTCTGTTGTACGTCAATAACTTGCTATGTAGTGTTCAGTACGCCACCATATCTCAGTTTGCTGATGATACATCCCTTGCACTGTCCAGTCTCAGCTTAGATCTCTTGGTCAGCTTTTATTCACTGAAAGTAACACTTTGCTTCAGTGGTCTGAAGAAAACTTATTGCTAGTTAATTTCTCGATATCCAAAAGAGGGAACCTAAGAAATAAAAATGTTTTTCATGCACCCTTTGACGAAACAATCATTTATCCACCTGAAAGTGTTAGATTTTTAGATTTTTTAGATGTTAGTTTGTTAATGGCTATTTATACTTGCACTGTATACTGTTTTCTGATTTTTAGAAATTTATGAACTATTTGCCTCCTTTATTGATTTAATTAATTCAATTTGTAGAATCTTGGCCGTCTAAATAAATAAATAAATCTCGAGGTGCTTCTTTCATCATATTTGGGCTTATCTATCCAAAATTAGCATATGCTGTTCCAGTAAGGGGAAGTGAAAATCAAAGAACAAGTTTCTTATTTAAATTCCAAATTAAAGGTATGAGAGTAATTTTTATTTAAAACGACACAAATCTTATAAAGATTTCTTCAAAAACTATTAACTTTTCCTTCAATATATATATATACTTGAAACTCTTACTTTTGTTAAATAAAATTGCCTAATGTTCGCGGCACCCAGTAACCATTCATATAACTTTTGATTAAATCACTCCCTCACAGTAACAAAAGACTGCACTTCATTCTTTAAAGCACACTCTTTATAATAGCATTGTGCTATGCAACCCGCACTTTCTTTGATTAAATCACTCCCTCACAGTAACAAAAGACTGCACTTCATTCTTTAAAGCACACTCTTTATAATAGTATTGCGCTATGCAACCCGCACTCTCTTTGATTAAATCACTCCCTCACAGTAACAAAAGACTGCACTTCATTCTTTAAAGCACACTCTTTATAATAGCATTGCGCTATGCAACCCGCACTTTCTTTGATTAAATCACTCCCTCACAGTAACAAAAGACTGCACTTCATTCTTTAAAGCACACTCTTTATAATAGCATTGCGCTATGCAACCCGCACTTTCTTTGATTAAATCACTCCCTCACAGTAACAAAAGACTGCACTTCATTCTTTAAAGCACACTCTTTATAATAGCATTGCGCTATGCAACCCGCACTTTCTTTGATTAAATCACTCCCTCACAGTAACAAAAGACTGCACTTCATTTTTTAAAGCACACTCTTTATAATAGCATTGCGCTATGCAACCCGCACTTTCTTTGATTAAATCACTCCCTCACAGTAACAAAAGACTGCACTTCATTCTTTAAAGCACACTCTTTATAATAGCATTGCGCTATGCAACCCGCACTTTCTTTGATTAAATCACTCCCTCACAGTAACAAAAGACTGCACTTCATTCTTTAAAGCACACTCTTTATAATAGCATTGCGCTATGCAACCCGCACTTTCTTTGATTAAATCACTCCCTCACAGTAACAAAAGACTGCACTTCATTCTTTAAAGCACACTCTTTATAATAGCATTGCGCTATGCAACCCGCACTTTCTTTGATTAAATCACTCCCTCACAGTAACAAAAGACTGCACTTCATTCTTTAAAGCACACTCTTTATAATAGCATTGCGCTATGCAACCCGCACTTTCTTTGATTAAATCACTCCCTCACAGTAACAAAAGACTGCACTTCATTCTTTAAAGCACACTCTTTATAATAGCATTGCGCTATGCAACCCGCACTTTCTTTGATTAAATCACTCCCTCACAGTAACAAAAGACTGCACTTCATTCTTTAAAGCACACTCTTTATAATAGCATTGCGCTATGCAACCCGCACTTTCTTTGCAAGTTTAAACTGATCACTTGAAGTTTAGGAAAGAACTAAAGAACCTGCTGCTTGACCTTTGTTACTACAGCGTCCGGGATTTCCAGGCTTGCCACCTCTGCTAGTTTTGTAAATACTTATTAGAAATATGTTTATTGATTAAAACAATTGAGAGAGAAGTTTTATTGTTAATTTTATAATTTAGCTCATCTTAGTTATCATATCCAAATGATCATTAATTGTACTATGCAATATATTACTATAAGACTTAGCTAGTGCTTGTACTGGATGTCAATTTAGCTGAATAAAGTTTGAATTTTAAATGAATTTGAAGTACCAACCTTAGGATTAGTAGGGATTCGAACCTTGGACCTTGCCCTCCACAGTCTGAAACTTTAGCCACTGAGCCACGACGCAGGCTTACATAGTTACGAGGGCCCAAATTATTTCTCATGGCAAACAACTATCACGGTTATAATTTTATGTTTGATCAATAAAAGAAGTAAATTTACCTTTTTAGAAAAAACATTTTTATAATATCTGTCAATAATTAAATAAGGTGTCGACAGCCAGTGACAAAGTAATATTAAACAAGATGTATTACTCCTACTATAGTAGAAATAATACAATCGTATAACATATAACAAATGTGAAAAACAATGTAAAATGCAATGATAAAAACGTTTATTTTATATCTCAAAACTCCTTTGAAATGAATAAAGACGTATAAAATGATTTATGCTGGCGAGGCAATAATTTGGAAAACTCAGCTGGAGTATTTGTAAGTTGAGAACGACGTCTTTACAGCATCAAACGGGAAGTTAAGAGTTTTAAAAGGGCAAGAATTAAAAGTTTGACATTTTCTCCCTCAGAAACGTCTGATGGAGGCGGTTCCACAAAGGACGTATAAAAGTGAAACTCTTAACTTGTCCAACTTTAACCAGTGAGAGATACTTAATTTGCCTTTCCGTTTTATGGTACTACCCATTTGTAAATATGTATTGCGTTGCTTACATAATGTAAAACGAAATATTATAATCAACACAACAAAGATTCTGTGTTAATTTTATAGTTTGTGTAATAGTAATAGATCGAATAATAAATAGTTTGCATAAAACATGTGGCTTAAAAACATACTTACAAACGCATGCATTGTAAATATCTATTTTCAGGACAAAATCTACATTTGGACAAAATATGTAAAATAACCAAATGAAAGAGATTAAGTACCTGTGTTTTAAAGTTCTCGATAAAGCAGGGTTAACAATTTTCGCTCAATATTTAGAACATAATAACTGGTCAACTTTTATCTTATAAAGAAAATATTTAAATGTTTGTTTCACAATATTTTTAAAACACAAAAAGATTCAATTCCTTTTAAACGTTGGCCTTGTAATTATTAGTTTTGTATTCTTATTATCATATTTTTCACTAATGATTTCAATTTACTGCTAATCAAATATTTTCAGGGTAGTAATAAAGCCATATCCTTTCCTACTGTAATGTATTTTAACATAAAAAGCAGATTATATTTTCAAGAATAAGATCATGTTCTGGGTTAATAGCGGAAACAATGCAAACTACAGGAGACAGGAACCGATTTAGGAAATATGAAAGTAAACAGTTGAGAATCGGTTTACAGAGCCCAGCATTTGCGGTAATGATGACTAAGATGTCTAGAAAAATTATTGATTGATTACTCTCCAAAAAGCGGCCATTAGGATTTCCGCAGACACTGCATCAAGCAGTGGGGGATTCGTCCGGGAAGTTGAACAAATGAAGCGCAGGGCGTGGCAATCAGTTAATCTGATTGGATATGGAAATATTGTTAGGGATTAACTTAGGAAGAGGGTATGATTTTGTAGACAGAAAGAGTATTGAAGGAGGATAGAGATCTTGGAGAGAATTTGTCAAGTCTGGGGGAGAAAGAAGAAAGGTCGAGGTAGGCTGCTCCAAGTATAACGGAGGTCTCTTCTACCGCCAGTCGGAGTCCAACACAAAAGAGCCTACGCCAAAGGGGATAAACTAGCCAGCCTGACCTGACCACCAGCTTCAGGGTTTAACTTTGAGCCAACCACCCCAAAGAAACGAGGACAGCCAAGAGGATTCAGCCTAAGCATGGTATCAAGAGCGAAGAGCCAAGAGGGTAGCTGAGACACACACCGGGAGCAGAAGGTCGAGGGCAACTACCTCCAGCCTCAACGCGTGATGTAAGAATTGTAAATATACTTTCATTTGTCTATTGCATAACAAGTGTAGAGTGAACATCCTCATAAATAACTGAGTAATAAAGGAATTCTATTATAGTAAATAATATTAAATAGGCTATCTACAAAGAGCTAGGTGCCGAAATAAAGGGGTGGATACTTGTGTTTAAGGGCCTAACCAGATCGAAGGGTACTTGAATAAGAAATGATCTGACCACATAAAATGAATAAAGTTAATTGAGTTGATTTAGTAATTATCTTTAAATTTTATTCAATAGGGAATTTTATCGTGCTGATTATAAATTGTTAAACCCCCGTATATATTATTTAATTGGGTATTTGTTTTGCATTTAATTGTATAAAGCGTATTATCTATAAAAGGTCATACTAGATTTGTAATTTTGCAATCTTACCTTATTCATATAAGGAACCTTACCTAAGTCATATAAGGAATTAAAACCTGACCAGTTCTTGTACTATAATATTATTGTTTACAAGAACGTTAGGTCAGTTTCTGAATACCCCTTTTTCTATTAAGAAGTACCTAGATCAAATAATATACTGTAGGGATGTTTTATATATACATGATATATATAAAACATGTTATTATTCCCTTTAAGGTAGTAGGTATTAGTGGATAGAGGATCCCATTGTATTCTTTAATAAACATGTCTGAATATCCATTTCATTGTTCATTAATTGGCCCCGATTCCAAAATTTTATTCAAACCCTTCACATTTACTTAATCTGCCAAGCATGTGCTTAAGCTTAATGCCATTTGATGTTAAATAATTTTTAGAGAAATTAAAGGTTTAATACTTTTTAATGTACTTCGTTAACCACCACAAAGGTTTATTTACACCACAAATGCATTATCCTATACTAAAGCAAAAGAAAATGTATATCGACTGATCTCACGCAAGAGAAAGTTAATTTTATTTTTCTTTTAATTGATGCAGTCCTTGTATTTTATGAATAATGTTATATTTTTGTAGAAATTATTTTACTGTATCTAGTAATATGAAATAAAATAATGTTAATTTGATTTTGATTATTTCATTTAAACAGTCTATTAAAAACAAATGTCTTCTGAAATGTTTTATCTTTGAAATTCCAAATACAATTGTGGAACTAAGATTGATAATTCAACTGATAAATTTATTTAATTTTCAAAAATCAAGAAACAAAAAAACTGTACTTCAGCTTAGAGAAAACTTGATACGACAGATTTACAGCTACGTAATAGATAAAGAATAATATTAATTTGGAGAGAAATGGCTTACTTACGCCGTTATTAGGAACCAAAATGAAAAAACTTTGAAGAATAACTCATATTTTCCCAACAATTTCCCGTTGACAAAAGTCACCTGATGAAACAGACAAAAACTTTCTCTCAAAATGACTTATTGATATTTTAATAAAAAACTATTTTGTCTCAGCATTTCTGTTTATTTAAGGGGTCCACTTTCTCATAAACTAATAAAGGCATTATGCTGAAATATTTAATACATGTTGATGATCTTACTAGTAAAATTGACTAGAGAATTGGGTTTCTACCGATTAAAAATAATCTGAATAGTTTTTAAATAAAAAGTGACAACAAATTAAATATTATATTTTAGGGTATAACTTTTTAGATAATAGTTATTTTAACAAATCCTTTTTTAAAAGTTGCATGATTGTAACCTAAATATATACAGGAATGTTTATCCTAAAAGCTTAAGTACTTCCTGAGAAAACGAGTCAAATAAGTAAAAAATTTGGAATTTCGGGAAAATGCTATTCAAAATAAAATTTCATAGGTTGCCTTGTCCTTATCATAATTTTTTGCCACTGCAAGAAAAACTAGTTATTAAACTTGTAAACTTAGTCAAATAAACTAAATATTTTCAACAATTTTTATTAACTCTAAACTACATTAAAATAAGTTTCAAAAATCCATGTAGTTTATTCATGTTAATATATTGTAACATAACATAAATATTAAGAAAAAAGAAAAAAAAATCAGCGAAACTAAAGTTATCTGAAACAAACACTAAACTAATCACTTTTAATTTCTATTTACATTTGAAATTTTAGTATCCGTAATCTGTAAATTGTTAGGTTAGCCAACATAACTACATAAGTTAGATGGATTACAAACAGAGTAAAAGTATGTGAAGATGGTAAAGGAATCACGCAAATGCTCCCCTGACAGTGCTCAACATAATAATTAATACAATTCTTTCTAGGCTACAAATTTTTGCTATTAAAGAAGCAAAGTAAATTAAAAAAGTGTAGCTACATCATGCAATTCGATTTTTTTAAAATCAATTGGTTTACATAGTCAAGAAAAATATAACTATAAGCTGAAATGTATATAAATACTGTCACCAATCCATAGTAAAACATGATTGATTAAAATTGTTCAACAATTATACAACATTATCATTTATGGAACCTTTTCTGTTAATTCACTGCCACTACTTTTCCATTACTTCACTACTACCACTTTTTTATCGCAATTACGATTATTTCAGGTTAAGTGGCTACTTAAGTTTATCACAAACTGATAAATCCAATGACTGACTTACCACCGAATTCCCTCACTCATGTGTAAGTCCTCAGAAAGCGATAAGGCCAGCGATATCGGATTCCTAGCGGATAAGGAATACCACAATGGACGTAAAATGATTGGGGAACAGTTGTTTGAGCAATAGAATATTTATCGAGTGGTAGTGAATTAACGGGGGAAAAAAGTAGTGGTAGTGAGTTAACGGAAAAGATCCCATTAATTTAATGGGCTGTGTTAGTTACAAAGTTACTGGTGGTTACCAAATTAATAAATTATAGAGAACTTTAGCAGTCATATGTAGTTTACAGGACAATATTTAACAAAAGAACTTAATTAAAAATTTGTTAATCAGACAAATTTCTCCTCAGAACCAATTAGTAAATTCTTCTGAACATGCAATTTACTTGTACACTTCATAAAATAAAGTACAGTATTACATTTGACTTTTCTGATTCGTGCAGGTCGTAAATCTTTTACATGGTCATTATGGAGTCATTCAAGTAAAAGCCATGTTGCCCATTTTTAGAAAGGTTTTTTTTCATATTATTGTTTGTGTACGTTTAGCATCATTAAGTAGAATTATTGAGTAGCAGCCTTCATTATTTTTAAAAGTATTTTATTAATAGTAGGCATATTTTCAGGGTTTTCATGATAAAATATAGTCCATAAGCAACTGTCTATTAGGTTTAATATTATTTTTTCTAATTAAAAAAAAAAAATTGAATTTAACTTACAATCAGTCATCGAGGGATACTTATACAAATGACATTTAACTGTCAAAGTGTTGAAGAGATATGTGATGAATGCTATTTATAATATCCTCAGTTCCAGAGTAATTTTGGAGTAACTTTAAATAGAAATGTTTGCGGAAGCAACGGAACTGTCGGGAACGTTGGGGCCAGTTTCATTTCACCAACCCCTAGCTGACGACCTCTCAGCCTATCTCATTCCAACCACCACTTCTCCTCTGGCTTACAGTAAGTGAGGATATTACTCGTTATTACAGTTTTAACAAAAAGGTATGCGTTGACAGTTTTAGCTCATTTGGCTTCTAGTCCAGTATTTATTGTATTTAGTGACGGGCAATTTTAACCATTTATGCACAGTTATATTAAAACCAGATGGATAAATTGTAAACACAACTTGATGAACCAAATGTAAGTGTCTTTTCCCCATGAGTCCCCAAAGGGGAAAAATAAAAAAATTTAATTAAAAAAGGCCCACAACAGAGTTGTGTCAGCCAGAGAAAATAAACAAGGAGCATCTAAATAGTACATTGAAAAATGTAAGAAAAAGGTGCCAACTGTCACCACGTTTTTTCGATGACTCCACAAACCCCCCTGATATGATGAAGGAGGGCCCCATGAAGAAAATGTGACTATGATGGTGAATTCTCTCAGTGCTCTAGTTTTTCTAGGTGGGAAGCAACGGCAGTAGGCCTACCATCGTCGACCTCTCCCTCTCCTAACATCTTCAAACCTTTTTCTTCATTCTCTCTCTTCCCTCTACCGCCTCCCACACTCCCTCCTACTTCACATTCACTTCAAACATCCATAGAAGACTCTGGTGAAGGAGACGAGACGTATCTGCACCTCTGAAACTACTTCAAACACCTCTCATGCAACGTGCCTTTTAAAATACAAGCACTGTCTACCGGCCTGAATTGTAACTGCAACTTCTTGGATGCAGCCATAAGAAAACGGCCTCTGTTTCTTCATTTTCTTTAAACTAGTCTCCCTGTAGTCGCGTATGTACGTTGTTGTGAATAGTGGGAGTATTGGTGGGCCAATGAAGAACTGAGTCAACGATGGGGAATTGAGTTGATCCGTGAAGAAACCTCTGTATGATAATAATTGTTTTTATGGGGCCAAAGAAGAAGTGTCAATGATGGGAAATTGAGTTGAAAAAGGAAAAAACCCCTGTAGATAAAAATGTGTTGCTGGGCCAAGAAAAACGTTCCCTGAGGGAAATTGAGTTGATCCGTGAAGAAACCTCTGTATGATAATAATGTGTTGATGGGCCAATGAAGAACTGTGTCAATGATGGGAAATTGAATTGATCCGTGAAGAACCCTCTGTATGATAATAATAGTAGTGATGCCAATGAAGTGAACTGTGTGACTAATGATCGGGGCAAATTGAATTGATCCGTCAAAAACCCTTGAGAGAAGAAGATAGAATATATAACATTTGGGAATGTAGGTGACAAAATCAGTGGGCCAAAAGGTAAAAAAAAACCTATTCTGAAACTATCAGTTGGAAATCAGCTAGTTGAATTATTTTAAATTGATTAAATTAATTAACAATGAAAATTTGAAAATGAAATTGTATGCGATATGTGCTAATGAGAAATTAGAACGTTGGCCAGCAGAACGAGAAGTATTACCAGTGTCCATAAACAGTGGAAGGTAGTTTTGGTTTGGTTAAAAAGAGATTCCATTTTTGTATCTACATTTATGTTTTTAGGTTGGTCTTTAAACGTAAGTGAGTATATATCAACTTTGTTTTTGAAATTTGTTAATGATGGAGTATCAGATGAGGGAGACAAAGGTAGTTGGACATTTGTCATCATTACGTGAAAATTACCAATCATGACGTTTCGATTGATAAAACCCAAACCTTTTCAAGTGCTAAAAACTAAATTACATCTAACACAAACATGTTATAAAACTACGTTCTTAAACTAATAAACTTATCTACTTTAATAATTATCTACATTTTAACCTAGATCATAGAATGGGGTACAACCAAATAAACTTCTACTAAATATAAAAATGTTAACAGGGTCTTTAATTTAACTACCTTTCTCTCCCTCAGTATAAATAAGTTGCAAGAATAATACATTGGAGCAAATAGTTCCTAGCATGGCCACTTGGTTCGCACGAATTAGCAGTTAGGGGACTAAACATGCTATTCTATTTCAACTCTACGATTCAAGTTTATTATTATAATGAGGCATAGTGAGTGCTATTTGTTTATTGAAGGTCCAATCTTGTGGTCCATAAGTTGCTATATTGAGTTTTTAATTTAATAGTCAATAATGACATTTGAAATATTGCATATTTCACTGATCAAATACTGAAAAAAAATCGCATAATTTTCCAAAAAACGCAGGTTATGATCCACTAGAACTTCTTTTCCCCTATCAAATGTCACTTTAGGTGTAGCGAGCGATACGATCAATAACAAGAACCGATTCATTGAAATAGAAACCGTTGTTTAGGGGCGTTTTTCGTGGAGGGAAACGGCCATCTTAAGATATATTACTAAGGAAGATACAAAATATATTTATAACATTACTAACCCCTTGCATATTTATTCTATCCATACAATTTTGAATAAATTATACAGTTATGTCTACGCTAAATATATAACTGATTGTTCATAATATCATGGACAAACGCTGTAAAAAAAAATAATATTGAATATCTGAAATGAAAGCTACAGGTTACGTTTGAGTTTTGAAATATAATTTTATTTTTAATTCAACATATTAAATTGGTTGTCACATTTTACTGTCTATTCATCTATAACTAGTCATAAAGCTAGTTGTTCAACGCCTGAATTTATTTCATAATTAACTGAAAGGAGTATGGGTGATATGAACAAATGAAGCGAAACAAGTTTTTTGAAGTGAGTGGAAAGTCTTTCCCGTGAGAAATCAATGGTATGACCTCACTGTCGACTGGACCATTCGTATGGGCGATGCTGATTGAGATAGCAATTAATACTTTAATGAAAATCGTTGTGCCATTGTTTAAATGGGCTTAATAAGATTTAAATTAAAATAATAAAGATAATAAATAGAAAGTATGTTCCTTTTAGAAATAAAAACACAACTTTAATATTAGGTGTTCTATTTCGAAAGTGCCTAGCAGTTGAGTTGAGACAACCAGTAACTGATTGACCACACTTAAGGAACCAATAGTTGAAATAGAGTTGTGTTGAAAAGAGAAGAGTAGAAGGGATTTCCTCTTGCGAAATAAATCACACGACTGTAATATCCGATCGTTGTATTCCAGGAATGGTTCAGTTGAGTTGAGACAGGTACTAACAGATTGACAACAATTCTGGGACCAGCTGTGAAAAAGTTGTATGTTTTGTAAAAAAGAGTGGACAGTATTTCCCGTGAGAAATCAGTTGCACGACCGTTGTGACACAACTCAAAGCGATGCAATTTTCAAGTTCTTTCGCCAATGAATGCACATGCAATCCCTGTGAATGACTCCAATATGCTGGACCATCATCCTCTACAGATAAATAACTACATATTGCATAGGAAAATGTACTCGTTATTAATATGGAACATACACTTTTTCTGCAGGTTCATGTCCGCAGCATTACGATATAAACGGGCGGAACAGAAGTAAGTTCGCATAACTGTTTTGGCCCTCTTTGGACTGGAATGTGTCTACAACGACGCTCAGTCTACAAACGCTCGATGCGCTGCAATGTGGACAGTCCACAAACTACAGAAAACAGCGTGAACATTCTTATCACGGAGATTGACAATCTTTATTTACTTGGTTTATCAGTGCACTCGCCTTTCTACGACCACTACCGTATGGTTGTTGGTAGGGATGGCAAATATTTTCAAAATATCGATATATTGGATTATCGATATATTGCAAACCAAATATCGATCTAACGATAATATCGAAAGAAAAATATTGATATATCAAGTAACGGATATATCTAATTGTAAATGATTTATCTATATAAAACTATGCACAAAACTTTTTTATGTCATGCCCCCAAAAATACATTTCTTGTTTTGGGCTGTAAACAATTTAGAATGCCAAAAAAGATTGTAAAAATTAAAATTAAAATTTATCTATAAGAAAAAAAGTTGTGGTCCGTGGGATTGAATGAAAAAAATATTGAAAGAAAATAATAATAACTATACCTTTAAATTATTGTGTTAATTAATTATAAAAGAGTAATGATATAACATTGATATAGGATCGCCACCCGTTCCAATCACTGTCTATAATAACCTATATCTTAGTGTGTTAACCCACAAAAAAAAAAAACTAAAAAAAAGTTACTTTATTTTTTTAAATTCATTTTTTGGTACGCATAAGAGGTAGTCCAAATTTTTCGTCTGTGTTTTTGGGTTGTTTTTTGTGTACTCGTGATGTTTTTTAAAGAGAGAGAATAACGTAAAAAAAATTTAGTGATATGATATATGGGAAAAAAAATTTTAACCCGATGTATCAAAATTTTTTTTTTTTTTTTTTTTAAATCGAAAAAAAAATATCGATACTAACAAAATCGATTTATCGTTGCCATCCCTAGTTGTAAGGCCTAAAAAAAACCCAATTTCCGGAATAGAGAATTTTTGTATATGAAGAATTTTTAGTCTTTTTCTTAGTTTGGGTCCATACGTTTTTGGGATTGGTAATATCTAAACATGACGAAACTAAAATATTTTTTTAAAACCCTATTTTGGGGAAAAGGAAGACAAAAAAATTTAAAAAAGCAAATTTTTGAACCTCTTTCCCCGAAAAACTTTTTTTAAATTTCTTTGCTTGAAAAACTGCTTTTTCCCCAAATAAAAGTGATTTTTAAAATATTTTTTAAACCGTATTTTTTTAACTATTTTTTTTTATTCACTGCTTTTAATGTTCTTTTTTTGTTCATTAGTTGTAAGAAATTGGAGAATATAAACAAATCGAATAAATCTATTCACATTAAAGAAAGCGTTCAAAAGTTAAATTAATCTAGCCTAATAACGGTAACTACAATATACTGATATACAGTATAAATAAATCGTTATATAAATGTAAAATGTAAGAGAGCCAAGGGCCCGGGGAGGGGGACTAAAAACCCGGGAAATTTTTGAATTTTGGGGTTTAGAGATAGAAACGGGTAGGAATGGCAAATTTTTTTCTAGATATCGATATATCACAAAACAAATATCGATCTAAGGGAAAGAAAATTTGAAAGAAAAATAAAAAATATATCGGAAAACCAAATGTTTTCGAAAATAAAGGATTTATTTTTTAAAATTTGCCCCAAACTCTTTTTCCCATGACCAAAAACACACCGTGTTTTTTTCCCACAATTTAAAAATACCCTTTCCTGAATTTTTAAAATTAAAAAAATTTAAAACTACACGAAAAAATTTTTGTGGGTGTACATTGAATTAAAAATAAAAATAGATATTTTTTTTTAAATTTAATATGTTAATTATAACAAAATAATCTAATAACATTGTTATTTTTTGTTTTTCATGTTTAAAAATGTCATAGGCTTCTTATAAACACTAAAAATTGTAAAAAAATAATTCACTAAACCTACTTTAAATACTTGTCCGATAAAAAAATTAAAAATAAATGTTTGAAAATCAATTTCCCACTTCGTTTGTTTTGTTTTTCCGTTTTATTATTTCAATAGATTTTTTTACGAGTTATTTAAATGTGTTTTTTTCAAATTTTGGGGAAGGGTTTTTGGGGGGGGAGACGAGAAAAAACCGAGAGAAAAGGGGAGAGAAAAAGGGGGAAGGGAGAGAGAAAATTTAAGTCAAATATTTAGTGAAATGAAATATCGGACCAAAAACTATCGTTATAAACCGATTTTTATCGAAAGAAAATATCTACTAATAAAATCGATAAATTGAAACTTTTTTATCCATATTTCGTTATTTCGATATACGTTGCCATCCTTAAGAAATGGGCCCAAACCCAAAGCCTAATTTTTTTACTTTTTTTCAGAAAAATTTTTCCCTTTGTACTGTACTGCTTTTCCCCCTTTAACCTGTCTTATAAGTCCCCCGGGCAGTTTTAAAAATTTTGGGTTTAAGGGACGAGAAAGTTAAAAAGAAGTTTCAGCCCTTTTCCTTAAACAAAAAATAAAAAAATTTTTAAAAAGCGTAATTATATAAGATATGTAGAAACAAATCAGTTCAAAAATATTTAAATAAATATCGCAAGCTAAAAGTATAATAAAAGTATAAATGATATAAAAAGTAAATTACTATACAAACTATAGTAAAAGAATCTTATCTATGTAGTATAAAGCACGATATAGTGACAAACTGACTGATTGACACTAAATGTTGAGGCATTTCCCGGCTTTCAAACTTCCATAAATTGATACTTAAATTTAAAGCTCTGGGTCTCAAACCTCCAAAAAAATTCACAAAAGTTACCTTTTTCACTCCTAGATAAAAATTTTTTTTTTAAACCCCAAAAGAAATTTATTATGGGAAAATCACAAAACATTATTTTTTTTATCACCTTACTTAAGAAAAAACCTTTTAAAGTAAAATTGTAAAACCCCTTCACAGTTTTCCCACGCGTAACAAACGCCCCCCAAACCCTTATACGATTATATGAATTTTCAGCTTAAAAGGTTTTTTAAAATGTAAACTTTTTTTAATTTACCTATAAAAACCTAACCAAGTGGGTAAAAATTTTTAAAGTGATTTTTTCCTGAATCTAAATATACCATAAATTTTTTTGAAAAGGGAAATTTTAAATGGGGGTATATACCCCAAAAAAAAAAAACCAAAAAATCTCCTAAAATAAAAAAAGGGAAAACACTAAAAAAAAAAAACCAAAAAAGAGGAAATAAAACCCTTTATTTTATTGATCCCCCGAAATAACATTATACCATTACTTTTTGGGGAAGAGCCAACTTTTAAAGGGGCTTTTCCACCCCCCCCCCCCGCCCCCAAAAAAAGGTTTTCCCTTAAAATTTCAGGAAATTCACAAAAGTTGATTTTTTTCCCACTCATAAACAAGTTTGATTTTTTTTCCCCCAAAAAACTCCCCAAAAACCTTCTCATTTCTACACGCGTAACAAACACGCACCATGTAAATGAATTTTAGCTTAATTTTGTTAAGTTGCTCCATGTTCAATTTCGGGAGCCCCATGTAATAAACTTGGGTAGCCACCCGTGATCAACTTGGGTAAACACCCGTGCTCAACATAGGTAGCCCTCGTGATCAATGTAAGTAGTCCTCATGATCAAGTTAGGTAATAACCTGTAATTAATTTGGTAAACCGTGATTAACTTTGGTAGAATCCATGAACGAATTACGTACCATTCATTATATATCACAGACTGACCATAGGCGGTCCCTGGACCATGAAGGGGGCCCCCTTCAAGGACCCAAAGACACTCCCTTTTACTTGAGGTTAAGCAGTAGAGAATACTGTCTAGTCCTAAACTCGACTTATAAAATAAAGACATTTTTCATTCCATTTCATGATAAGCTTGGATCCTCGCTCTTCATTATTAACCTTGTTAGCAGCCTTGACTAACTTGGGTAAAACTGTTTTTCCCCAATCTTAGGAAACCCTTTAAATTATCATCGGGGGAGCGCCCGGGTGTTTCAAAATTGGGGCAAATTTTTGGGTTTTGGGTACAAAAAACTTCGGTAGCCAACCGTGATCATCTTGTGTCACCTAATGCTCAAACGTATAATGGGTTTGGGGGCAAAGCCCTCAACAAACGAAACAAGTTTAAGGTATATAACGATGAATTACTACCAAAAATAAAGTTTTAAATCTGGCTCAACAAGAGTTTTTAAATGTGATGGCGAAGAGTGGGTGGGTAAGCAGGGTGACGGTGCCACTGGTAACAAAGAAGAATCTTCTGTTAAACACTCGACAAAAACAGCCTATCGTATACGAGCAGACTTGCACCGAAAATCCCTATGTGAATTGGGATCATGGGTGAACAATGAGAGCAGTTTATTATGAAAGGACAGAGAAGCTTTCCCCTAAACATACATCCCCCTCTCACCCGGCTATCTGTCTCGCTTGACGTACAATTAGTTCACCCACCTGCGAGTTTGCACTGGCTTCAATTTTATACTACAACAGTTTGCTTGCAATTGAGATCAAAGAATTATTGTAGGTTTTAAAAATGCAAGAAATATATGAGAAAACCACATAAAAATAAAATATTTGCTTTTCAAAGTTGTATTTGAATCAAAATATGACAACATTTTGATACAGTTTGTCATATGATAGGAAATAAGTGACATTACCATTTTCGCTTCTTTTGAAACAGTATGCCTATGCCATAAGTTATCAGCATGTATTTTTAATATGAGTTCATTAGCTGCATTCTATTATTATTTCAATTATAAACATTACATGTTGGTTAGGTCTAATCAATGGCATCAGATTACGAAGTTAATTAAGAAGTACCAAATCACCCGCGAGTACATGGATGTATTTATATTTGGTTCAACTGTCGTCTGCACAAGATGAGTTAGGGGCGTAAAACAAATTTCTGTCAGTAAGTATTTCTGTAAATATGGATGCATTATATCCCAGACCATTATTTTAAACAAACACCAATGAAAGGAAGTATAGTTTGTCTCTCAGCTAACGACATCTTCATGTTTTATCCGACTTTTACATATTAGAATTTAAAATACAGTTGGATAGGAAAAAAAGATAAAAAAATGTTGGGCCCAAAAAGGGGGGTTTTAAAAAACCAACAACAAAATGGGTTTAAAATTTAACGAGCGTAGTTGCAAATTACTCATTACTAAAACTGTCTTGATCCAGGTTTCTAGTAAACACCAGACACATTGCAATAACACATTAGAGCAGAGAAATTAACATCCCAAAACATTACATTGTCCCGGGAACACGAAACCCTAAATTTTTATCCCTTTTTTTTTTTTTTTTTTTTTTTTGGTAGTTTTAAAGCGTATTTTCCCTTTTATTAGGCCTACCCCCATTTTCTGTGGAAAATTACATAAAAAACCAAAAAACAAAACCCCAAATGTTTTTATCGTATAACCACAATTTTAACAAAAAAAAAAAACAAAAATTTAAAAAATAAAGGTTCCAAAAGGGAAATTTGGCAAACACTTTCTTTTTATATTAAAACCCTAAAATTTGGAAAAAAATTTTAAAATTACCAGTTTGATCTCCCAAAAATGGTTTTTTTCATAACTCAGAAAGTAGTCAATCTAAGACATGGGGGTTTTTACTAAAATATTTTAAAATTTTAAAAATATTTACATAAATTTTCCCGAAAAAATTTTAAACAAAAAATTTTTAAAACCGATTTTTTGAAAATTCCCTTTTTTAAAGTTTTTCAATCCCCAAATAAATTTAAAAAAAAATTGAAATTTTAAAAAAAATTTAAAATAGCCTTTTCCCCGGAAAATTGGGGTAAATACACAGTTTAAAAAAACCCAAAATTTTAAAAAAAAAATTTTCCATCCGTTTTGGGGCTCCACGAACTGGGACATACACAAAAAAAAAAAAACCCTACGGATAGACACCAAAATCTTTTGTCGAGAAAACCATTTTTTATGTTCAGTGGACCCTAAAATGGATTTTTAGTCGAACTTGTAAAAATATTTTGGACGATCACAATAATTTCTCTATGCTAACGCATAGTATGGGAGAAGGTAACAAGTAAAGATCAGAAAAAGGCGAAAACATCATTAAAACGTTGTATCTATTTGCGGTATTGAGGAGCCTAAATCAATCCGCGAACCATTTATCAATAAAGACCAATCATCAATACCACCATACGTGTATGGGTGGGTGGGTGGGTGGGTCAATACCACCGTACGTGTATAGGTGGGCGGGTGGGTCAATACCACCGTACGTGTATGGGTGTGCGGGTGGGTCAATACCACCGTACGTGTATGGGTGTGCGGGTGGGTCAATAGCACCGTACATGTATGGGTGGGCGAGTGGGTCAATACCACCGTACGTGTATGGTGTGGGCGGGTGGGTCAATACCACCGTACGTGTATGGGTGGCGGGTGGGTCATACCACTGTACGTGTATGGGTGGGCGATTGTGGGTCATTACCACCCCAAAGGGGGATAGTTTGGGGGGGTGGGGCAAAAACCCCCCTTTGTGTTAAAAGGGGGTGCGGGTGGGTTTAATTCCACCGTACGGTATGGGTGGGGCCGGGGGGGGGCCCAAAACCACCGTAAAATGTTTTGGGGGGCGAGTGGGGGCAAACCACCCCTACGTGGTAAGGTGGGCGGGGGGGGTCAATACCCCCGTACGTTTATTTGGGGTGCGGGGGGGCAATACCCCCGGAAAATGAAAGGGTTTTGGGGGGGGTGGGTCCAAAACCCCCCGGGCCCTTTTAAAGGGGGGGGGGGGTGGTCAAAACCCCCGTACGTTTAAAAGGGTTTGGGGGGTGGGGGGGTCAAAAAAACCACCGTATGTGGGATGGGTGTGCGGGGGACAATAAACCCCCGTAAAAATTTATGGGGGGGCGGGGGGGTCAATAACCCCCGTCCCCCCAAAAATGGGGGGCCCGGGAGGCCAAACCACCCTACAATAAAGGGGGGGCTTTTGGGTCAATATCAATCTACATGTATGAGTATGCGGGTGAGTCAATACCACCGTACATATATGGGTGGGGCGGGTGGGTCAATATCACTGTACATGTATGGGTGGGCGGGTGGGTCAATACCACCGTACATGTATGGGTGGGCGGGTGGGTCAATATCACTGTACATGTATGGGGTGGGCGGGTGAGTCAATACCACCCTACATATATGGGTGGGGCGGGTGGGGTCAATATCCACTGTACATGTATGGGTAGGCGGGTGAGTCAATACCACCGTACATATATGGGGTGAGCGGGTGGGTCAATATCACTGTACATGTATGGGTGGGCGGGTGGGTCAATACCTTCGTACATGTATGGGTGGGCGGGGTGGGTCAATATCACTGTACATGTATGGGTGGGCGGGTGAGTCAATACCACCGTACATATATGGGGTAGAGCGGGTGGTCAATATCACTGTGCATGTAATGGGTGGGCGGTGAGTCAATACCACCGTACATATATGGGTGGGCAGGTGGGTCAATATCACTGTACATGTATGGGTGGGTGAGTCAATACCACCGTACATATATGGGTGGCGGTGGGTCAATATCACTGTACATGTATGGGTGGGTGGGTGAGTCAACACAACAGTAAAGTATTAGTTCTTATCTAAGAAAGGAAGACTACAGCCAAAGACAAAGGAAATGGAGGTCATTTAAGCTGAAGCAAACATGACTTTTTTCCTGCCTCTCAACACAAATGTCAATGTGCCTCGGTTATTTTTTGTCCGATTATAACTTTTTTGATACTGACATATTGGTAACAAATTATCTAAAAAAAAACAACTATTTTAGTAATTTTTTGTACTTTTTGCCATTTTCCCATAATTTCCATATAAACATTTAAAATGGCCACCATTTTGTTGAAATTTTAAATTGGATAAAGTTAATTTTTTTCTAAAATATGTTTTTATTATTGGCACATGTATACTGAGTTGTGTCACATGCGGTGGGCTTATGGGGAAGGTTCTCACATATATAACAATAACTATTTTATTTATCACAATATCACAATATCAACCGTAACGTGTATGGGTGGGCGGGTGGGTCAACATCACTGTATGTGTATGGGTGAACGGGTGGGTCAATATCACCGTACGTGTATGGGTGGGTGGGCGGTTTGTAAAAACAATTGTGCGTTTGCAATTGAAGAGGGTATACTCAGGTTGCTAAAAATTTTTGTATATGATGCAGTATATAGTTAAGAGAAAATTATAAGTTTTGTCTATTTATAAATTTATTTTTTGCGGCATGAGCAGGGAAAAACTGTTGTATTGCAAGAAGAATAGAATATAATAGAATTTTTTTTTTTTTTTATTTTGCCAACAATTACACCCACACACACACACTTTACCTTGTGTCTAACCCTAATGTATGATTTACTATATCAATGTATTTATTTCTTTCATGTAACTGTGTAATTTATGTAACCTTTTTGTTTGTGTAATTTGTATGAGTGAATACAGATTTTTAATTGATTTGAGTTTTATAAATATCAGTTGTGCAAATTTTGAAATACAATTTTTTTAACAAAATGGCGGATATCTGTTAACGAAACGTTTAAAAAAAAATACTTTATTTTCTGTTTATTTTGACTTATACAGGGTGTTTCGCGAGAGGTTATAATAGTGGCACAACTTCAGGATATAATGGTAGACATAAAAATAAGCAAAGGTTCTTGTAAACGTGTGGTCTATCTCGCCTTCTTAAGTGTCTGTCTGTCTGTATGTGTTTTTATGAAAATAATTATATCTGAAACATGGTTTGAGCTAATAATTTTAAACTTGGTATATTTGCTTACCTAGTTAAGGGTAGTTTAAATTAAAAAAGGAACAAAATTATCTCTATCAGTTTCAAAATGGCAGCCACAAGAAATGTTAAAAGTTAAATAACATTAAAACCATTATTTGCATTGAAAATGTATTAGAATACTTTAATTATGTAAATTTAATAATAAATTCAAATATGCGTCCATTTTAAAAATTGGTTTGAAAATGAAAGAGTAAAGCATTTTTTCATGTATGCTTGTTTAGGGTTTTTTTACTTTATGAAGTTAACTAACCAAATGTATAACTTCATAGTCATTATAAACAGCTGTTTTTAATTATTTTAAAGTATACACTGAATAATTAATTATTTTTGGCTGAAGTATGCATTGATGAAGGAGGGCGTCACATTGTACATCATTTATAATAAAATTATACAATTTGATTTTTTTTTTATGTAAAATAAATGTCGTTATTAACAAAGGGATATTTGTTTTAGGAAACCCTAAACAAGCATACATGAAAAAGTGCTTTACTCTTTTATTTTCAAACCGATTTTTAAAATTAAGATATCTTTGGATTTGTTATTAAATTTAAAACATTAAAGTAACCTAGTACATTTTCAATACAAATAATGGTTTTAAAGTTATTTAACTTTTAATATTTCTTATGGTTGCCATTTTGAAACTGATAAACATAATTTTGTTCTTTTTTATTGTAAACTACCCTAACTATGTAATCAAATATACCAAGTTTTAAACTATTAGCTAAAACCTTTTTCAGATATAATTTTTTTTCATAAAAACACATACAGACAGACAGACACTTAACAAGGTGAGATAGGCCACATGTTTAATAGAACTTTTTTGCTTATTTTTATGTCTACTATTATATCCTGAAGTTGGCTAACCTCTCGCGAAACACCCTGTATAACTATTTCCCGAAGTTTGGCAATTGACTTTCGGGACACCCTGTGTATGAATTGACAGATAACTATATATATGGTTTGACAATTACAACAACACGCTTTGAAAGAATAATCAAATGATTGGTCCTAATAATTATTTGTTTGCTATGTAAAATTTTATAAAATATGTCCAATTTAATTACAAAAGTAATATTATAACTTCACATAAAATATTGCTAGAAAATAAACTCAAAACATTTACTAGGTTAAAATTGTACTACACAAAGAGACAAATTACTGAGTCATATATTTTCAGAAGTCGTGTTCTTAATTTTTTTAATTTTTTTCGATTCCATGAAGGTGTGAACATTAATTTCCTATCACATTTTCACCTAAAGTCTTCAAACTTTTGAACTATAACTATATACCAGTAAAATTATCTTAAATCTAATATAAATATCGTCAAGGTGAATTAATTACAAAACAAGGATTTTACTGCCTGATTTTACCAGAAACTATTTATCCACCATGACATGAGAACATCAATCACCAGGTCTCTATAATAAAGCATGTCCTTGTTGTTTGGGCCCAACCATTCTCAAGCAAGACTGATATAAGAGATCCAGTATCTCTAAATAATTGTGTAGTCTCACAAAAAACACGCTTTCTAATCCTCAACTGTCATTTTTACGTTTGCGATAAATGTTAATAAAGAGATAACGTCTACACTCTTACTAATCCACAACTGTCATCTTTACTTCTGCGATAAATGGTAATGAGATAAAGAGATAACATCTACACACTAACTAATCCTCAACTGTCATCTTTACGTCTACAATAAAGGTTAATGAGATAAAGAGATAACGTCTACACACTTACTAATCCTCAACTGTCATATTTACGTCTACAATAAATGTTAATGAGATAAAGGGCAACGTCAACATACTTACTATTCCTCAACTGTCATATTTACGTCTGCAATAAATTTTAATGAGATAAAGAGATAACGTCAACACACTTACTATCCTCAACTGTCATATTTACGTCTACAATAAATGTTAATGAGATAAAGGGACAACGTCAACACACTTACTATCCTCAACTGTCATATTTACGTCTGCAATAAATGTTAATGAGATAAAGGGACAACGTCAACACACTTACTATCCTCAACTGTCATATTTACGTCTGCAATAAATGTTAATGAGATAAAGGGACAACGTCAACACACTTACTATCCTCAACTGTCATATTTACGTCTGCAATAAATGTTATTGAGATAAAGGAACAACGTCAACACACTTACTATCCTCAACTGTCATATTTACGTCTGCAATAAATGTTAATGAGATAAAGGGACAACGACAACATACTTACTATTCCTCAACTGTCATATTTACGTCTGCAATAAATGTTAATGAGATAAAGAGATAACGTCAACACACTTACTATCCTCAACTGTCATATTTACGTCTACAATAAATATTAGGGTGATAAAGAGGTAAAGAAGCAGATTGATAAATAACCAACTGATAAATATGAAATAAATCCAACAAGAAATATATTTTTTTCAAAGATATCCATACAAAGAAATAAGAAAACTGTGACTGTCGATCTCACTAACGTTTGTGAGTAAATTCCTCTTGATTGACGTTGAGAAATATTTTTAGAGCTCAAGTACAAGTTATAAAGGTAGAATATATTTTCATATCTGTCTGCCAAGTGAGAAATATATTTAGGTAAATCTTCATTGAATTTTGCATATAAACTTTAATTTTGTAATGAAACATATCCCGAACACACAAATGAAGAATCAATTAATATTAATTATTGCTTGTTCAGATTAAAATATTCACTGTAAAAAAAGTAAATTATTTAGTAAAATCAAATGTTTTTGTAAACTCGACTAAAAATACAGTGATAAAATAGTAAATTTGTTACTTATATTCAGTACAATATGAACAGTGCAGTATTTACGTAATTGTAAGATATCCAATACGAAAACAAACATAAACAATAATTTTAAATATTGTGCAAATACTATGAAAAATTAGTGACTGCAAAATGTAGGTTGTCATTAATTTATGTCTTTGTCTGCAGTCCAGCTCATAAATAAACTGCCAGTACAGCTCCTGGCCTTTAAATAACCTCTGAATTTAAACATCTCTGCACTTTGGCGTGTGAATGGGGCCAATTAAATAGTTCAACATTTATTTTGAATATTTCCAACCATTATGTAACTGTTCTACAAGTGATATAATTGTGTAATTCTGTAGTAATGATTACTACAGAGTACGAGAATTACTAGTAATGATTACATTTATTCCAGTGGGCCTGACGTGAATCAGTGTTTTCGGTGACTTCTGTTGACTTCCGCTACGTCATTACCGAATCCAACAAACAAGCGCCAATGTTCCCTATAAAACATTCATAACCACACTCTTTAATACTGAATGCTGAAGAAGCTCTTCAATAAGTGAAATATATATTTTTAGGTTTTATTATTGGGTTTTCAACGTAATATATTTGTTTCTATTTGGCTAGCATGATATGACAGAATATGAAACGATTGCATTAACTTAGGCAAAACTTCATAGATAAATTAAAATATATTTGCATGCAATAACTTAAAAAATTAATAAATGTACTATAATAAATACATACACTATATCAGCTATTATATTTCATATAGTCTACAGGAAATATAATAGCTGATACAGTGCATGCGGAGGTCTGAATCATGATTTATAACAATCCTCATATCTTATATTTTATAAGATTATATCTATATTTTAATGCTAATAATGATTGAATCGCAGTTTAACTTAATAGTGTTGTTTCTCAATTTATTTGTTTCTTTGTTATGCTTGTTATTGTTTATATATTTTTACTATCGTATATACATCCATATTCTATGTTTGTTGTTTTATATTGCTATATCTGTTGTCTTTATATTTTTTATATGTTTGCATAGTTTTATATTACATTGTTAATTAATTAAGAGTAATTCATTTGTTGTTGTTTGGTAACTGTTATAACGTTTTTTACCTGCTATTTGATTATTGCTTTTCTTATTGATTGTTTTATTAAATGTAACGAACGCAATTCGAGCTGTGTCGTAAACTGTAGCCTACTTATAAATATTATTACTATGTATTTTTTTATTTCCATGTTAAAGTATTCTTATTGCATTGCTAAATGATTTATTATAATTGGTAAAATCTGGTGTTGTAAATCATTGTAATAATATCAATAAATGACGAAAACGTGTATGTCTATAGTATCAAAATAAAATTACCTACCATAGGAACCAATCAAGTATGCTTATAATAAATATTAAAACTAACTTACCTACAATAAGCACCCAAACAGATTCGTAAAATGAGGAAAATCAAATATTTTTACCATTGTAAGAACACAACGCAAGTTACTTATCATAAAGTTGGATTTGGAAGGAACTGTCGGCGCAGAAATTATGTGCACCCGAGTTTGAAGGGTGTTTACTAAGAAACTAAGAGGCCTATGAAAAATTCAATCACACCATTGTTTTCCTTCTTTAATCGTAGGCTAAGTTATGATATATGAATTTCAAAATTTTACTATAAGTTTTAATAATTGTTATTCTAGTTAAAACAAAAAAATACCGGAATTTAAACTTTTTTCAATTTCAGTGTAGATGAAATTTACACTGTTATTACTAAAAATAACGGTATACATTTTATTGACACTGTAAACAAGTTAAAATTCCGGTACTTTTTTTATTCTAACTAGGATAACAATTATTAACTTACTGTAAAATTTTAAAATTCATATCATAACGTACAATTAAACTAGGAAAACAATGGTGTAATAGAACTTTTATTAACTTATCACAGATTACATTGGACATAAAAAATAGTGTTTAAGTAAATATAACGTCTATTAGGAAATTCAATATGCAATATTTACACCAGCATGAACATTATTAACATTAACAGTTGTTTGATGTATTAACTAAAACACTATGGTGGGACCACTTTATCCCCACCCACCCGCCTACCCATACAAGTACACTGGTATTGACCGACCTGCCCACCCATAGACGTACAGTGGTATTTATACGGTAGCAGCATCGGTAGACAAGCACATAGCTAGACTATAACCTTGCACGTCCACGACTTCGCTGCCTTCCAGTCCACAGCCAAAGTCCAGGGCCTACTTGCTGGACGCAGTCACGCAGCTGAATTTACAACACACACCACAATATCTTGAATACAGCTACTTGCTGGACTCGGCACACAGCTACTCTTACTTGCTGTATACCACTGTACGTGTATAGGTGGGCGGGTGGGTTACTTAACAACAAAGAGAGTTGAAATCCGCTCTTAAAAGAGCGCAATGGGCAACTTATAGAGAGGACCAAACGACTCATGCATACGCACAGGCGACCAGCACTTGTAGGCATATTCCAATAATATGATTTTAGCCTTCCATAAAGATATTTTGATAGACAAGTGCTATTAATTTGGTTAGTTCAAGACAGTATTTAATTATTTTATTTGTTGTTAACTTGCCACTTTATATATGTATGTATGGGTAATAATTTTACAATGGTACTTAATTTTACAATAAATACTTAGTTTCTTAGTAAACAACCTTCAAACTCGGGTGCACATAATTTCTGCGCAGACAGGAGTAGGCTTTAATATTTCATCTGTTTAGTTTATCAAACGTTTATTACCCTGCTGCAATGAAATATAATATTTTAGTGTTAAATTTAAAATAAACAAAATAATTGAATACGAATCAAAGTGAAGTCAGTTCTATTTTATACAAAAATGCTGTTAAACTAAATTGTTTGAAAACCTCTCTCCCACTTACATAAACCTAACAAACATAATGGACGTAAATTTAGCTCGCTCTACCTAATAGCTATTAGTAGAGTAAGTAGGACGCTTTCAGCTTACAACTTAGCATTCAGTTTAAACAATGTGCTACAGTCCTGTACTTTCTTCACAACTAAATACTTCATCTTTTATTATAGACTTGTATGCCAAAGTAAATTTAAACAAATTGTTCCAAAGAATTAGCACAAACTTTACTTCATAGAAAACACTAAAATATGAAAGCTTTGAAAATTACCAGTTTGATTCCCAAATAAGTTTTTTGCCATAACTAAAAAATTAGTAAAGTTAGAGACATGTGGTTTTTACTAAAATATTTTAAATTGTAATTCACATCTTTCCTAAAATGTGATCAAAATCGTTAGAGCTGTTTTTGAGAAAATCCCATTTTTGTATATTTCTTGCCCTTAAAAATAAAAAATATAAAATTTAAAAAAGTGAAAAAAATAGTCTGAGGATATTGGCTAAATACATCTACATACCAAATTTCATAAAAATTTATCCATCCGTTTTGTCTGCAGCAAACTACACATACACACCATTCATATACAGACACACATACGGAAAGACACCGAAAATGTTTTTCGAAAAAACCTCTTTTTGGGTTCAGGGATACTAAAATGGATTTTTAGACCAAGTTGTAAAAGTTGTTTGTTTACGATCACAATATTTTCTCTATGCTAACGCATATAGCAGAAAGTAAAATGTGTTCCATCACTTAATAGAAACATCTTTAAAAACAAAACGAAGCGTGAGTAAAAGAGAGAACAAGACAAACAAATTTCATCAATGTTAGTTGTTTGTCAATAGTAGATCGTTAAATAGCTAGCTTACTATTACTTTTTAAGCCACTATCACTGCACGTGTAAAAGTGTGTGGGTAGGTCAGTACTGCTGCACGTGTAGGTGTGGCGGGTAGGTTAGTACTGCTGCACGTGTAGGAGTGGGCAGGTGAGTCGGTATCACTTTACGTGTAGGGGTGGGCGGGTTGATTAGTACTGCTACACGTGTAGGAGTGGGCGGGTGGGTCAGTATAACTGCACGTGTAGGAGTGGGCGGGTGGGTCAATATAACTGCACGTTTAGGAGTGGGCGGGTGGGTTAGTACAGTAAGTGAGTTTAAGAATCTTTTTAAGTAATCAAATACCTAAAATATTATCGTTTACATATTTTGCACGGTTGGAATAGTAGCAATAGTTCTAGGGCCTCAAATATTTTATAAATTTGAATACAAATTAAAATATTCAATTCAAATTTATTTTAATTTTAAGGATATTCATATCACCTGAAATTACTTAAAATGAAACAACTATGCCTTACTGACAAGTCATGAGATAGAATTAGCTTAATCTTAATTTTAAATATTGCTCATAAATTTAAACTGGAATAGAAATTTAAGAATTTAGGAATCAATAACAATTATCTTTTTAAACCACTCATCAGTTTCATGGGCCTGCAGGCATGTCTATGAAACTTACTAAAGGACTGAAGTACCGACTGTTAGCTCAGTTGGAAATTCAAACCTTGGAAAAGCCCTCCACAGTCCGAATCCTAAACCACTGAGTTAAGGCAATTGGTACAGTTGTGCTATGGTAATTTCTCCACATATTCACCCACCCACCCTCCTATACCCGTGCTGTGGTATTGACCCACCCATCCTCCTATATGGTACGTGCAGTGGGATTGACCCACCCACCCTCCTATACACGTGCAGTGGTATTGACACACCCACCCTCCTATACACGTGCAGTGGTATTGACCCACCCACCCTCCTATACACGTGCAGTGGTATTGACCTACCCACCCTCCTATACACGTGCAGTGGTATTGACCCACATACCCTCCTATACACGTACAGTAGTATTGACCCACCCACCCTCCTATACACGTGCAGTGGTATTGACACACCCACCCTCCTATACACGTGCAGTGGTATTGACCCACCCACCCTCCTATATACGTGCAGTGGTATTGACCCACCCACCCTCTTATACACGTGCAGTGGTATTGACCCACCCATCCTCCTATATACATGCAGTGGTATTGACCCACCCACCCTCCTATATACGTGCAGTGGTATTGACCAACCCACCCTCCTATATACGTGCAGTGGTATTGACACACCCACCCTCCTATACACGTTCAGTGGTATTGATTCACCCACCCTCCTATACACGTGCAGTGGTATTGACCCACCCATCCTCCTATATACGTGCAGTGGTATTGACCCACCCACCCTCCTATATACGTGCAGTGGTATTGACCAACCCACCCTCCTATACACGTGCAGTGGTATTGACACACCCTCCCTCCTATACACGTGCAGTGGTATTGACCCACCCACCCTCCTATACACGTGCAGTAGTATTGACCCACCCACCCTCCTATACACGTGCAGTGGTATTGACACACCCACCCTCCTATACACGTGCAGTGGTATTGACCCACCCACCCTCCTATACACGTGCAGTAGTATTGACCCACCCACCCTCCTATATACGTGCAGTGGTATTGACACACCCACCCTCCTATACACGTGCAGTGGTATTGACACACCCAACCTCCTATACACGTGCAGTGGTATTGACACACCCACCCTCCTATACACGTACAGTAGTATTGACCCACCCACCCTCCTATACACGTGCAGTGGTATTGACACACACACTCCTATACACGTGCAGTGTTATTGAGCCACCCACCTTCCTGTACACGTACAGTGGTTTTGACCCACCCACCCTCCTATATACATGCAGGGGTATTGATCCACTTTTTATTATCACTGTTTGTGATATGTTTTACTTTTATGTATATATGGCTTTCGAAACCAGGTACAAAACTAAAAGTAGGAGCAATAACAAACTAGTAACCAGTCCAATAAATAAATATAGGAGCGTACAGTTTTTTGTCAGCTACCATTTTTTAAATTTAAAATTATATAAAAGCTGTGTTATATACTTGAAAAAACTCAAAAAGTCGGTAGATAATAATACAAATAAAAATATAAAGTGATCTCCTGTCACAGAGCTAAATCCAATCCATCAAGCTATTTAAGACCTGCCTCACTGATTCTATTCATGCTAGCTAAACCCTCCGTAACTATGTGACACTCTGTAACAATGGATGTTTGGATAGACTTCACGCAATCACATGACTGATCTAGTGTTAATCCCCTTAGGTATTTCCAGTAGTTAATCTGCCCACTCCAGTACGGAACCAATTCAACAATGGCCAATAAATATGTTTATAAAAAAAAAAATATAAAGTAAAATTGTTTGTGTCTTACTGTTTAATTATCGATCTTCCGTCACAAAGCTAAATCTAGGTGTCGTAACCATTCAACCCCTGCTTCTTAGATTGAATGAAGATCAACTAATCCCTCTGAAAAGGAATCTATCATTAACTACGTATTCATAGTTTGAAAATTGGTCTAATTTTATGTACGTATGTTTTACATATTTATTTATTTACTATTAGTTATTATAATTTTTAAGGTTAGTTCGAATATTAATTACAATCATTTCATGGTGAACTCTTAACATATGCTAGATAAAGTAATCAAATAATGATATTTTCTCATTTAGCTAAAGGCTACAAACATTGAAATAAATATTGTTCTGAACAGTTTATATTTTGTATAGGTCAATAAACAGTATGAACAAAAATCTAGTTACAGGAACAGCAATAAATAAAGAAGAAAATTAGAATCTCTCAAACTACTAGTAGTATCGATCTATCCTGTGAACATGATTAGTCACCCTCACAATGTGACTAGGGATGGCAAATATTGATCTAACGATAATATCGATTGAAAAATATCGATATATCGGGTGACCTATCTATCGAATCTTATGTGATTTATCTATTTAAAATTATGACTTTTACGTCATTACCAAAAATACCGTCATGTTTTGTTGTCACTATTTAGAATAGTCTACTGAATGTAAAAATTAAATACATATACCTACACGAAAAAAATTGTGGTCTGTGGGGTTAAATGAAAAAAATTCAAAATAATGCTCATTATACCTTAAACTACGACGTTAATTATAAAGAATAATAACATTGTTATATTTGCTTTTACGCTTAAAAATGCCATTAACCTTCTTTTAAACATAACAAATTAATCTTAAGTCAGCGTTGCTAACTCACATACAACTTCATTTACCCGTTCCACCCACTGGTCTACAATAAATTACATTTTAGTGCGCTAAGCTCACATAAAACAACTACGTAAAGTTACTTTATTATTTCAACGCATGTTTTGCACACGTAAGAGTCAATTTTCAAGTTTTTTTTTCGAATTATCGAGATATCGAAAGGGTACCAAAAAATCGATATTTCTGATATTATCGAAAGAAAATATCGATACAAATATATCGAATCATCGATATTTCCGATAAATAAATATATCGTTGCCATCCCTACTGGCGTAGGATTATGAATTAGCAACGAAAAAAGATCACTAGGGAATAAGATGTGACGTAACAATCTAAGAAGACACATATTGTTGAAAGGTCTTACGAGAGCTGTGTCAGATCCTCCGACGATCGCTATGCCCAGGGTGGGGGCAAGGCGGGGGATCTCGATGTGACTGACCTCTCCCTCGAGCACTGGGAGTCTAGTGATCCCTGCAACAGATACAACCTCGTCAAGTACAAAAAATACAAAGTAAAGTACAAGTACTAAAATGTGACTTACGCTATTTATTTGTGACAGAACTTATCAAATAAAACGTTTACTTTCCATAATGAGGTTAGTTTGAAAGTGTCCAGCGTTAATTCTTAACACTCATAACAAATATTGGAAATTATCGGCCAATAATCAACAAGTAGGCCTAATTTTTTTTGTCATTTTTGTTAACAACGGATTGATATTTTCATTTAAAACATAAGAAGGCTTTATGATTAAAAAAATATTAAATATGTCTATAAACGTGAAAATGAACATTTTAATTAAGGGATTGATTAAATAAGCGAGAACGTACAACTTGTCCTTCTTTATATATGGCAAAGAAAAATACCACCATTACTGACCAAAAATATATGTATGACAGTAAATATCTCAATTAATAATATTTAAACACATTTTTAATAGGAAAAATTCCTGATTGAAGATCAACGACAAATACTATTAATTTAACTAAATGAAATTTTAATTAAGTAGATGATCAATAAAAAGAAAAAAACGTATTTAGGAGATGTCAAGTACAACATTTGTACAAAATAAAAAAAAAAATAAATTTGGAAATCCCTAACATTCAGCTCTCACAGTAAAATTATACAAAAATCTTTTAAAATACATGCACAAATTAATATAACTTTTACTTCAAACCCTAAATTAAAGTATATTCTTCAAAATAAAAATCTAAAATTCGAAAAGAATATATTCTGGCATATAAGAGATAAATTGTGATTGTTGTGAAAAATTATACATCGGTAAAAAAAAAAAAAAGAATTAAAACCAGACTTCAATAACACTTAAGAAATTTCAAGTACAACAAACCCGAAAAGTCAGCAGTAGCTAAACATGCTATTGAAAACAATCACATATTTTTTTTTTAATTAATTTACTAAGAGAAGTAAATAATAATAACTGTTTGGATGCATATAAACCATTAAAATTAAGAAAAATTAAAGTCCAAAATATTAAATGCAAACCCCATCAAGTGACAACTCATTTTAAAGGTCTTTATAAAGGAAGAACAATGCCACAAAATAAAGGTCTCAATCCAGTACAAAACAAGGTTTATTAAATAAGTTACACTAAAAAAACAATGGTTCTGTTGACTCATCTGTTCGGACTGATTCTACCTAAAATAATAAAACTTAACGTTAAAATCTTACCTCGACCTTTCTCAAACTCATCTTACTTTATTCCTGCTTTAATTTTAAGTTTTTTTTTTTTTTTTTTATTGACTGTAAATGTAATTTTTAGTTTAAATGTTGAGAGGCTGTAGTTTTGTACTGAATTGAGATAGAGACCTCTAGTTTATGGCATTGTTCTTATTTTATAAAGACCTTTAAAATAAAGTGCAACTTGACGGGGGTTTGAATTTGAAATGTTGGAGTTGCCTCCCAACCCCCCATTTTGAGTTTTGGGTTGAGGAGTTGAGTTCTCATATAGCGCAAAAATTATTACTAGTCATTACATAACTATCCCTCAAAGGATATTGGTTTTTTTTATTCAGTTCAAAATTGCAGGGGTGACTTTTGGGTGTATAGAAGAAAAGTGCCTAATCAATTTATCGATGAGGACAAGTGACTTAGTGAAGCTGTGGATAAGATGTTTCCCTCAGGACTCGAGGTTTCTTGGCCTTTGTGAGCTCTCAGAATAATTAAAATACTGTAATTACGTCTCGACTGACGTCTTTAAGTGCTAACACTTCTCGACTCTCTAAAACTGGCTGAACAAAACCTGTAGAAACCCTTGTTCTACCCTAATAGGCGGCGGCCGTCAATTAATTACTTAACTGGATCCTGCTCAATTATTGAAAATCCCACATACTTTTCAGGTAATGTTCTAGTATTATTCTATAAGGTTTCGCGAAATTAAAACCTTATTTATTTAGAAATACTAAATCTAGGTGTGACGTCACACATTAAATATTAGTATGAAAAGTGTAAATAATTAATTTATTTATATTTGATACCTCTAACCTTTCAATCAGTATTCACAATCTATAATGTGTAACGATTATGGCGAACTAATAAAATGTTGATATGTTTGAAAACATTGATCTTACTTCATTACTTCATATAGAATTAATAACATGAGAAAAATATAAGAAAACATACTTCATACCTCGAAAAGAGTTCATCAAAAACAACAATTTGTCGGCGAGGTGGCTCAGTGGTTAAGGCCTCGGACTGCGGAGGGAAAGGTCTAAGGTTCTAATTCCCCACCCAGCTAACGGTCGGTACTTCACTCGTTGAATAAAGTTCACGCATATATAAGCTCATGTGAAATAGTCAGTGAAGTTTGTATTTTAAAAAAATATTGCCAATATATTAACTGTCAAACTTAATATTTTTCATCCTCATTAAATAACTTAGCCAAAAGTATTTGTTAGAATTTGTTTTTAAAGAACGTGTATATTACTGAATAGTGAGGCAAATCACTGGCAGTGACTTCTCGTACGCATAATTGAAATTGAACTAATCCAGAACTTTCAGCATGGAATATATTCAAATATTCCGAAATGAATATTGGAAACACATTAAGCTTAAGGCAGATAATAAACATTAATTTTTCCAAAAGTATTTTACTCGTGTAAAATAAGTTAATATTCCTTGCCAAATTACACAGCCCAACACATAATTTGGTGCCAAAGTTGTTGAAGCTGTTTCTTTATGAATTCAGTGTGCTGAGTTCAAATTTGGCATTAGTTTTTCCCCAGGAGCTTTAATTTTTTTGCTACGTGCTATTTAAGTTTGCGTTTTATTGTTAACATTCAGTTAAAGGTAAGAAGAAAAAAAACATATTTTCACTTATATATGTAATTTATTTTATATTTATTCAACTGATATACAATATTAAAGGGAAAAGGATTCAAATAAAATATATAGTATATGTTTAACTTGGTCAAGATACCAAAAATGTCTAAATAAAGCTCCTTCTCTTCGACAGTCTTGAATGAATTTTGTTAGGGCAGTCTCTCTGTAAATTCCAACAATAGTCTGCCATCATATAGGAATCCCATCTTCCTTGATACCTATCTTCCATAGTTTTTATGTCTTGATGAAATCTCTCCCTCTGTTCCTTACTGAAATCACCAAGATTTTCAGGAAAACGGTCCAAGTGACTGTGAAGGTAATGCAGCTTTATGCTCATGTTGCATCGTAAGTGATTGAAATTATCAAGCATATTGTTTACAAGCTGTTCATAGTTATCAGTTATTTTTATAGTTGCCCAAAAAACCTTTGATTACGAGAACAAATGATGACCACGCACTTTGTTCTTCTTCGTTCATCGATCGTTCGAAAAGAGGATCGTTCATAAGTTGTCTAATTTGTGGGCCATCAAAAATTCCAGCTTTTTTTTCAATACTAAGTGCAGTCATCTTTTGTCATATGTACAGAAAGCATTGACCATCCTGATTGAGAGCCTTCACAAACTGTTTCATCAGGCCTAGCTTTATGTGCAAAGGGGGCAAGATTATTTTGTTTCTTTCAACTAAAGATTCACGGATAACATTTTTTTCTCCGACAACCATGTGCTCCCTATTAGGCCATTCCCTTTTTGTCCAATGGTTTTGTTTATCCCTGCTATCCCAAAGACACAAGAAACAAGGATATTTTGTGTAGCCACCTTGCTGACCAAGAAGAAAGTTTACCATCTTTAAGTCCACACAAATGACCCACCCGTGATCTTTATACATTATTTTCTCAATTACTAGAGCTATGTTGTTATATTCTTCTTTTAGTTTGGTGGAGTGAGCAATAGGAATAGATCCAAATTTGTTGCCATTATGCAAAAGTACACACTTTAAACTGCGTTTGGAACTGTCAATAAAAAGGCGCCAGTCACTTGGAATATACTTAGCTAGACCCATTTTTGTAAGATGCCCTTTAACATCATTACAGAATACAAGTTTATTTTCTTCAGAAAAAAGGGAAGCAAATATTTTTCTCTAGACCGATAAAATGTAATTTTTGTCCCTTGTTCAAGCACATTTTTTTCATTTAACCTAGAAGCTAAGAGTTCAGCAGCTTCCTTTGATAGGCTCAGATCTCGAACAAGATCACTCAACTCTTTTTGATCAAAACGTTGAGGACTGTTTGATTCCTCCTCATAGTCACTATCCTTACCTTTATCTGGTTCACAAGGCGTGTCAGAATGATTTGATTCATCATCTGAGAGCTCTGGTAGCTGATGATATGTAGGGATCGGTATTTCATCTGAATGTGAAACAGGTCTTCTAGCAGATTCCAGATTAGGATAAGTCCATTTACGGCGGTTGTTCCGATTTATACCGTTAATGTTCACAACACAAAAGTAGCAGTCATTATAGTGGTTCTTGGGTTCTCTCCAAACCATGGGAATGCCAAACTTTAAACATCTCCTTTTGCCTGTAGTCCGTTGACGTAAATGTTCTGTACAAGTTTTACAAACGACATGTGGAGCCCACGGTTTATCTTGGTCACCAAGCTTAACCCCAAAATATCCTATATACGCACGTTTCACAAAATCAGTTATAGTTTTCCGATTTTCTTGTGATGTGTACTCACCACAGATATAACAAAATACATCAGGGTGATTAATGCAACTTTTACGGCTAGAACTCATTGCTTCACAACATAAATGTACTGAATCACTGTTTTGAGGTTATGTTGAAGTAAAGAAATGAATAGTAGGAGGAAGAAGAAATGAGCATTATGTTGTTTACAGTAGACAGTGTAATGTGCAAAACGTAGAGGACACAAAATACAGTAAACAAAATCTTTACAAATTTTCATAACGCTATAGTCATTACCCAATATTAACAGGATATAAATTGAAAATACAAAATCTAAAAAAGTGGAGCTGATAGGGAAAAACGGGTTTCATATTTGAAATCAGCACCAAATAATAAAATACAGCTTTAAAATCTCAGGCACCAAACAAAAAAAATTTTTTTGTTACTCTGTGTTAGATATGAAATGTAGGCTATTTTAAACCTAATGCGAGGAATATTGAAATTATTACTCTATCAATGAGTTTTTTCAACTCATTACGCACCCACACGTGTCACTGAGAGTTCATCATCAACCATAGATGCAATAAGTGTCGATAAGAGCCTTAACACGGAGGTAGGTATAGTTGTCGGCGGCCAGAGTTGTGTTGTTCGGTGAAAAACAGGTAAACAGCTCTGTGCAACATAATGTGTCGGTGGTCTGTGTTGTGCCATTCAGTGTACAACTGGTAAACTCACTCAATCCACTGTAAGTGTATGGGGTGGGCGGATGGGTCAATCCACTGTGCATGTATGGGGTGGGTGGGTCGGTCAATCCACTGTACGCGTATGGGGTAAGTGTGTGGGTCAATCCACTTTACATGTATGTGGTGGGCGGGTGGGTATTCTCTGTGTATTTGTACTGCACCTAAGTTCTAAGACAAATGTTTAACTACAAAGTGCCTTAGTTAACACATCCTATACAGATTCCACCTAACATTTGGTTTAGAAATGTTTGTGTGTGGGTACCAAAGTAAGGAGTCAACTAGAGGGTACTTGTTCGAGAGGTCATCCTCTATGAATATATGAAGTACTGTTGTGATATCATTAATTGTAAACAAATTTGCCCTTACTGAGCGGCAATTAAATATTTCGTAAAGCACAGTTGACTTATCCAAATAACTTGTGTACTACGTTTATTAATATATACGCTCTGTGCTCTGTGCAACATAATGTGACGGTGGTCTGTGTTGTGCCATTCAGTGTATACCTGGTAAACAGCTCTGTGCAGCATAATATGTCAGGGGTCAGAGTTGTGCCATTCAGTGTATAACTGGTAAACAGCTCTGTGCAACATAATGTGTCAGCGGTCTGAGTTGTGCCATTTAATGAATAGCTGGTAAACAGCTCTCAGCAACATAATGTGTCAGCGGTCTGAATTGTGCCATTCAGTGTATACCTGGTAAACAGCTCTGTGCAACATAATGTGTCAGTGGTCTGAGTTGTGCCATTCAGTGTATAACTGGTAAACAGCTCTCTGCAACATAATGTGTCAGTGGTCAGAGTTGTGCCATTCAGTGTATACCTGGTAAACAGCTCTGTGCAACATAATGTGTCAGCGGTCTGAGTTGTGCCATTCAGTGTATAACTGGTAAACAGCTCTGTGCAACATAATGTGTCAGTGGTCAGAGTTGTGCCATTCAGTGTATAACTGGTAAACAGCTCTGTGCAACATAATGTGTCAGCGGTCTGAGTTGTGCCATTTAATGAATAGCTGGTAAACAGCTCTCTGCAACATAATGTGTCAGCGGTCTGAGTTGTGCCATTCAGTGTATAACTGGTAAACAGCTCTCTGCAACATAATGTGTCAGCGGTCTGAGTTGTGCCATTCAGTGTATAACTGGTAAACAGCTCTGTGCAACATAATGTGTCAGTGGTCAGAGTTGTGCCATTCAGTGTATAACTGGTAAACAGCTCTGTGCAACATAATGTGTCAGCGGTCTGAGTTGTGCCATTTAATGAATAGCTGGTAAACAGCTCTCTGCAACATAATGTGTCAGCGGTCAGAGTTGTGCCATTCAGTGTATAACTGGTAAACAGCTCTCTGCAACATAATGTGTCAGCGGTCTGAGTTGTGCCATTCAGTGTATAACTGGTAAACAGCTCTGTGCAACATAATGTGTCAGTGGTCAGAGTTGTGCCATTCAGTGTAAAACTGGTAAACAGCTCTGTGCAACATAATGTGTCAGTGGTCAGAGTTGTGCCATTCAGTGTATAACTGGTAAACAGCTCTGTGCAACATAATGTGTCAGCGGTCTGAGTTGTGCCATTTAATGAATAGCTGGTAAACAGCTCTCTGCAACATAATGTGTCGGTGGTCTGTGTTGTGCCATTTAATGAATAGCTGGTAAACAGCTCCCTGCAACATAATGTGTCAGCGGTCTGAGTTGTGCCATTCAGTGTATACCTGGTAAACAGCTCTGTGCAACATAATGTGTCAGCGGTCTGAGTTGTGCCATTCAGTGTATACCTGGTAAACAGCTCTGTGCAACATAATGTGTCACTGGTCAGAGTTGTGCCATTCAGTGTATAACTGGTAAACAGCTCTGTGCAACATAATGTGTCAGCGGTCTGAGTTGTGCCATTTAATGAATAGCTGGTAAACAGCTCTCTGCAACATAATGTGTCGGTGGTCTGTGTTGTGCCATTCAGTGTATAACTGGTAAACAGCTCTCTGCAACATAATGTGTCAGCGGTCTGAGTTGTGCCATTCAGTGTATAACTGGTAAACAGCTCTGTGCAACATAATGTGTCAGTGGTCAGAGTTGTGCCATTCAGTGTAAAACTGGTAAACAGCTCTGTGCAACATAATGTGTCAGCGGTCTGAGTTGTGCCATTTAATGAATAGCTGGTAAACAGCTCTCTGCAACATAATGTGTCAGCGGTCAGAGTTGTGCCATTCAGTGTATAACTGGTAAACAGCTCTGTGCAACATAATGTGTCAGCGGTCTGAGTTGTGCCATTCAGTGTATAACTGGTAAACAGCTCTGTGCAACATAATGTGTCAGCGGTCAGAGTTGTGCCATTCAGTGTGTAACTGGTAAACAGCTCTGTGCAACATAATGTGTCAGCGGTCAGAGTTGTGCCATTCAGTGTATAACTGGTAAACAGCTCTGTGCAACATAATGTGTCAGCGGTCTGAGTTGTGCCATTTAATGAATAGCTGGTAAACAGCTCTGTGCAACATAATGTGTCAGCGGTCTGAGTTGTGCCATTCAGTGTATAACTGGTAAACAGCTCTGTGCAACATAATGTGTCAGCGGTCTGAGTTGTGCCATTTAATGAATAGCTGGTAAACAGCTCTCTGCAACATAATGTGTCAGCGGTCTGAGTTGTGCCATTCAGTGTATAACTGGTAAACAGCTCTGTGCAACATAATGTGTCAGTGGTCTGAGTTGTGCCATTTAATGAATAGCTGGTAAACAGCTCTCTACAACATAATGTGTCAGCGGTCTGAGTTGTGCCATTCAGTGTATAACTGGTAAACAGCTCTGTGCAACATAATGTGTCAGTGGTCTGAGTTGTGCCATTTAATGAATAGCTGGTAAACAGCTCTGTGAAACATAATGTGTCGGTGGTCTGTGTTGTGCCATTCAGTGTATAACTGGTAAACAGCTCTGTGCAACATAATGTGTCGGAGGTCTGAGTTGTGCCATTCAGTGTATAACTGGTAAAAAGCTCTGTGCAACATAATGTGTCGGTGGTCTGTGTTGTGCCATTCAGTGTATAACTGGTAAACAGCTCTGTGCAACATAATGTGTCGGAGGTCTGTGTTGTGCCATTCAGTGTATAAACTGGTAAACAGCTCTGTGCAACATAATGTGTCGGGTCGGTGGTCTGAGTTGTGCCATTCATTTAGTGTATAACTGGTTAAGAGCTCTGTGCAACATAATGTGTCAGCGGTCTGAGTTGTGCCATTCATTTAGTGTATAACTGGTTAAGAGCTCTGTGCAACATAATGTGTCAGTGGTCTGAGTTGTGCCATTCATTTAGTGTATAACTGGTTAAGAGCTCTGTGCAACATAATGTGTCGGTGGTCAGAGTTGTGCAATTCAGTGAATAAATGGTAAACAGCTCTGTGCAACATAATGTGTCAGCGGTCTGAGTTGTGCCATTCATTTAGTGTATAACTGGTTAAGAGCTCTGTGCAACATAATGTGTCAGCGGTCTGAGTTGTGCCATTCATTTAGTGTATAACTGGTTAACTGGTTAAGAGCTCTGTGCAACATAATGTGTCAGTGGTCTGAGTTGTGCCATTCATTTAGTGTATAACTGGTTAAGAGCTCTGTGCAACATAATGTGTCAGTGGTCTGAGTTGTGCAATTCAGTGAATAAATGGTAAACAGCTCTGTGCAACATAATGTGTCAGCGGTCTGAGTTGTGCCATTCAGTGTATAACTGGTAATATTCCTTTTTGTGGCGTTTCAATACAAATCCACCGTGTAATTGCGACTTGACTTCTATTGACGAATTGTAATAAAATATGTGAACAAAGTGTAAAACAAGTTTCTCCTTTACATCAATTACTCCGCTCGACAATATATCACCTCAACCATCAACTGTAGTCTAAGTGATTGCTGAAAAAACATAGAAAAAGACCAAATTCAATTCATCACATAAATGAATACCAATCGATGTCCAACCACTTAAATTCGTTTATTGAGGTCATATTCCATGTCCAGAATAAACTTTTCATGGCTACACGGCCATTTTCGATTCGGTGCAAGTAATTACAGATATATGTATCAGTCATACCAGAGATAAATTAGGGAAATAACGCATGCATCATAATGCATGAATAATAAACTACGCCTGTACACTTATTTCTTGCATTTAGCAATGAGAAAAACGACGATAGGTTAGGAATTGTGATATGGATATGATTTAATGAAATGAAACAATATTATACTCAATTATTTAATATAATATTGTTAGTTAGTTGAATTTTATATACATACATTACATATTTTTTCTTTATAACAAAATGAACTCACCTGAAAAGTAGGCCTTTAGCCTAATTCATGACTTCTAATCAACGAGTGAAATAATGACTTAATAACAATAAGTCGGCACTACTGGCGTAGTGCTGTAACCCAGCAATCTTGGGACAAAGTGTTGTGAAGATTGTAGACTGTAGGTTCTATGCTCAGTCCAAAACCGGGTTTACACCGGAGTTGTCAACCAAAATTTGCCAACTTTAGGTTGCCAACTCAGGTTGCCAACCGGATTTCCCATAGTTGACAACCAAACATTATTTCGTCTTAAATAAAATATTGGTTGCCAACCTTTTATAAAAAATACAATAATATATATATATATATATATATATATATATATATATATATATATATATATTAGGCTAAATGAAGTGATATTAAAAAGACAATAATATATTATTATTTTTAATTAGCATAATACGTGTTGGTACATATACAGTACAAGTCAACGTCACACGACACAAATATATTACAGTATAAGCACAAAATGCACAAATATATTAAAATACAAGTACAAAATGGACAAATATTATCGTGATCGATTTCGGTGAACCACGCCACCTTCCTCAGACCACAGGAATTCACAAAAGAATATATTCTCACTCAGCTCTCCATCAAATATTGATCTGCAAAATTTCATTAGAATCTGATGGTTTTTAATTAAACTACAGTTTAATTTATATTTACTTTACCCCCTCCCCTACTGTTCGTAATATCTTCACTTCAGACGTCAGTGTCTGTCAGTATGTCGAGCGTGGATGACGCTCTTCTTGCCACGGTGGCGAGCGTGGTTATAGCTCACCATCACCGGATATCAGGAAGATATGGTGGCTATGTCGTGCCACGCGTAATGTTTTAGGTTTTTATCTTTATGTTCAGGCATGTCTTGATTCCACAAAACCGGATTTTCACGATACATTAAAACTACACGATACATAAAACTATTAGTTTAGTCACTAAGTCTTGGTCCCAGTTCAATTCACTTTCGTAATTCATTTTGTCACAAACAGAAAAAAAATTTAACAATTCAATAGCACGTGTAACAATGTATATCACTCACTCCTGACGACTGAGCGACAGGGGCTTATATGTAGTCGCACAGCCACAGGGAGAAAGCGGAAATAAAAGAGGTCTGCAAGCATATGCTACGAGAGGCGGGAGGGAAAGCGAAGAACAACTTTAACGACTATTAGTTGGACACTCTTTTAATGTGCAGCAACTTTTGGTTGTCAACCAAAAGTTGACAACTTCCTTTGACCTTTAACATTGATTCTATACACAAATAGAATTACCATCCAATGTTAAATTTTGGGTCTCTAAATATCAGCCGTTTTTGTGGTTCATTGTGGAGCGCTAATGTAGTCCCATGTAAAAGTAATGCAGTTTAAACCAGCTGTGGTTGCAGGCCTCACTAACTAACAAAATTACTGTCACAAATATTCCTATTAGATGGGATATCTATTGTAGGAGTATATAATCAAGGTCTTTACCAACTCCTCCCGGGACCGAGTTGGCAACCAAAATTTTAGTTGTCAACCCCAAAAATTGGTTGACAACCTAGTGAGTTGCCGTTGCGTTTACACCGAATTATCCAAAAAAGGTTGCAACTTTTGGTTGTTAACTCCGGTGTAAACCCGGCTTTTAGGCTGTGTTCACATTGGACGTAATGAGCATTTAGCCGCGCGAGCTTATATCACTTGCTCTTACAAGCGAACACGTTCATATTGCTTGCACACTAGACCTGGCTGTATGAAAATGGAATCATCTGATGAAGAAGTGTATATCATAGAAAATAGTGTTTTGAAAATGCTGTTGGTGGATGCTGACCAGTTTATAGAAGATTGGGTAAACGAATACTTTACAGACAGAGCTGAAGTCGGTGAATACAGACGTATTTTTGGGGGTATTTTGAAACAGCCAGATAAGTTTTTTGTTATTTTCGAATCATTCCCGCACTTTCTTCTACATATTGGAACAGATTTCTCCAATTACTTCGAAACAATCAAACTTCAGACAATGTGTGTGTCTCAAGAAGAAAAGATCTTCGTACATGCACTTGCTCAAGAAACAAATTTATTTGGTTGCCATAATCTGGTGGTTCGATTACATCCAGGTGCACGCAGTGTGTCCATCATTTGCGTGTTTTAACATGTTCTCTTATTGAATATCTAAATTTGTATCCCTCCGCACGCGTGCACGAGCTCGTGCAACCAGTTTACTCACGCGAGCGTGCGTCCAATGTGAACGCAGCATTATTGACATAGGGTCCGCTCATTGGTTGCCATCGACGTGAACGTGGACATTACTAGAGACACTACTGGGGTGTCCGTGTTGGGTGGTAGTCAATGTCTGGATTATGTAAGGGACCGAACTGAGTATCAGACTTGTCAATTAGTTGAAAATCAGACCAACACTACGTTGTTCAGATTCCACGTAAAGCTGTAGGTCCCTTAGTTGCCCTGGCTATTGGGCTATTAATACATAGCTCTTTTTGGGAACTGTCAACCTTAGTTATTAACAATGACTACACTCGTTTATCTATACTCATAACTTTTAGAGGGGAAAGTTTGGGAGGCGGTGTTTCAATTTACTCTAGAAATTGTAATAGCCTAAAGATAAATTCAGTTAATCAAATAGCCAAGCGTTTTATTAAAGGTGTTTTTGAGGTAGTTGGTGCCACTGTCAATATCAATAATTTTAAATTTCTTGTAATTTGCCTGTACAGACCTCCGTACAGTAGCAAATTCATACAGTTTTGTGAATGCCTCGATGAGTTGCTACATTGGGTATCTTTACATATGAATAATATGCCTATTGTTCTCTGCGAAAACTTAAATGTGGATAATCTAAGCGATTCCAATGAAAAAGCCTTGCTTGGTGACATCTTAGCGGCCTTTAATATAAGTATAACTATAGAAACTCCGACCCGCATAGCTGCAACTTCTACAACTCAACTTGACTACTGTATATCATAACTAATTTTGATAAAAGCTTTTATAACTGTGGTGTGCTGCCCCCCTTGTTATCTGACCACCATGCATTGTTCTTGGACCTATTTACGGAAGAATTGGTTAAGTGTAGCACTAGTAGAAAGGAGAAAAGGAAAATAAATGACACTAATATTAAAACTTTTAATTATCATTTAAATAAAAGCAGGTGGTTGCCTCAAAATGACTTTGTTTCTCTAGATTAACAGTTTGATAGTTTTTATGAGGACTTTGTTTACTATTTTGATGTAAGCTTTCCCAAGATAATTCTTAAAAATAAACAGGAATCTCAATCTAAATGGATCTCCGCAGAAGTGATTAATTCTCAAAATAATCTAAAAGAATTATATTGGCAATCTAGAAACCTACCAAACAACCACCAACATAGAACCAACTACATTAAAGCCAAGGGCGATCATAAATATCTCTTAGAGCATTCAAAAAAAACATTTTACCAAAATAAACTTACTCACGCTAAAAACGTCAGCAAAGAGTCCTGGAGTATTGTTAAAACCATTTTGAATAGTAAGGAAAAAGACCAGAGTAAAACTTGTTCTAACCTAACACTGGAAATCAATGGCAACATAGTGTCCAACCCTACTGATGTGGCCAATGCATTTAATACATACTTTGTGGAAGAGGTTCTTAGGTTGTCCAATACCAGTCTAACTCCTAATGAGGAAGAAATTGTGGACATTCCTTATGAGTTTTCTTATCTCGAGCCCACTAATGAAGGAGAGGTTAGAAGTGTTCTAAAAAAATTAAGTAATAAGCATAGTTCTGGAATAGATGAAATACCTTGTAGCCTGTTGCACAGTTGTACTGATAGCATTGTTGCCTCCTTGGTCCATGCTGTTAATAATTCATTTATCAGCGGCAAATTTCCAAGTCGTATTAAAACCTCTAAAGTGGTGCCTATACCGAAAAACAAGGATGTAAATTGCATACAAAATTGTAGACCCATTGCGGTCCAATCCATATTTTCCAAAATATTTGAACTACTCTTTCTAAATAGACTATTGCCTTACCTTGATACAAATTCCTTGCTAACTGACAAACAATTCGGCTTCCGACAGGACCACTCTACTATTGATGCAGTTTTTGAACTCCTATCAGCAGTATTTGACAGATTAGACGAAGGGGGAGAAACCCTTTGTATATTCTATGACATGACAAAGGCCTTCGACCTCCTTTCACATGACAGATTACTTCATAAATTAAGGCAACTTGGAATAAAAAATGAACCACTAAACTGGATTAAAACCTACCTTGAAAATAGAAATCAAATAGTTACAATCAAATACACTGATAATTATGGCATAACCAAAATTTATAAATCAAATTTATCACCACCTATCAACACAGGAGTCCCACAAGGTAGCAATCTGGGTCCTGTTCTTTTCTTACTATATGTGAATGATATTAACCTAAACATCTCTGTCGGCCCGACCTGGCTTTTTGCAGACGACATAAGTCACCTGATTACAGGAGCTGATATTGAGGACCTAAGGTTTAATGCACAGCAGGGCATAACAGAAATGGACAATTGGTGTTCACAAAATAAATTAATATTGAATAGTAATAAAAATAACGCCCTACTTTTTCATAATAGAAAAAAACCAGACAGTTTGCCACTGATTAGAATTAATAACAGTAGCCTGAAATTTAACGAAACGGCAAAGTATCTTGGCATCCACTTAAGCGATGATCTAAGATGGGACCAACAAATTAAAATAATGTCAGAGAGGTTAACCTCAGTCTGTTATTTAGTCCTTAGGCTGAAACATGTCGTGGATCAAGAATTATTAATGAAAGTTTATTACGGCTGTTTTCACAGTATCATGGATTATGGCATTGTACTCTGGGGAGGTAGCCCCTTGGCCGACAGGATATTCCTTCTACAAAAGAAAATCGTGCGCATGATCGGCAATGAGCAATTTCTAGTACATTGTAAGCCATTATTTCAAAATTTAAAAATTTTAACTCTCCCTAGCCTATTTATACTTTAATCAGCTCTCATGGTCAGGAAACAACCGTCTTTCTATCCAAAAAACACCCAGTACCACCATTACTCCACTAGAAATTCAGGAAAACTCCACGTCCATCAATCAAATTCCAGTTTATCTAAATTTGGTGTAAAAAAATATTGTATAAAAATTTACAACAAACTGCCTCAAGATGTTACAAATATAGAAAACTTTGATAAATTCAAGTATACTCTGAAACAACTACTCTTAACCAAAGCCACTACAACATGGCCGAGTTCATGGAAGAGTAAAAGGCCATCTATTATGACAACCACGATGCGCATGCATTTCCAGTGGGCTACCTACAAGTATACAAGTATACATTCATTCACCTCTAATATTCGCTTATATCTACGATTGGCATCTTAGTTATGAATAATGAATAACCGTTAGCTCACCTTTGGATTGGGTTTCGAACCTTGGTCGTTGTAATCCCCAGTGAAAAATCCTTAAACGTTAACAAGGCCACTACACGGGCGAATATCTTTCTTATCTAGAACTTGAACGATCTGAAATTTGTAACTTCGATCACATTATTTATACATATTATATTTGAAACATCTATGCAGTTATAACGTCTCAAACAGGAATATATTTGTAATGGGAAAAGTTATTGCATTTTCTGTCACTATTCAATAAAATTAGGCTTAATTGGCATTTTAACACTACACGTACAGTTCCAGGCATGTGCACGACTCGCCCGACGAAACATGAATGTAAAGTACATTTTTACATTATAAGCATGTTCAAACGTGCAATCGAAGAACACATACAACATTCTAGATATAAGGTTAGTATAAATTATTAAAAACAATTAGTACCTTGCAAGAAATTTTTAAATTGTGATAGTAATTTTAAGTTTAATCGAAGCCAACTTGAATTCTAAATTTAAAAAAACATACAATGAAACGTAATTCTAAAAATATTTTCGCGAATGTTTGGATTTGGATGAGAGGTGGGATCTTTGTGGGAGCAATATCTCATGCACTACGTCTACACTCCAGGATTCTACTATACGTTGGAAAATGAAAAAGTCGAAGCCAACTGGTGTAGTGAGAAACTACTATTAGTGGGCATGCACCAAGCCAATAATAGAGCAGACTTTCCCAAAGTGAAGATATCATTCACCAACACCCAAGGAGTTAGCGGTCAAAAACGGTTATATGACCGCAAAGATTATTTTCTAAACAGGACTGTTTTAGATCTGAATCGAGAAATCTTCTCTCCTAACCTTACCTAACCCACGCTGATCACGGGTGCTACCTAAGCTCATCACGATTTCTACCCAAGCTGTTCACAGTTGGTACCAAATATGATCTCGTATGATACCCAACCTGATTACGGATGCTACCCAACCTACACCTGATTGGCAATAAATCACTGTTGGTTACACATCATACTGTCTCCTAACAAAATGTCGTCATTTTAGAACACCCCAAGTTTATAGGAAAAGTTTAGATTTTACGGGCATATAACCGATTTTGACTGGAGTTGGCATATCAGAGATTCATTAAATTTTCCACAGAGGGAGTTAGCAGAAAGATTGTTTACAGCAATAATCTACTTTTGCGCTGGAAAGAAGGTGATAACGCAGCAACAGATGACTAGTACAATTCTCCAGATTGTCCGCTCATTTGCTTCTTGCGTCAGCTAGGCAAAGGAAAAAAGACGGGGAAGAGTCTCCCGAGGAGAATTACTTGCAATGCATGTGCTGAATCTGAACATTCTACTATAAATAGGTATTAGAGTTTGTAGCTGAATATGCAAACTTGGCTTATTACAACAATATAAAGTCCAACCTCTTCCAATCAGCCATAGCTTAGAAAAAGTTGTTTTAAAAAATCCAAAAGAAGTTTTTTTGTTAATGAGATAAACAATTTTAAACTTTAATACCACATTTCCAATTACATGCCCAATAATGTGTATAATTTGCGTTAAGATACATGAACGGGTTTTGTATGAGCTATCTTTCAAAGTTAAGATTTGTTTGAGGTGAGTGAACAATCGTGTAATTTTTCGTTCAGCACGTAGTATAAATATGAAGAAATAACACAAACAAGTCTTTCATTTACACCAATCAATGTACAATGAAATTACAAAAATATTGGCACAAGTTCCATTAACATAGCTTTATTGGTTTAATTTATGTACGCTTCCAAACTCTAGTCTCCAAACTGTTGTTACGGACAATAATACCAACTCCATGTGCGCAAAGCCACCATCACTTCATGAATTTAAACTCTGACTCATATCTAGCGGACGTTTTGTCGCACATAGAGTAAAGCCCACTACAGATTAGACTCGACCTACGCTTTACCTTCACTACGATAAAAAATATTCACTGAATACTACTGAAAGAAAACGGAAGCTCGACATGATTATTCACTAGGCTGGACAAGGTAAGATTTGAACACAAAGTTGAGAAATTGAGAACCTCTTTTAGAAGCGACACTATTCGACAAGGTTGATTATATTAAAACATGATCTTAACACTCAAATATACTGCAATAAATTTAATTAATAATTTATATAAGTTTTCTTGTATCACCATATATTAAATTTTGCAGTTTATTTACAGATATAGCAGCGAGGCCTGAAGCTGATGTATTCGTAATGTCACATGACTTCGACATCACTTTATGTCTGCTGTTTTTGTTTGTACCCCAGCTTGCTCCGTACTACAGATATATCTTTGCATAAATCGATTTCTACTTTGATTAATTGTTGAAATCAAGTTATTCTGTTATCTTAAATTTTTTCAACCACCACTGGACCACAGAATGCCCCTTCCACAATCTACTGTGTAGTGTGGACTAACTATTCATAAATATTTTGCACAATTCCTTTTGAAGAAAATTAATAATTTAAAAATAAACTTATAAATCAAGGGAGATAAGAGAGGTTTTGTTTCACATTCACCACAGTTGGACTTTATTTTAGAATTAAAGAAAATGTAGTTTCATTGTTTTGGCGTGATTCACATTTTCGCGATTCATAATATTCTAATAATAAATAACGATGCAGATAAATTACGATTGATTATGTCATAATGACGTGATAAAATATAATACAATAACTGATAACGTTTCGAGTGTCCAAGTAAATATATTTATAAGATTAGGACCACTTAATTAAATAAGTAAAAATTTATCTTTCTTGGAATTATCACAATTAAGGCTTTTAGACTACTTTACCAAACATTAAAAGTTTATAAACGTTAAAATTTCTATCAGAAATATTCTTTTTTCAGTTACCATTTTGTCAAAAGTGAAATAAAATGTTGAAGTTCAGCGAGAACACTAATGCTGATGTTTCCATCAATATTGGATATCATCCCACGAGCTTTGGGGTTTCGGTGGTTCACAGCGCTCTACCGCATGTGATCATCATGCAACTGATGTTTATATTTTGAAATTATTATAAAATACAATAGTTTAGCATTTAAATTTCTGATTGACCCCCTCATTGTCTTGGTGCGGCACTTCAAAGATTAACTGAACTTTTTGTTTCTACACCAAGCAATTATATATATGTTAAATAGTATTCTCTTATCCGTTTCATTCACTATGTTTTAGCAGCTCATGGAACTGGACAAATCTACGAATTCTGAATAATATACTCACTATATTTAAAGTAGAGTGGTTACATCACTTACAATTACAACACGTTTTCCCGCCAGAAGTTTTAGTATTGTCTTACAGTTACTGATAAAACACTGGAGAGGAGAGAGAGAGGGGGGGGGGCAATTTGACAATTTCATTATTTAACCTGCCCCAGTTTAGGCCAACGGAGAAGTAAGTGTAATGTAAGTGTACGGCGGGAGGGAGAGCCAAAACCACTGTAAGTGTACGATGGGAGGGAGAGCCATTACCACTGTACGTGTATGGGTGGGAGAGTGGGGAATTACCACTGTATGTGTGTGGGTGGGAAAGTGGGGAATTACCACTGTATGTGTGTGGGTGGGAAAGTGGGGAATTACCACTGTATGTGTGTGGGTGGGAGGAAGGGACATTATATGGCTTACTCTTCCACTAGGAAAGGATCGAAAACACTATACAATCCACAATCCATTAATGCACGATATAATTTATTTAAATAATAAAATGCACGAAGAAGAGCTTGTAGAAGAGCGTTACAAAGAAAAATATTTTAAAAATATGATAATTTATAAATGTTTATTATAGATAGTATGTAATTATATTACAAAAAGCCTTAATAAGTGCAATACTGACCACTAAACCGCCGCGGAATAATGGAGCACGCGTTAATCCGGTATTAGATTTTCAAAATAAATATGTAACGAGCTTATCAACTGCAACAATTGCTATTTATTATTTATATACAAACGGACAATATAACTCCAAGGTATAAATCACAACAAAGTTTATACTTAATGGAAAGTGATTATTGTTCTGTATAATTCAACTCTTAAGCTGCATTTCATTAAATAAACACAAACAATCTCATCATATATCTAACACGATATCTGATTCAAAATTTACTATTTAAAAATTACATTAAAATTTAAGATCTCTTAGATAAAAAAACTACTAAATGCATTTATCTCCAGTGGGTGGGCGAGTTGGTAATCACCACTGTACGCGTAAGGGCAGGCGGTTGGGTCAATATTACCGTAGGTCTATGGCTGAGTCATATATTTTTTTAATAGATCTTAATAAACTAACAAGTCAATTTACTATAAGATATAATAACTGCAACAAAACTCAAGGTATGGCGCTAGTGTTTACACTGTGTGTTCCGGTTGAAGATATAGAGACAATTTACTTACTCTGTGATAGTCACTCCTCCCCCCTAAAAGACACGTAGAACTGCAAATTCCACTAAAATACTTTTAATAAGTTCCACGCCTTGAATTAGAAATGAGAAATTGGTTCGATTACGTAAGGTTGATTGAAAGTAAGCTTAAAACATTATTAATTCCATTACGAGATTAAAATTCTGTCGCCTGACCAGATATCGATAATCGATAGAATGGTAAAATGATAGTTCATTATAATTTTATTCAATGTGGATTTTCCTATCTAGTACCTTGCATAGAGTAAAAACTAAAGAAACCAATATCCTGACAGGAAGTCGATCTTCACTTGATTAATGCACCAATCTACGTTAAATTATAACGAACTGTCAGGTATTCCCAACTGTTGTATAGGTTTACCTTCTTCGCCGCCGCTCTCCTCAAGACAGATGTCTTCGGGCATAGCCCAGGATTGGTCAAATCTATGGTTGGGTAGGATAACATGATAATAATGTTTAGTATGTGTTATTTTATATTAAAGAATTCTTTATTGTGTAGCATGGATGAAATTTTAAATATTCGAGTAGAGTTTTTTTTAATTTGGTTTTGTTTTGTCTTAGTATTTTTCTGTTGTTTGGAAGGTGATTAAAGAATGTTGTACCTATTTATTGTGGTTTTTTTGTTTTGTTTTTTGTAATCTTTAGTAAGGTATGTCTATATTATTTTTATACCTTGTGTTATGGCTGTGGATTTCAGATCTTGTTTTGTTATTTTCTTGTATGGCGTATAGTATTGTGCCTTGCATATACATTGAGATGACGGTAAAATTTTTCTTCCTTAAAATATTGTCTACAGGGAGTGCTGATGGGCAAATTGTTCATTATTCTAATTGCTTTTTTTGTAATGTGTGCGTGCGTGCGTGCGTGCGCGCGTGCGCGCGTGCGTGCGTGCGTGTGTGTGTGTGTGGCACCTTCCCAAGCTACTAATCGGAATTTTACGTGAGTTGCCATTAGGGAGTGGTAAGCTATGAGAGCTGGTTTTTTCTCTGCTATGGTATTTATCCGTTGTATTGTGTAGAGAGCAGATGATAATTGTTTTATACGCTGTTTGGTATAAAGGTTCCACGGAAGTTAATTATCTATGTGTAGCCCTAAGAATTTGGTTTGGTTTACGGTAGTATTATTTTGTTAATTTTTTTCGGGTTGTTGGATTTGTAAAGGAGTATGTTCTCGGGTTGAATTTATTTTGTATGGTTGATTTGAAGTTTAAAGTATTTGAGTTCTTCTCCTGTTTTTTAGTTGTTGATTTTATTCTGTCTTGTGTTTCTTGTTGATTTTAACCTGGTGTGATCAGATAAAAATGACCAGAAGTCGTGTCATACACAACAATGTATAACACGTTCTAGAGCAATACCCCCAAACTGGTGTGGCACCAGGGGACGGTTTTATTGACCCCTCGGGCCCCATGTCATGAATAATAAGCTTCGCCAAGTAATTGCCACCTCTTTTATTGACTATCTTTATTTGTGTCGTTTTAGATAGTTCACTACACATGTAGACTAACCTGGACAGTAGTGAAATTGGCAATCAAAGAAATAGAACGATGCAACTAACAAATAGTGACTAATGTTCAATATTTTTTAGATCCACCGATACCGCATACGTTTATCTAGCTTAGTTAGAACTAGTCGATCAATCTTCAACTCGTCTCTCTCATCATACACATACAAGAATAGTTCACACAGGCAGACTCTAGTTCGATAGGGACTGATCATGACTACACGATGATCATTTCAGACCTAGGAGAAGATCATTAATATCAGTATGCTATCTTAAAGAAGTCGATATCCTAATGAAATTAACAAAAACTGTATCCAAAACGGTTTTCCAAAGTTTAACTAAAATGTAGACCGTAAATTTTAAGTTGACGGAAAGTCTATTTTGCATACAGCTGTAGATATTTATGGCAAATAAACAGCTGATTAATAGTGGGCGTTTGAAATTTAGAAAACGTATACGGCTAGGGGAGAGAGTGATTTTCAAGGTTTAAACAGTTTTTTATGCAATCTGGAAAATCAGTCTTCTTCACAAACATTTAATTAACCGAAACATCCATCAACTCCAAAATCATTAAAAACAATCCACCTATCTGTTGAAAGCGTCAGTTCAGTATGAAACCTGAACTAAAGTATAAAATTTAAAGCTGATAAAAAATGTAATCAATAACAACCTGGTTTGTATCAGTTAAATGAGAACCCAAATCCTTTAAAGTAAAATAATGAAAGAATTGGTGGATAAAATGTTCCAACTACTTGTGAATTAATTTGAATGTAGTTTTGATAGTTTACACCTCATGATTCTGCAAATAATTACTAACATCCTGACTTTATTAACAGCTGATTTTATTGAATAAAGTAACAACAACAAATTTATCTTTAAGTCAATAAAAAGTGTTGTTTAATTATGACATTATATGATTATTCATTTAAATAACCATCGAGTAGAATACAAAAATAGCAATTAGAATATCAAATCCAGAACTGTATTTATAAATATGTGTTTTGTAGGAAGGCTTTGTTGAGAATGAATATATTACGGACATTGTATAATAGAATAGAATATTTTTTTATTGCATGGACATTTACAATAAATGTATCGCAATCGTCAGACTTGAATTAAATTATTATGTTGATTAAAATTAAAGCAGCCATTCCTACAGAATTCCACATTCATACATACATATTGGGTCATACATTCTTCACATTGATACAGTTTATCTAGTTAGATACTCCAGCTTCCAGTGTCAAACCGCTGAATTATTGGTCTCCCAGTTGTGGGATAAGATATCTCTCACGGAGTAAAAGGCTTCGGAAATGAGAAACCTTTTTAACCGTGCCTTGAAAGCTTTTGGCTCAGTATTGCTTTTGTATTCTATCGGAAGACTATTGACCAAGCGAGCACCTGCATGTGAGGGAAGGTACTCATAGGTTACTGTCCTATGTTGTGCGATTCTGTAATTTTCCCTTTGTCTGGTTGGATAATTATGTATTTCACTGCCTCTAGTGAGGACACACTTTAACATACAATACTTGTGATCCATTGCAGGTACTATTTAGGATAAAAACAGGAAAAAATAAATCATAACACTGTCGACAGTTTATGAGTAGAAAAATGTATTATTATAGATATTTTTAATAGAACCATCGTACATTTTTAAGAACACAGTAAAATAATCTTTCCTGTTACTTCACTACCACTACTTTTTTTTTTTTTCGTTAATTCACTACCGCTTGATAAATATTATATTGCTTTAAAAACTTTCCAATCATTTTTACGTCCACTGTGATATTCCTCATACCCTGTGGAATCTGATATCACTGGCCTTATCTTATCTCTTTCCAAGAACTTACACACGGAGAGTGCATTTGGCGGTAAGTCAATCATTGGATTTACCAGTTTGTGATCAACTTTAGTAGCCACCTAACTTAACGATAATTGCGATTAAAATATAGTTGTAGTTAAGTAACGGAAAATGTAGTGGTAGTGAATTAGTGGAAAAGAGTCAAGTAAAATTATAAACACAACAAATAAGTACCAGAAAGAAAATGCCTCAATCAAGAACTTTTGCTATGCATATTGGCTCGAAAGATCACTTGATTTAGAGGTAAAAGCACGTGTGTCTTAAGTATAAAGCTACAAAAAATAATATAATAAACTACTATGCTAAAGGAAAATTATATAAAATAAACACGCTGTTTAAGGTGTAGGCTGTTCAATTGAGTGTTCTAAATGATAGTCATGTATAAATGATGAACATATGTTAATATACTGTATAGATAAACACATTTTATGTACTTAAGAGTCTTCCCCGGTGAATAATTATGTCGCAGTCTAGCCTTCGAACCTCCTACCTGATGTTGTCTATACTCTATTTTACATTGAGAATGCACTAAGATGCAATGCTAATAAATTGGGAGTTTGAAAGCTACAAACTTTATAAAAACGCTGTCTTTTAATAAAACGAAAGCATAAAATGAAACTTTTGTAGATTAAGTGGTTGGGAAAATGTTTAGTGCATGTTATCACAGGCAGTAACTAAGAAGTAAATTAATATAATTTTAAAAATGAAATATATGCCTTCAAAACGTATAACTGTTTCATTCCGTTTTAATAGACCACTACTCAAATACACTGCACTTTTTATCAGTAATTGTTGGAATAAAATGTTGAAATATGCTGTAAACATGATGCATAAGAATTGGATGACTGTGTTTGTATGGATTAATGATAGAATATGTAAAAACTAGTACAGTATATATTTGAGAAATTACATGGAAAAGTCAACTTTTTAGGAAGTTTTTTATTTGTTGGCCAGGAAAGTTTGATCAGCGAGAAAGTTGTAATAAACATTGGAACTTGCTTTTTTATTTGAAACCTTTTTCCCTAACATGCTTAGTTCAGCCGATAATAAGTGACAAAGAAACATGGGTAACGGCGCGTGCGGTGGATATTGTGTTGGTGAGTTGGCCACACTCTGAACCACCCACGATTCCACTGCTGATTTATTGTAAACCCTGGAGAAATGTTAAAATTTAATTAAAAATATATTCTACTAAAAATAAATTACTTTTTTTTAGTAATTTTTTTACTAAAAAAAGTATTTCAAATACGTAATGCATAATTATACGCATAAAGCCAATTATTATTTTTTATCTACTATCTATTTTAACAATAAGTGTTTTACAGTATATAAGTGTGACATTTTTAGTCGCCAATCCAAGAATACAATGAGTGTCAATTAAAAGAGATTAGTATTTTTTACAAGCAATGTTCAAATCGTTCTACTTCGGCACAATAATGCATAGTTTTTTAACCAATAAAATTACCCTTTTTATCTCAAGCAGATTAAATTGGAAAGGGGTCTGATGCCTCTTATTCTTATTCATTTGCCATTAACTGACTATACGGACATTTTAATTCAGTTCGGACATACTACGATTGGTCATCAACTATTCGCAATCAATCTTGATGATCGGCGATTAATTAATATTTAAGTTTACTACAGGACTTTTACCATCATACCTAATTCGGAGATACCTAATTAATTAACTATCGAAGAAGCAATGCATGAAGGTAATAATAGTTTACACACCTTCTGAAATAATATTCAAAAGCTTTTAATAAGAATCGTATAAAAATAGATCAGATTAAGAGGCTAAAGAGAAAACGAACATTTTCTATAGCCCCTGTCTTATGTAGTAATAATAAAATCTGTTAACAAATAACCAATTCACGCTGATTGAATTTTGAAAACCATTCCGTTTCGCATGTGGAGTGTATGAATAAAATATCAGAAAAGTTGTGACATGCTTCGATTCCCCGCAACCATAACGGAATGGAATTTTGTTGTAACCGTTGCTTGTTTACAATTATCTAGTTGAACTCTGACTAACTTCTCCTGATGACTTATTTTAAAATCTACCTAAAATTTCGTGAAGAGGGAAATTGATTCATTATCTTCGAATCAATTCGGTTAAGTAGTGACGGCCGAGACCACATTGGGATGGAAGATATTTGACGAATGCATTTATGTATGGAATGGCATTTCAATATGTGTGCGGTTATAGGCCTTCTATATCGGGGGGGTTTTCATCCCTCTCAAATCGCTGCGAGCCTTTATGTTATTTATGGCTTTAAAATCTCTGTAAGGGATTTTTTGTTCATAAAACAAGTAATTTAAAACCCATCATTGCAAGTAAGTACTTAAATTCGCTATATTTGTTATTATCATATTTAAATAGTACATGAATACATTTGTTTAAATATTCTTTTAGAGCTTATATAAATGTTCACGAAGCAATAGTTTGTATACCATACCACAACATGACTTATAGTCAACTTCAATTAAAAACCACTGATTAAATACAGAGTTTCTTAAAAGTCATCCCCCCCTGTTATGTTAACTGTCTTATGAATAGAGATGGGATATTTTCCGTTAGTTCACTATCACTACTTTTTAGTTTCCGTTAATTCACTACCACTTGATAGATGTTCTATTGCTCTAAAAACTATTCTCCAATCATTTTTACTATCCAATTATGTTTATGTCCACTGTGGCATTCCTTATCTACTAAGAATCCAATATCGCCGGCCTTATCTTATCACATTCCAAGTACTTACACACGGAGAACGAATTCGGCGGTAAGTCAATTCAATTATTGGATTTACTAGTTAGTAGCGACCTAACCTAACCGTAATTGTCATAAAAAATTTAGTGGTAGTGAATTAACGGAAAATGTTCCTAGAGATGAAGTGATTTACTTTGGGAAATGTTTATTTGGCCAACTTATGAAACAATTTCAACTTTAATTAGCCACCGAATTCGATAGAGTAAAATTATATACGTCTAGTTTGTGCCATTCTTCTTCTTTTTATAATACCTTTAAAATGACAAGTCACTTGTTAGGTGTTCCTATTTAAAACTTTTTACTTACCCTCAAACTACCGTATTACTAAAGGGCGGTAAAAAATGTTCATACGTTAAAAACCTCAGTTGGTCTTATAAACATACCCTGAAGTAAATCACTTCATCTCTATTCATAAGAAAGATAATATGGGGTGGGGGTTTTAAGACACCCTGTAGTTAGATTATAACTGCAATCAGTATTAATTTACAATAATAGATTAATTTAAACATATACAATTTTCAACCAATAATGTTTCACTGAACTTTTGATTTTTAAATTACATACGAATTTTTCTTCTCTTTTTAATTCCGCTAATAAAATTTCAATTTAAATTTAATTGTGGCGTTCTCGTTAGCAGAGGAAACAGTTTTGTTCGTGTGATCTCAAATCATATAAAAACTTACTAGAAGGCAAATGCTTTTAATGGCCCCTTTTAATGGTACACGGATCCAAGAGTTGGTAGACCTTTCTACCCATCCTAAGTAGTCATGACTTAACAGAAATTTTGATCTATTACCATAATACGCCATGACTAATAGAAAACTTATACATATGTATATTAGATACAAATATATTTCGTAATAATACTAGACAAATTTAAGGAAACGGTGTGTGCAAGTACTTACTAAAAAAATTCGTGAATTGCAGTTGTTTTTGTTTCCGCTCTAATGCAGTTAGCTCTGTTGTTTGCATGACAACAAGCTTGCTTTTTAAAGGTTGTTGAATTTGTTATCTTACGAGTTGAACATGTGCCAGAACATTAAGAATATGTATTTCGACTACATTGGTAATATGAACATTTAACGATAAAAACACAAATTTTCATTAAAAATAATAAAAAACTCTACAACCAACAGGTAAACATAAATACTGGACTACACGAGCTCCCGCAACCTTAGTTCTAATCGATCAAACAAGATCCCACAACCTTAGTTCAAATCGACTGCACGCTCCCACAACTATAGTTCTAATAGACTAAACACGCTCCCACAACCTTAGTTCTAATAAACTACATACACTCCCACAACTCAGTTCAAATAGACTAAAAAAGCCCCCACAATCTTAGTTCTAATGGACTATATACGCTGAAACAACCTTAATTCTAATCAAATATACACGATCCCACAACCTTAGTTCTAATCGATCAAACAAGATCCCACAACCTTAGTTCTAATTGACTACACACGCTCCCACAACCTTATTTCAAATCGACTACACACTCCACAACTTTAGGTCAAATCGACTACACAAGCTAACTCATACCTAGTTCAAATATTTATACACACGTTCCCACAACCTTAGTCCTTATCACCTACACACGCTTCCACAACCTTATTTCAAATCGACTACACACTCCCACAACTTTAGGTCAAATCGACTACACAAGCTAACACATACTTAGTTCAAAATCTTTATACACACGCTCATACAACCTAGATTTGAATCGAATACACACGCTCTCACAACCTTAGTAAAAAGTTTTTTCTTGGTGCAGACAATATTTCGGTTTATGATTTACCTTGAAACAAATATTTAACTACTACTGAAGTAAATGTTATAATGAATGTCAGTGGCGTCAATGTTAATTTAATGAAAATCCCTACGTGCAAGCTGTTGACGTACACACACTTGAGATTATAATCCGTTGATAATTGAATGAAATTTCAAAAAAAAAAAAAAAATCCTACAATGACGTTACGTTTGTACATTTCCTTTATGAAAACACTATTCGTATTGTGTTCACTTAGCACACTAACCAAGAAAAGCCATTAGTGATCTTATATAATAGATGTAAGACATTAATCCCTGGATTTAACGTTACGACTTTCCTAACTTTGATTCCTCCGGGAGTCTCAACCCCCTTATGGGGTTCATTTACTCGTATATCAGAGAGTGAGTTCTGAATCGTAAAAAACACATAAAACGGAAATTCTTACTGCGATCATTCTAGTGAAGTGTAACGGAAAATAGGGTGTTAGATTTCCGTTTATTTAGATTATGTAAACGTAGGATTAAGCAACGTATATTGAATGTAAATGCAAGTTTTCTTATAATGTTATTTTTTGGAATTTTGAATTATTTTTCTCGTCCAAACGCTTCTTGGAAAGTCTCAAGTAATTAACATGCATGCATCCAAAATCCTTCTGTAACCGACATAACTTAAGGACGACAGTGCCATGTCATTAAGTATTGGGGAACTTCAGCACAACTATCACTGTTAGTATAAGAAATACGTATGCCCAGTTTCTCAAATAGATGAACCCCCAACCACACTAGGGGCAGTTACTGGGTCTCGTTTTTGCACCTCCTCGGTGCATCAAATAGATAGGCAAACTAGGGGTAGAGAGCCAGTTACGGGGTCTTGTTTATGTCGCACCTTCTTGATGCATCAAATTGATAGCCAAATTAGGGGCAGAGAGCCAGTTACGGGGTCTTGTTTATGTCGCACCTTCTTGATGCATCAAATAGATAGCCAAACTAGGGGAAGAGAGGCAGTTACGGGGTCTTGTTTATGTCGCACCTTCTTGATGCATCAAATGAAATTCGACACTTGCATATTGTACATTTACATCCTGTGAGAATGATCAACTTGGGATGGAGACAAACTATCAAGTTTGATACTTAATAATACTCGTATACTACAGGAAAATATTACAATGTACAATCCTCTGGTTCGTCACTATATAGTCTTAACAAGGCTGAAAAGAGATTGGAAGTTCTATTTTAGTATTTTTACAATATGAAAAAATATGTTCCAAGAGGAATTAGCCAATTTTGTTCCTGAATTTCTTGTGTCCTGAAATTAATTGGACTTTCATTCCATAGATTTAGTCCTAAAGATAGTGTTTAAAATGAAATAGATCTGAAAGGAAGGTTTTATATAACAATATCGTTAGCACCTCTAGTATTCTAATTGTTAACAGTTTTGTAGATAGGATTATATAATATAACTTTTACACGACAGTGCACGGCACTGCCATGATTCTTAAATATTTAATTTTTTCCTACATGGATCGTTGTAGCCAATTCTGAAAATGTATTGTAATAGTAAAATGTTGTTACTGTTCTTTTTATATGTATTAACCCATAACTCAATTCCATGAACCAAGTGAGAATAAAAAAATGCATAGTAAACCATTTTAAGAGCTTGCTCATTACAAAATGTTGTTAGTTTACGAATAATAAATATAATTTTTAATGATTTTAGACAAACAGAGTTTATGTGATCGTTCCAGATTAAATCTTTAACTACAATCAGTCCAAGAAATTTAGCAGAATTGTGATTTGGCACAATCAAATCATCGACAGCTAATTGAAATTAAAAAGAAGATTTAGCATTTTATGTAAGGTTTACTGTTTAATACATTTGATTTGTTTGCACTGACTGTTTAAAAGTCTTCATTACTGTACTAGACTATATTATTAATTAGTAAATTTCGAATAATTCCTAAATCATTAAGATTATTATCTCTATATATCAAAGAAGTGTTGATTTTGATTAAATTCAATAATAGAGGAGTATAGGCGGTACATGCTTTTATTTATATCAAGTAATTAAAATGAAAACCGCTAAATTAAGTTTTAGATTAGATATATATACCTATAAATTAGTAACCTAAACAAAAAATTCTATGTTTGAAAAGAATAACACATGTATCAAGTGAAGTTTTTGCTTTAGTTTCCTATTTCTTATTATATTATGTTTTCTTGTATTTACTTAGAATATTGTTTTTTTATATTTTTTTATATAATATTATTTTAGTTTACAAGAAGAACTATTCGACACACACGAGCTGTAGCAGACCAAGTGAGACTAATTTCTATAAGAGAAATGTTATTATTGTGAATTGTAATTTTGTTGAATTTAAATTTGATTTCAGTAGTATATACTGTGTATAAAATAATAATAATTACAAAAACTATTAAGTTCTACCTTATTTTTTAGACATCCATTAAAATTTTCTTTTTGGTAGAATTGTAATAATACGAATACGTATTACCTTTGCAGGTATATTGATAAGAGAAGCGCAATACGGATCATAATATGAAAAGTTTTTTAATTGATCATTTTTTTAGTATAAAACTATGACTCGCTTCAACTCAAAGGAAAAAAATTTAAAATTATGACCTTTTCCGGTAATCTACAATCACTACTTTTTTCCGTTACTTCACTATCACTACTTTTTTATCGTAATTACAGTTAAGTTAGGTTTGGTTAGGCCAGGTTAGGTTAGGTGGCTACTAAAGTTGATCACAAACTAGTAAATCCAATGATTGATTTACCGCCAAATGCGCTCTCAATAAATTCTGGGAAAGCGATAAGATAAGGCCAGCGATATCGGATTCCTAGAGGATAAGGAATAATACCATAGGGGACGTAAAAATGGAGAGTATTTTTAGAACAATAGAATATTTATCAAGCGGTAGTCAACTAACGGAAACAAAAACAACAAAAAATAGTGGTAGTGAAATAAAGGAAAAGATTCTAAAATTATTTCCTGCCCACACGTAGTTTGTTGGTTCATACTGTGAGGTTTGTTAATCTTAACTCTGAAACACTAATTGTTTGCCAACCTTACTGACTATGTCATGAGGTTGGCTCCTATAAAGCAGTGTGCATTCAACCTGCAGGGAATGTTTGTCTGTGCAAACAAACATTTTGTATAGCAAGGATAAATGTAAAAAATTTTTCGCCATCACGATTTTGTATGGTAAATGTTGCTGTAGTAAAACATTTAATACTAGATCGTGCCACATATAAGCTTTATATACTACGAGATTGGGAGACGGAGTGTACTAAATTTTTTTTTTTTAGGATAAAGGAAACTGAAAAGGCGTTTGAAGATCAGGATAATGTGGGACGCCTTATGGAGAGAAAATAAGAACTAGCAAAAACTATACTATTATGATCGTGATTCGATTGATCGTATAGTCAATGGGGCTCCATACATTTTTAAAGCCATGGTGATAACGTATTAATTTATCAAGACTTTATATTGACAGTGTAAAAAACTGCAATTGTATAATTACTTTATTTAAAAATTTGTTTATTGCATAACGGAGAAGATATAGTTTGTGAAGATGCACTGTATTGTTTAAAAGCCACAGTGAAAATAGATTTTGACAGTAAAAGTAGCTAACTACTAGCGATCATTTTCTTACCAAACGGGAGAGGAATTATGATCTAAATAAGATTGTGAACGATGCAGTATTTTGTTCCACATCTGTCTGCATAGTTGAGCATTCTGTTTAAGAATTAATTTACTTTCAATTATTGGAAACAATGTACTTTCATTTTTACTGTAAACAAAGTAGTGGAATATGGATAATAAATCATAAAAGTTTACGAAGCAATACTTATTTCTAAAACAACATAAAAGGCTAGCGAGATTAACATATTTCAGAATTAACTAACGGTAACGTTGTTGACCTTGATCCTACGTCATTTTATCAAGGTATTTTATTCTATGTCATAGGTAGCACGATAGTGCTGGAACTCACTCAATGGGAGTCCTGTTTAATTTAAGAGCTGTTTAATTTTACCTAAAACTTATCCACAAGTTTTGATCTTGTAAGTTAAATCATCCAGTACAAATTCAAGCACATTCAGGTAACAGCTGAACTAAAATAAATTTGTCGATGATGTGAAATACTTAACGAAGGAAATTAAACCAGTTTTGCATCTTTTTACTGGGTTTATTCAAATCCTGACAGTTCTATAAAGTATTTCAGATTTAACTTAGAGCATCGACTATAGAAACAAAAATACTTTCTGCTGATAGGGGGTCCCGTGAATTTCCTGTTAGTTCTTGTTCTGTGTTCACAGGTAGCGCCAGCAGTCTCCCTCACTATGTTTGTCTTCAACAAACAAAGAAGTACAAAATAGCTGAGCTAATAATACGCCTAACAGTCTTCCAAACGCTTACTTGAATCCATTCACCGTTAGATAGTTGCACAGGTGTGCGTCTACTGTAAATGCAATGCTTTGGCATGTTTGTTGTTTCTATAGTCATGCTTTCAGTTAGTCTGTAAGATGCATGTTACTGAGCTACTATAACTATGATAATGTAAACTCACCATCACTGATGACGTTGATAGACAGCGGTCTCTGCGACGTCCAATGGCCATGCCGTGGAGGCTTCGACCAGTAGGGCGCCTCGGACAGGAACATTTAACCACCATCTCATGTCACCACTTTTACATACTGCGCACTATTTTAATTTTAATGATTCACTTTCCTTAAACCATTGATATTTTAACTTTGTAACTAATTTCAGTTTCAAAGAAAATGTTTTATATAAGTTTCAAGAAACCTAATGTAGTATTTCACAATTGTTTTGAAATTATAGTACTGATTGTTCTGTCATAAGCAATATAAACTTCCACCCTTCCTAAATTCACATCAGGACGACCCAGCCAGCATACGTATAGCTGTGATGATCAACCCACTATTACTGAACACATATTCCTTCCTACATTCACATCAGGACGACCCAGCCAGCATACGTATAGCTGTGATGTTCAACCCACTATTACTGAACACATATTCCTTCCTACATTCACATCAGGACGACCCAGCCAGCATACGTGTAGAGAACAGTGATGTTCAACCCACTACTACTGAACACATATTCCTTCCTACATTCACATCAGGACGACCCAGCCAGCATACGTATAGAGAACAGTGATGTTCAACCCACTATTACTGAACACATATTTCTTCCTACATTCAAATCAAGACGACCCAGCCAGCATACGTATAGAGAACAGTGATGTTCAACCCACTATTACTGAACACATATTCCTTCCTACATTCAAATCAAGACGACCCAGCCAGCATACGTATAGAGAACAGTGATGATCAACCCCACTATTACTGAACACATATTCCTTCCTACATTCAAATCAAGACGACCCAGCCAGCATACGTATAGAGAACAGTAATGTTCAACCCCTCTATTACTGAACACATATTCCTTCCTACATTCACATCAGGACGACCCAGCCAGCATACGTATAGAGAACAGTGATGTTCAACCCACTATTACTGAACACATATTCCTTCCTACATTCAAATCAAGACGACCCAGCCAGCATACGTATAGAGAACAGTGATGTTCAACCCACTATTACTGAACACATATTCCTTCCTACATTCAAATCAAGACGACCCAGCCAGCATACGTATAGAGAACAGTGATGTTCAATCCACTATTACTGAACACATATTCCTTCCTACATTCAAATCAAGACGACCCAGCCTGCATACGTATAGAGAACAGTGATGTTCAACCCACTATTACTGAACACATATTCCTTCCTACATTCAAATCAAGACGACCCAGCCAGCATACGTATAGAGAACAGTGATGTTCAACCCACTATTACTGAACACATATTCCTTCTACATTCACATCAGGACGAACCAGCCAGCATACGTATAGAGAACAGTGATGTTCAACCCACTATTACTGAACACATATTCCTTCCTACATTCACATCAGGAAGACCCAGCCAGCATACGTATAGAGAACAGTGATGTTCAACCCACTATTACTGAACACATATTCCTTCCTACATTCACATCAGGACGACCCAGCCAGCATACGTATAGAGAACTGTGATGATCAACCCCACTATTATTGAACACATATTCCTTCTACATTCACATCAGGACGACCCAGCCAGCATACGTATAGAGAACAGTGATGTTCAACCCACTATTACTGAACACATATTCCTTCTACATTCAAATCAAGACGACCCAGCCAGCATACGTATAGAGAACAGTGATGTTCAACCCACTATTACTGAACACATATTCCTTCCTACATTCAAATCAAGACGACCCAGCCAGCATACGTATAGAGAACAGTGATGTTCAACCCACTATTACTGAACACATATTCCTTCCTACATTCAAATCAAGACGACCCAGCCAGCATACGTATAGAGAACAGTGATGTTCAACCCACTATTACTGAACACATATTCCTTCCTACATTCAAATCAAGACGACCCAGCCAGCATACGTATAGAGAACAGTGATGTTCAATCCACTATTACTGAACACATATTCCTTCCTACATTCAAATCAAGACGACCCAGCCTGCATACGTATAGAGAACAGTGATGTTCAACCCACTATTACTGAACACATATTCCTTCCTACATTCAAATCAAGACGACCCAGCCAGCATACGTATAGAGAACAGTGATGTTCAACCCACTATTACTGAACACATATTCCTTCTACATTCACATCAGGACGAACCAGCCAGCATACGTATAGAGAACAGTGATGTTCAACCCACTATTACTGAACACATATTCCTTCTACATTCACATCAGGACGAACCAGCCAGCATACGTATAGAGAACAGTGATGTTCAACCCACTATTACTGAACACATATTCCTTCCTACATTCACATCAGGACGACCCAGCCAGCATACGTATAGAGAACAGTGATGTTCAACCCACTATTACTGAACACATATTCCTTCCTACATTCAAATCAAGACGACCCAGCCAGCATACGTATAGAGAACAGTGATGTTCAACCCACTATTACTGAACACATATTCCTTCTACATTCACATCAGGACGAACCAGCCAGCATACGTATAGAGAACTGTGATGATCAACCCCACTATTATTGAACACATATTCCTTCCACAAACATAAACTAACACTAAAGTAGACCTGAACTCGTGGCTATCTGTGGTATGTATGAGCTAGCACTTCGCTTCCCACCTCCTGATTTGTGTTTCCAAAACTAGCTGATATTTAGTCATCCTTCACACATGGTTAATAAAATCTGTTTTTATTACTTACAAAAGTATGAGTTTTTTTTCAAATAGTGTAAGTACAAATGAGCCCGTCTAAAAAATGGAACATTACGATGCAATAGATATATTTATTATTTGAAAAATAATATCAGCATAAATTTTAATGAAGAATAGAGCTGAGTTTGATTAGTGTTAAATATTGATATTACTAAATATATTATATTTATTATTAAATATTATTACAAATTATATTATTTAATAATTACACGTCAAATATATAATATGATGGATTGTAAATTCTACTCAATTATATAAGCATCTGAAAAACTAACCACTCACATACTTATCGATAACAAGGGAAATATTTTAACTGACTTCCAATAACTATTAACGAGTTATAGATATAACTACTTTCAATGTGCTATGTTACAATGTAATAGCCTTGAACATACCAAACGACATATTGGAATATACCTGCCTATTAATGGTGTTGGGGGGTGAGGGTTATACTTCCAACCACCCAACTCCCTTCGTACTAAATTAATCTCTACTAATCCTAAATAAATTACTTAGAAATAAAGAAGCTTTCCATAGTTCAAAACAAACTTTGTCCGTGCTTAATATTATTATAATTTCGAAAGATATATGTTAAACGTACACGATCTAAAGATTGGACGCTATGCCAGTCACGTTCTTAAGCCAGTATAAGCCCCCCTGTTTATGCATTCCTTACACTTCAAGCCGTTCCAGAGGGTTTTGCATATACATGTGACACGCTAAAGAGGCGCTCATTGTGCTCATAGGCAACACTGCCAACCACTAATTTTTGTGTGCATAACATTATCGTTTCCAACTTAAGTTGCTCTAGTTTAAGAATAGTCTGCTTTGGATAGCATTTGTCTTCTTCCTGGAACTATTTTATGTTGACTTATTGTATCGTAAATCTGCATATTCAAAGCATGTCTCTGAATAGCACGTTAACATAAAACGTAATTTAAGTTTGCATTAAGTTAATGTTTAACCAATCAAACTCAGTACACGCCTAGCTATAAAGATGTTTGGTTGAAGCACAGCTTCGTATTTTAGAGAGTTTAGTTTCAGAACCCTCTAAAACTATAAATTCAAACATGGTTGTTTTTTATGAACGCTTATTGGGATTCCGACGACGTCCGTAATCCTATTCATAAAGCTCTATAAACCTCTTGTTTGCAAATTAACTTCAACTGTGTATGCACAGCAGATCGGTTAAAAGTCACGGTGCTTAGTTACGTCTTAAGCTACATATCCAAGCGCCAGTATAGAGTTGCATGACTCATCAAAGGGATTGTTACGACGGTCAAGTGATAGTGGTCAAGGCAGTGATGTCTCTAATTGGTTGTAAAACACCCAACTTTAACCACCCACTACTTATTCATGTCTTAACCAGCAAGACATGTCCAAATGTCAGTGTACAGTTGCATGACTCATCAAAGGGATTTTTACGACGGTCAAGTGATAGTGGCGAAGGCAGTGATGTCTCAAATTGATTGTAATACACCCAACTTTAACCACCCACTACTTATTCAAGTCTTAAGCTCCAGAACATGTCCAAATGTCAGTGTACAGATGCATGACTCATCAAAGGAATTGTTACGACGGTCAAGTGATAGTGGCCAAGGCAGCGATGTCTCTAATTGATTGTAATACACCCAACTTTAACCACCCACTACTTATTCATGTCTTAAGCTGCAAGACATGGCCAAATGTCAGTGTACAGGTGCATGACTCATCAAAAGGGTTGTTACGACGGTCAAGTGATAGTGGTCAAGGCAGCGATGTCTCTAATTGGTTGTAATACACCCAACTTTAGCCACCCACTACTTATTCATGTCTTAAGCTGCAAGACATGTCCAAATGTCAGTACAGAGAATCATGACTCATCAAAGAGGCGTTGGTCCCGGCTATGGATTGTCAACACAATAATTCCAGTCACGTTCTTAAGTCCTTGTAACTATCGTTCTCAAGTTCTCAAGCTTCCTTGCCTCTATTATGTAAACTTTAAAGTATAACGTTTGTAAAAGCTTATTATAATCTTATATTGATACAAACGTATGGCTTAAATTTGTTACACTATTATATGAATCGAGTTACGTGTTTTATTTAATTAGGTTTTTAACTAGAATAATACATCTTGGTACATGTACAGTAAGAGTAAAAGTCACACAACACAAATATATTACAATATAAGAACAAAATGCACAAAAATATGACAATACAAGTACAAATGGAAAAATATCATGATGATCGATTTTGTTGAACCATGCTCACCATCCTCAGACCAGAGGGATTCACAAAAGAATCTAAAAAGTGGTTTAATACACAAAACACACACACACCCACACACATAATGTGAGCGTGGTTCATTGAAATTGATCACCATAATATTTGTGCATTTTGTGTTTATGTTGTTAATATATTTGTGATGGGTTTTATTTAAAGAGGGAAAAAAGATATCCTATATTAAACCACTAAACCAGCCATTACTATACATATATTATAACTGTTAACACCACCTACTAAAATATGAGAAGGAGGAAGAAAACATTGAAAACAAGATTGAAATTAAAATAATAATAATAATAAAACTATACTACAAAGTACTTTGTGTCTTTGTGTTTATATCCTAACACAGAGATAAGTCCAAGATTCGCAAACATTTAACTCCTGTTTCTCTAGTTGAATGAAGGCCAGCTGAACCCGTAAACAGAGCGCAATACAAAATCATTAACTATGCGATCCATATTTTGAATTTCGGCTCCTAAATCACATGACATGTTTTAGTGTAGTTCAATTTCCCACACACGTGCGAAAGTGACTCTACTAGTCCACTCCTTACGAGCAAGATTCATTCCACCGATGATGATGATGATACCAGAAACTTATTTCGATCATCATTTAAATCCTAAGTTAACGGTTGGCTGGTTTCTAGCGAAAATACGTTTTAAATTAAACCAATGGAGTTGCAATTACGGTCAACAATTTCAACACTTTAACAAAAGTAGTTTTGAAGGTTTCCAAAGATACAGTTTTCTTAATATAATATCTTTATGGATCTTATAAAGATATTAACAAATTCTCTCCACGTTAAAATTATTCATACGTTTCAGATCATTCAAGTTGACCCTCTCCACTCTATACTAAAACTATTAAAAGCAGAACCAGCCATGAAAAGTTTCTTTGTTGAATTACCTATTATTATCACTCACTTATTGCTTAAATAAGTGAGGGATATTGGTTAAAAAATAAATAAGAACATACGGGGAAATTTCAGAAAACAAGGTGGGCAACTCACAAAACTGTGCAAGGCCTTTAAAAGTGAACACGTGAGGGACAGGAACACGTGATAGACCCAACTGGGCAATGAATACAAATTTAGTCATTGATTTAAGCGTGAAGACAATGCAAACAGATGTGATTTAAACAAAAATGTATCCTAAGCGATGAGTCGCCTATAAATTACAGTAATAAGTTACAAAATAAATATCAATTACGATAATATTTAAGTAGGCCTATTCACAACTAATATGGATGAAAGTTTTAATGTGGTTATAGCTAAAGAATAAAGCTCAATATTTTAGGGGTTAAAACTTTGAGGAGAGAAGTGGTTTTTTTTACCATAAAGGAATGGTTTAATATCTTGAGGGAATGTTTAATGAAGCTAGATAAGAAATTGATATTTCCAAATTAAACGATTTATAAAAACACGAATGGTTAATATAAGAATTCGAGTAACCCAGGTGAGGGCAACAATGATCAGAAGCTCAAGTTGCTGAGAAGATATGATGTCTTAGTTTACAAGTTGGCTTCTTTCTTTGATTGTGTTGCTATTATCGATTGCTCTCCTGCTTCTTACCAAAATAAAGTGTTTTGATTATATTCATTTTTATTTTCACCACATTCTAGTGACGTGATAGAAATGATTCTTTACAGCAATAGTTATGTTAGTTATGAGTGACCTTTAAGTCCTTATTAATAAATACATGTTGCAATGACTTTTAAAAGTTTAGATTGAGCAACAACCACCACAAATTTAAAATAACGATGCAATTGGACATAATTCATAGATTTAAAAAAAGTGTCTGAATATGTACGCATTGTTTTAGAGAAAACATTTTACATATCAGTTATAAATATGATTTTAGACATTTAGACCAACCCTAAAATTGTTAAGTAATTTTAGGCCTATTTCTGTTTAATGTGTATAGAATCGAATAAAGGAGTTTTTTTTTTTCAAGTTCTCCTATCACAAGGATAGAATTAATCTCAAAAACATTTACACCTCATAACACCACATTGATTAATCAGAAAAAGGTCGGGATCTTTTCCACTAATCCACTACTACTTGATAAATATTCTATTGCTCTAAAAACTGTTCCCCACTCATTTTTACGTCCACTGTGGTGTTCCTTATCCATAAGGAATCCGATATTGCTGGCCTTATTTTATCGTTTTCCAAGAACTTACACACGGAGAGCGCATTCGACGGTAAGTCAATCACTGGATTTACCAGTTCGTGATCAACTTTAGTAGCAACCTAACATGACCTAAGCGTAATTGCGATAAAAAATTGTAGTGGTAGTGAAATAATGGAAAAAGTAGGATTAACGGAAAAGGTCCAAAGGTTGTCATAGTTATGTTCTCCAATAATATAATCATAATAATATTGATATATTTTCACAATCAATACAATACAACACATTCATTTGTAAAACTATAAAAAAGTTTAGCTAACATATTACAGTACCAGTGCTACCCTTTCTAAAATAATGTATCATAAACACAGTATGTATGCGATAGTGATACTCTACCATGACACATTCTCTTGTATTATAACAAGTGTAACCTAAAATCTAATACCAAACGACAAGAATATATAATTTAAACACCAAATAAAGTAATATAAGACATTTTAAACTTAAGAAAACAAACATCAAGTTACAAGTTAGGGTTTCCCATTTTAAAAGAATTATTAAAACTTCCTCATTTCTCTTTTGGAGCATCAAAAGCTATTTATCAACTAGACAGACAACATATAAATTCGGCCGTTAATTTTAAATATAATTTTTTATTTCAATTTTAGTTTTTAATTGTAACATAAATGCAACAAAACATCCAAACAACTAAATATGTGTTTAATATAATCAACAAAATACGCCTGTTTCACACTGCTTCGAAGTATGTTTATTTTTAGCCATTTCAAAAACGAAACTTTTCCGTTAATTCACTACCACTTCTTTTTCCGTTATTTCACTACTACTACTTTTTTATCACAATTACGGCTAGGTTAGGTTAGATTAGATGGCTAATAAAGTTTATCACAAACTGGTAAATCCAATTATTGACTTGCCGGCGAATGCGCTCTCCGTGTGTAAGTTCTTGGAAAGCGATAAGACAAGGCCAGCGATATCGGATTCCTAGCGAATAAGGAATTCCACAGTAGACGTAAAAATGATCGTGGAACAGTTTTTAGAGCAACAGAATATTTATCAAGTGGTAGTGAATTAACGAACACATAAAAAGTATTGATAGTGAATTAACGAAAAAGATCCTCAAAAGCTAAAGGAAAAATATTACATTTATTACACCAAGCATAAATCTTTAATTTGCTACAAGATACATAAAAACAGGTTGAGTGTTTATATTTCAATCCGCTTCAACTAAATAAGCCAATTTTATTTAAGATAAAAGTTTTTTTACTCATCGCAAAACAATTTTACAGCTGAACTAAAAAGAAAAGAATGATTAATATTTGTTTCTTGTTCCACTTAATAGATTTTTACTAAATATACATATAATTCTAAAATACCTTGGATAAAATAGGGAGTCTTTTTTTATGCTAGAAGGACATTTAAAAGGCAGCTAATTCAGCCGGAAAAGGGATCCGTAGCGGAATGATTGATGACTTAGCTTTTTGCACAAAGCGTCGGTCGAGATAAGGTATTGGTTTGATGCGGAGCATTTCCACTCTTACTCGGAAACGTTAATTTACTGCAAAATACTTCCACTTCTGGTGTTTAAATTTACTTTATTTAACGATGTCACCATAAACATTAACATGTCGCATTAAGTAACGAGATTATTTCAATAAAAAATCCGATTTCAATAACTAAAGCTTCTGATAACGACTGCGTCTAGGTGATATCTACAATAGCAGTCTTTACCGGAAGACGACTGCGTCTAGGTGATATCTACAATAGCAGTCTTTACCGGAAGACGACTGCGTCTAGGTGATATCTACAATAGCAGTCTTACCGGAAGACGACTGCGTCTAGGTGATATCTACAATATCAGTCTTTACCGGAAGACGACTGCGTCTAGGTGATATCTACAATAGCAGTCTTTACCGGAAGACGACTGCGTCTAGGTGATATCTACAATAGCAGTCTTTACTGGAAGACGACTGCGTCTAGGTGATATCTACAATAGCAGTCTTTACCGGAAGACGACTGCGTCTAGGTGATATCTACAATAGCAGTCTTTACAGGAAGCTTTAGTTATTAATAATGACACCGGCTGCTTAAGCATACGAAATAAAACTGCAATTTCAATTTTAAGGAAGACATACTAATCAATTTTAGAGGAGAAAACTATTCCTGTTAAATGAATGAAAGTTTACATGTTTACAAGTAAAATATTTTTCATTTAAATATATACTGTTAATAGGCAGTTAATAGACAAACATTTTAAAATTGCTTGTTGAATAAATCAGAGGTGTTTTCTCCCAAAATTATAATACAGTTTAGAAATACGCTTCTGTGAGGAATTTTACAAGCAACTCATAACAAATTTTCACCGATATCAGCCACATCAAATAGTGCGGGAATTTTTTACACCACACTTCAGAATTTTACTGTTTACTTGGATAAACACTATAACCACTCAAATTAATTGTCTACTGAACTACATAGATCGAAATTTTAACTACGCGTTAACTTGTTTTATGTTATGTTGAAATTACCATTTATATTTTTTATATTTTAGGTCTACTTTCTAAGCTTTTGTATATAGAAAGCATATTAGAAATATATTTTAAAAAATTGATATCTATATAAATTTTATACGAAAGAAAAAATAACCTATCTTGTCGCTTCTGAGCAGTCATTCGGTAATGATGAACTTTACACATATATAACAAAGTGCACGGTAGAAATTTGCACGATATCACAAACGCCCTAAAATTGCCAGCTGTTACAATAAAACTATGATGGTATACCTTTTTATCCCTAATTTTGTCAAATTATCTACAAATACATCATTTGCATATATATTTTTTAAAGTTTTGTAGGATTTATTTCAATCTGTAAGCATGTCATAATCATGTTGACAGCACAAAATAAAATATATATTTCCTTATTCCTGTGCTAGGTTGAACGTAAATGCTTAAGACAATATGAAACGAAGGAAATAATACAATATGAGATAGTACGTCGAACCAAATATATGATAGTTAAAGTCAGCAAAAGACGAATCATCTGATGGGAAGTGTCTTTTGGGACTTTTTCTCTGAAACAGTAAGGATCAAAACTGCGTTGTTCTGGCAACAACAATTCTTAAGAGGATTACATTCAGCTATACAAAATGGGAACCTAACATTTCGATAACGATACTTTGTCTCGCTTTCATTTATGAACCTGAAAATAGTTAGTGCATGTTAAATAAATGTGGTTTCTGCAAAGGCATTACCTTCAAATCCACTTTCCATACTTAACTTTGATGAAATTGTATTATAAGAAAAGAATAATCATTATAAAAAGCATTTTTTTAAATACCTTCATACCACCTAAATCAACCCACACCCACCGAAATATGCATTCCTTACAATTTACGAAAAACTTTCAAGTCACGAAATATTAAATTAGGACACTAGCAGATCCCAGAATATTATATTACGACGCTTATAGCAAATGTTATCAAGTTTGAAGCATGTGGGTCCATACATATTGCATTAGGTTATTTGCAGGTCCCGGGATATTACATTACGACGCTTGCAGCAAAGGTTATCAAGTTAAACTTATGGAGGTTCAGGAATATTACATTAGGATATGGCAGCTCCTGGAATATTACGTTAGGATATTGCAGGTCAAGGAATATTACATTACGACACTTGCAGCAAAGGTTATCAAGTGCAACGCATGCAGGTCCCGGAATATTACATAAAATATTGCAGATCACGGAATATTATACTAAGATACTACCTGATCGAAGAACGACGCCTGCAGCAAAAGTTATCAAGTGCAACGCATGCAGGTCCCGGAATATTACATTAAATATTGCAGATCACGGAATATTATACTAAGACACTACCTGATCGAAGAACGATGCCTGCAGCAACAGTTATCAAGCGCAACTAATACAGGTTACAGAATATTACGTTAGGACACTAGCAGGTCCTAGAATATTACATTACGACACTTGCAGCACAGGTTATCAAGTGCAACGCATGCAGGTCCCGGAATATTACATAAGATATTGCAGATCACGGAATATTACACTAGCATATCGATGAATATTACATTACGACGCCTACAGCAGAGGTTATCAAGAGCAATACATGCAGGTTACAGACTATTACATTAAGAGACTTGCAGATTCTGGAATATTACATTACGATGCTTGCAGTACAGGTTATCAAACATGCAGGACACAGAATATTACATTAGGACACTGGCCTGTCCCGGAGTATTACATTAGGTCACTTGCAAGTCCTACAAGATCTAACTGTAACACATGCGAGTGCCAGAATATTTAATTACAGATCACTCGATAACAATAATAATAATAATAATAATAAAGGATGCAGATCACTCGATATTACGTGTGATGGCAACGGGATATTTTTGCACGAATTTTCCTAAAGCCAGCCAACCTGAGCAGCTACAAGTGGGACCCTCTCACGGTCACACTAACTACCTGCCACCCCTTGAAGCCTGTTGACACCTACAAACACACCGACAGCTGAACAATGTTGCGGCCCCATTTTAATTGCCCTTTTTTACGATATTCTTACTTTCCCGTTACGGTATGAAACACTCCATAATTTGTTGACGCGGTAAAATTTACATGATATAAAATTCAGTTATTTCAAATAAATACTCAACCTACAAGTTGAGTGTAAACTTGTAGTGTTTACACTCAACTTTATTATAAATGTCACAGCTTTGTCTGAAATAAAAATACGTATTTGCGAAATTCATATTTAAGATGTGTAATCCTATTATTATCGAGAAGTAGAAAATAAAGTCATGTATGTTTATATATACTTGTTTGTATAACTTGCACGCATAGTTAACAAAACAATATAAAAATTAACAGAATTTATTTTATTGAAAGCTTTCATAGTTCAAATTCAAATATATAACTATAAATAAACAAATATAACTAAAATTATTATAAATATCTAACAAATCAACAGCAGAATAATTGTTTAATATTGACATAGACACAAAACAACTCAATAAATATTTAGGACTAGCAATAACAAAAATAAAGTAACAACAAATGTATATCCTAGAAATCACAAATACAAATAAACTAAACAAATAAATGAACATGGATAGTAAATTAATAACAAATACAACAATACAAATAATTTTTTTGTGTTTTTACATGTTACTCGGACACACAAAACAAACCGAAATTTAATATTGTTTACAGATCCTCTGGTATGCAGATTTTATTTTAGTAATTTAGAGGAATTGTGTGCCTGAAGGACAGGTTCAGGAGGGGAAGGTCAACTTTCACTTTTCAATGTTTGCTTGATCATGAACATCTGATTATTTTACTCAATATCCCTTCATTACTTGGTCAGCTTGCTCTATACATCCATGTTTCTCTATAAGTGTTTGCAAGAACGCCCTATATTTGTATTTTTAAACTCCCATTAGTTGTATTTAAATATTTTGTCATGACTGCTGTGTATTATGCGTCGTTGCTAGTTCCAGAGTCCAATAGAATAGAATCTAACGACACAAACAATATTCCAAATATGAATATCACTTTGAAAGCATGGTCCTTTTGCTTAGGAGAGGAAGTATAAGAGCTCCATCAAGCCTATTTAACAGCAGCACAATATTGCTTGGAGCTTATCCCTAACGGTTTCATCCTGTGATCTAACCTGAAGGCTCGGAATAATAAAATAAAATATTTTCCCAGTATTCCCCCAATTGGTGTAGTGATCATTTGGATGTTACAAAGACAACTGTATATTAATGCTCTTTTGTTTTTCACATTAGTATGCTCTTTTCAGGGCGATAAGCTGGTCTTCATACAGTCGAAGAAGCAAGTTTGAATATTTATATTATTTATGGGACTTAGTTTAGCTCTCTGACGAGAGATCAATATTCAAACAATAAAACTAAAATGTTATTCAGATTTTATTTTTTATTTTAAGCTTTCGACCTGGTTTTTAATTTTTCTCCCCTTCTTTTTATTTTGGTAACTGAAATTGAAATCCATACGATATATGTTTCTATAAAATACTAATTTTATGAAATTAGAATTTTTTTATAATTTAATTTATTTTCATTCTTAACAGTTCTACAATGACTCGTTTACTCTACAGAGGTTTATTTAAATATAATATTACTCGATCAATGTTTAATTTTATTTTACTCGTTAAATCACAAAAAATCATAGGCGTTAGTATAATTTATTCTAAAAAATATCTACTAATCATTTAAAGAAAATATTTATTTTAATTAAGTCAAGTTAATAAGCAATTAAATATGCCAAGCAAACATGTATTTATTATCAAAGCGTGCAAACAGAAAATGGATCGACGGAATTTTATGGTTCGGTCTAAATAGTGGTTACCTTCTTGTTTTCTTATAATCTTTAAGAAAAGCTTTAATTTTTACCAAAATATCCACAGTGATTAGTGAATCTGTGGTTCGATTAACGTACACTGTATATATATTTCTTGACTTCTTTAATGTGAATAGTATTGAAGACGAAAGAAAAATATCCATTCTAGTTTCTTCAATGGGTAGAGAAGCATATAAATATTTGAAGGACTTGTGTGTGCCAGACTTCTCCAAGAACAAAACATGTGAAGAATCACTGGCACATTATAGCTTAACCCAAGCCTTTAACTTGGCCCTCCAATGTCTAGTGACTTCAACTTTCAGAAAACGCCTGAACATTTATAACATGAGAAAACAAAATTTTCGAAGAGGACTTTGGTGAAGATCATGGAAAACAGTAGCTACTGGAAGGAATTCTGCTGTGGAAAACTTAGATACAAGTTCAGGTTCAGCAGTAGCTGATGAGTCATTTGAAGACTCTCAAATCGTTTGGAATCATGTTTTGATTCAATTCAAATAGATGAACATGTCGAATTGCAGTTTCAGCGAGTACCATTTGAAACACATCAACACTGCAACAACTCCATAACGCTTCCCAGCAAGTTGTTACAATCAACAAACTTCTTTGTGACACATCGTAGTGTCCTCAAACACAACAAGAGCGTAATATCGAATACAAAATGGCGAAACATTTAGCACTCATATCTTGAAAAAACACCCAAGACGACTGTTAGACGAAACTAGTGGTACTTGCAAGGAAGGATAAACCACGTTTCTGCCTTCAAAACCAAGAAGCCCGAAGTATCAAATGCAACAAAACACCTTCCCAACTAAAACTTCAGTCTAAACTCAATTGTTTTAATGCTGATACTCTCAAAGCCTGCAACCAGGGCAGGACTACAAATCTATGTGAAGAACTATCCACCCTCAGTCAAAAATGCAAGGATCACAACAAACGCATGAATATAGCTGCAAAGGGTAGACAGACGTAATAACGAGTACCAGGGATGTCAAGGCCAGGTGAATATTTCTAGAGTTAAAACATAATTATTAAATGAAAATAATTAATGCATTTTAATACAGTTTTAGTTTCACTAGATATTCATGTAAATATACGATTGAGATGTTCTTATCAAAAGGAACATTTTCTTTATCATTTCCTCTGAGCAAAGAAATCTGCCATCAGGGCCCAATTTCCCAATAGACCCGGGTTTACGCACGCAAACTCCCAGGCCGAGAGAAAAATATCTAGAAATAAAAATAGCCATAACTTAACATATTTTTTATTGATTAAAAAAAAATCAGGCTAATAAATCCTTGTGGTGCTGGCTGTCCTCATTGTTTTGATTCTTCCTATTCATTCTCTCCGTACTAACATAACCTCGAATTCCTCCGCGGCACGGAACGTTTATCGTTCATCCCTCAATATTAAATATTAATATAAATGAAGTTTGTCCAGCGTTCCCTTCAATTTTCAATTATGTAGTTTAAAATTATAAAAAAATCTTCGACTAATAATGGTTTTCTAATAACGTAATGTGCCACGTTATCACAATATTTCATGTAAGCTGTGTTTCTGAGATTAAACCTATTTTATAATGTATTACAGAGTTTTTTTTATTAGTTGCCAAAATGATTAAATTGAACAAAAACAAAGTTATTAACCAATCATTTTTTAATACATTAATGGTACATTGTTAAGCCCAGAACCAAGTAAAATTCCTCAACAAACCTGCAATGATAAAATTATATCGTAGAAAGGTGTTTAAGTAATTAACATATGGGCCTGATATAATTTTTTAATAAAGGGTTTTATGAAAAGTAACTTTAACCCGACTAGGGGGCGGAAAAAATTATTGGGCCAAGAGGCGCCAAAATGCTAGATCCGGCCCTGCCTGCCATATAAATATTATATATCCCTATCATCTTAGGCTAGATAGCTACCTCTTTAAAATTCTTGTTCCAAGCTTAGCGTTACTACGGTACATAGTGTATTTGTTTGAATACACTGAAAGTAAAGGTAAATCTCAAGGAATAATACTTTTAGCATATAAGTAAACAGTATAGCATATAAGTAATAAGTAAAAATATGAAAATTTTTTACATAAATAGGCGATAGCAATGTGGGTACTTAAGGTTTGTGAAAATTTGCCCTGATCATGAATAGAATAATGTTTTTTAAAATCGAACCATTATTAAGTACGTTAACGCCGGAAATGTGCTAGTTTCAATAAGGTTATGCTATGTTGGGATAAGGCTAGGTTGGGTTTAGAAGTTAGGTTTGGGTTTCCAAGGTTCACAAGGAATGTATAAAGAAAGTGTACTAGTAGTCTAAAATGGAAATGTGTTGTTAAACAGACTAATGTAAGTGAAACACGTTATTTCATTAAAACTACGCTCAACCACTATAAATTTCTATTAAAAGTCACGCGTGTGATGTAAATAACTGTTAGGATGTTAATCAGTGCAAGACATCCTTCACGAAGAAGAGTTTAGGATGAGAACGAGAACTTATTCAGGATAATATATGTAACAAACATAAAATAGTATGACCCACAATGGGCCGCTATGCACACAGCCTTAATGCCACGGGAATATAAAACTTATGAATATATAACCCACACTTGGCTGCTGTAAACATATCCTCCTGTAAGCAACTGGAATAACAAAATTAAAATTGTTTAGTATATACTGGGCAGCAGAAAATATATCCTTAAAGCTACTGGAATAACAAAATTATGATTGTGTAACCCACAGTGAGCCACTATAAATACCTCCTAAAAGCTACTCGAAAAGCAAAATTATGATTGTATAACCCACACTGAACTGCCATAAATACACCATCACAGCCACTATAATAGCAAAATTATGATTGTGTAACTCACAGTGAAACACTATAAATACATTCTCTGATCCACTAGAATAGAAAATTTATAATTGTGTAACCGACACTGAGCTGCTATAAATACATGATAACAGCCCACTAGAATAGCAAAATTATGAGTGTAACCCACACTGGGCCAATGTGGACACCTCTTTAAAGCCACTGGTACAAGTAAACAATGATTGTATACCCCATAATGGGCTGATGTGGACACCTCATTAAAGCCACTGATAAAAGTAAACTATGATTTATAACCCACACTGAGCCAATGTGGACATCTCTTTAAAGCTACTGGTACAAGTAAACTATGATTGTATATTCACTGGTACAAGTAAACTATGATTGTATACTCCACACTGGGCCAATGTGAACACCTCTTTAAAGCCACTGGTACAGGTAAATTATGATTGTATACCCCACGCTGGGCCAATATGAACACTCTTTAAAACCACTGGTACAAGTAAACAATGATTGTATACCTCACACTGGGCCAATGTGAACACCTCTTTAAAGCCACTGGTACAAGTAAACTATGATTGTATATCCCACACTGGGCCAATGTGGACACCTCTTTAAAGCCACTGGTACAAGTATACTGTGGTTGTATACCCTACACTGGGTCAATGTGGACACCTTTTTAAAGCCACTGGTACAAGTATACTGTGGTTGTATACCCTACACTGGGCCAATGTGGACACCTCTTTAAAGCCACTGGTACAAGTAAACTATGATTGTATACCCCACACTGGGCCAATGTGAACACCTCTTTAAAGCCACTGGTACAGGTAAATTCTGATTGTATACCCCACGCTGGGCTAATGTGAACACTCTTTAAAACCACTGGTACAAGTAAACAATGATTGTATACCTCACACTGGGCCAATGTGAACACCTCTTTAAAGCCACTGGTACAAGTAAACTATGATTGTATATCCCACACTGGGCCAATGTGAACACCTCTTTAAAGCCACTAGTACAAGTATACTATGATTGTATACCCCACACTGGGCCAATGTGGACACCTCTTTAAAGCCACTGGTACAAGTATACTATGATTGTATACTCCACACTGGACCAATGTGGACGCCTCTTTAAAGCCACTGGTACAAGTAAACTATGATTGTATACCCCACACTGGGCCAATGTGGACGCCTCTTTAAAGCCACTGGTACAAGTAAACTATGATTGTATACCCCACACTGGGCCAATGTGGACACCTCTTTAAAGCCACTGGTACAAGTATACTATGATTGTATACCCCACACTGGGCCAATGTGGACGCCTCTTTAAAGCCACTGGTACAAGTATACTATGATTGTATACCCCACACTGGGCCAATGTGGACGCCTCTTTAAAGCCACTGGTACAAGTATACTATGGTTGTATACCCCACACTAAGCCAATGTGGACATCTCTTTAAAGCCACTGGTCCAAGTAAACTATGATTGCATACCCCACACTTAGCCAATGTGAACACCTCTATTAAGTTACTCATACGCGAAAAAAATTTAATTGTAGAAATTCTAGACAAATTGAAGCATTAGCAATTTGCATATTATGTTTCTCACTAAACTACTAAATCATTCGGCCGAGTTATACTTTTATTGGACACAAGTGTAATATCCTGTCCTAGCCGTCACCACCGGGAATGAATAACTTTTTAAATAATTGTACCTCTCCTAAACTGTAGAAACCTTCTTGACAAGTGTTCGAATTGTACAGCTGAAACACGGAAACGGCTAATACCTGAATAAAAATTCAGCCTACGAGATCGATAGGTGATCACTGTAAATACCTGTTCCAGGATACAAGAATTACGATTTACCTGTGTAACAACGTATTAACCACACTGAACAACATTAGTAATAAGAAATCAATAAAGCAGTGTTTATAAATATAAAACAATGACAATATAGTCCCTCAATATTCCGACACAATTCAGACCAGGTATGTGTTGGATTAGTTAAAAATTACTGGAGTTTAATTGAAAAATCTGCTTAAATTACATAATAAATTGTATATTGTACCTAAAAAAGTCTATTTTTTTTATAAAGATAGTTTTTTAATTACCATAATACGTGTTGGTATATATACAGTACAAATAAACGTCATACAACACAAATATATTACAATAAAAATACAAAATGCACAACTATTACGGTGATCGATTTCGGTGAACCACGCTCACCTTCCTCAGACCAGAGGGATTCAAAAGAATGGAAAAAGGTGTGTTCCACAACTCAATTTATAGGCCTATGATTACATACCCCATTGGCTGGAATCGTCAAAATGGCGGCTACTGCGATACTATTGGTTAATCCCTATTGGCTGTTACTTCTATTATTTTAGTCACTGAAAATACAATTCGTGACGATAAATGAACAACAATTAAAAAAGAAAAATCCGATAAAGAACAGAAGAAATATGTATGCCAGTTGAAACGGTGTTATATAAAACTATTGCAAATGCATGAAAAACAAGTTAAAAAACTTACAACAGTAGAGTACTCCAGCAGAGCAGCGATAAACTGAACTGACAACTGAGTGAAGTGATGTTTCAAAATACAATACAGTAGAATCCAGCCCACTGATAACAAACAAACTGGTCCTCATCTTTGACCTCACCTTTTCCCATCCCCACACAGTCTACCTTTACCCAAGATGTGTAAAAAAAATGCTATTTACAACAGTTGTGGTCTCCGAACTAATTAGGAGACAACAATAACATTGTTTACTTTTACTCCCTGGCCCAGCAACCCCCCCTCTCTCTCACTCTCAAACATCAACAAACAGTGACTTGAATGATGACACAGGCATTACAAAACTGCCTTTGTCTACTGGCCGGATTACTGTGGGGGGGGGTGGGGGGTTACACAGGCTCGGATTATAGAGGGACTACAACAACTTTTTTATCAAAGTAATGTACAGTACTTAAAACCATTAAAAAAAAATGGCGGAGAAATAATATTGTTCAAATTAGTCACTTTATCCTACTCTGGAAAGGATACGCCTTTCGTAGTCCAGTTTGCGGAAGCTAATTTCTCTTGAATATACCTTTCATTTGATACCAAACTCGACCTAGGCTTACGTTGAAGATTTTCGTTCAAAATCTCGTGGGCAGTCCCCCTAAAAAGATGAAATGTCACTAATGACGTCAAAAAGTATGTCCTTTGTAACCATGATCCTTTGTATCATGTACAAGATTTCACTTTTACAAGTGAGGTCATAAAAAAATTGAGAAAACGTTTCCATGTTAGTTTTCCACCCTGTATATTGAAAGGTGCATTTATAATAGATTGAATTATGTATGAACAAGATATTTAAAACTTAATAAATATTTTAGACCACCAAAGAGACGTATAAATATCTGGCTTATTTTACACATGTAAGGGTTATTTTTATGAAAAGGAACGAAAATAAGGTAAACATTATAAATAATAACTCCAACATCAATTACATTCCGAGTTCTTTTCGATATACGCATTTGTTTGTTATTAATTATATCAAGAATGAGAAAATATTATTACAGTAATATGAGCGAAACAACAATGTAATGAACAACAACCATTCATACTCAACTCCCACGTGCACAACAATTTCCACGTGCAATGGAAATTCTATTACGAATAAAACAAATTCTAAAACGTACATTTTGCTGTAACGAATTGTGTGAGGGTTCTACTTACTAGTTTATTATTTTTTTTCTTCAAAAATTAAAAAGGTTAACGTATTTAAAACTACAGTTTTATATAATTTTTATTTATATTTTACTTTTAAAATATGATTAACATTCCGTTCTTTTTACGTTTACCGTATATTTAACTTTGAGTTCGTCAAGTGTGAGAAGATACTAAATAAAATATATCCAATTTGAGCTAAAAATCGAAACTCCCACGCACAGACAGGATATGTGGGTTGTTTCTTTATAGTATTTAGTAAAAAAATTAAAAAGTAAACCTACTAATTACGGATTTAATTTCATGTAGTTAAATTATCTACATAGCATGTATACTATATATACGCTACCTAAATAATTTTAAGTTATAAATTAAAAAAAAAAAAAAAATCAACGTATTAATACCATAAACACTCAATAACGAATCAATGCTTCGTGTGTGCGTAAGTGGGTACATCATTACTACTATATGTGTATGGGTGGGCTGGTGGATTATCCCACTGTACTTGTATGGGTGGGTGGATGGATCATTACCACTAAGTAGTAGTATAGGAGGTAATATGAGGCAGGAAGAGGAAGTCGTTTGCCAGGTCTATGCAGCAATTGTATATATGGAACAGGAAGAGGACGAGTTGTGTGTCTTCACGAGGACGAGGTTACGTGACTGCCTCCTCCCGGAGGCCCATGAACTTGTAACGTCAGAGATTACGTGACTGCCACCTGCCCCCTCTAAGATCGCGCTGCCCATATTTAACAGAAAATTTCCTAATCTAAATTTGTTCCCGTGTTCAAGAGAGATTGATTACCAAGTCTGTGCAGCAAATATATATAAAGGAGACTTAAATCATGGATTGTTAAGAGGTTGTTTACCGAGTCTATGCTTCAACTGTATATATGAGACAGAAAGAGGACGAGTTGAGTTACGTCACTCGGTTGATGTCACGTAACTGCCCCCACTGGTTCCCCATGAGCGTGTGTTGTCAGAGGTCACAAGACTGCTGCCTGTCTGCCCCCACTCCAAAATGTCCCGCGCCACAAAATTAGTTAACTTTTTCCACGTGTTCTGGTACAAAGATCATAAGAGGACGGAGGACCGTTGGGTGGCGGACAAGGCGCTGCGGACCGAGTCACCTCACATGTGCCAGTCAGCGTGATGACGGACGCGTTCATCATGAGGTTCGACACTAGAATGGACTTCCCGCTTCTCTCCGAGAATTATGTGTTTTCCGAAGAACTGTTGCGCATCTACAAACACCGCGTGGTCTGGACCAACGTGTTGAGGAAAACTCCCCGAACTGTTTCTACGCGAGATGGTTCCGAACTTTCACGACTGTTGGTTCATCGTTTGCAAGTACCAACGACTGTCCGAGTTTTTCATCCACGACTACGCTGACCGCCTGGACAGGAAATACGTGCAACGGAACCAACGCGTGTCTCGAGAATTCCTACACCAACATCACAAATACGTGGTTCCCAGCTACGACCCTGAGTCCGTCGTTAACATTTAAAAATTCAGTAGGAGTATTAAAAAGAAAAACAATATATTTTTTGTCTAATATAAGAGCATAGATGCTTCCTCAACTAACACAATGTAAAGAGGCATTAATCTGTAAACGAAAAATTCGCCCAAGGGGTGATCAGAGGTACGTACCAGACAATGATGCACATCTTGGACCTCAACTTCAACTCCGTCAATAATTATACCATGTTCAAACTGGACCACGGTGATACATCTTACGATTCACACAAGTTATGCGGTGAGGAGATGAAAATATCGGATGATTCTAAGTATCCGGCCGACACCACCATTAAACTCATCGATAATTTTGCGGCGTTCTTGTTTTTGCGTATCGAACTGGAAAAAAACACAACATGACAATGGACAACATGGATCTACCAGGGATCACGAGAACCGTCAAGAGTGTGCTCAACTACAACGATGTCTCGAAAACATCAATGGCCAACAACGGCTTCGCGTCCAAGTACGTGTCTAAAGCGCTTTTCTTCTATTACATCGCCTTAAATACCATCCAGTTTCTATAAGCTGGAAATAAAAAATAGGGACATAAAATAAAAAAAAAAAAAACAACCATATATTTCAGTACGACTAAAAATGTAATTTTTTATTATAATAATGTGTGAAAAAAAAACCTTGTTACAATCTGGTTTTAGTTGGGGAGTGAAGCCTCCCATGGCAAATAAACGTATTAATAGATAAATATTTGTATGGTCTTTTTGTCCATATAGCAAATTGAATTACACTGACTATTCAATATCCCCATTGTAGGGTATCTAAAACACCACTATAGTCAGCTTCTTCGTGTACTGCTTCGTTATACGCTTGTCTCACTACCATACGTTTGTCGTAGTCTATATTAAATCGCTCTTTTTCTGTCTTTTCGCAGATGAAAAAGTTTTCTCTTCAACTTTTCACGTCGTATCTGATCGTACACGATTTGTGTTTCTTCGATCTCACACTCTAGTAGACTCTTCACGGTGGCCAAATTTAAGTCCTGCGTATTTCTAAAGTTAATGTGAATCCCTTTATTTTGCATTTTCCTTTTTCTTTGATCGTCTCCTACGCCTAACTCTTGGGACCGGTGCCAATGACTACAATATTCATTGCCGGTGCTCACCAGTCGTTGATTAAGTCACCCGCACCCGAAAATTCTTGCAAAGGTAGTAATCACAGCTGTTCTGTTTGTTAACTTGTTGATTCTGTGACACGGATTGACCTTGAACTCCGTTCTCTTCTGCAAACTTGACGTTAGCCGGACAGTCGTTGTTGTACCAACACCGATTTAATTCGGCACAGTACAGTTCGACAAGAAGTTTTCCGTGAGAGGGTAAATTACACATATGGCACATTTAGGATTTATTCCATCGATGTTGGCATTTCTTGTTGTTATACCTCGTGGCATTACTTTTTACAGTAATAAAGGGACCCAAAGAACGCACACATGCTGCTTATCACGTCGAAATGGTTTCCAATCTTATACAGGTCCAGCTCTTTTTCTGCTTTAGGGCCTTCGTAAATTATATTGTTCATAATTTCAGAACATACGATTTTTTATTTGCACAACCAACAGACGCTCCACTTTCTCAAAGTCTTCCACGGTAAATCCTCCAACACGTGCACATCTTAGTCTCGTACACAGCTCGTTTGCCAGTTCAGTTTGTAGGCGTCTTCCAATTCGAATATAATTCTTTTCCCATTGAGAAATCGGCTGGTCCATTATGATGTCCATGTAGTAGGTGAGTGCTGTCACACCTGCTCAAGCACTGCATAAGTTATCATTCTTGTTCTGGATCTGTACGATGCGTCTTTTTGAGCGTTTGACATGAGACAGGTTTATTAGTCTCATACTTCTCGCCTGGGCCTGGGCGGGTTTTGGTGATGAGTGGTGGTGGTGGATATAGCTCAGGCTGAGATATATAAGCAGATGGTCGATCGGTTGGTTGAGTCATATCTGTTTTGAGTGACACCTGTGGTATGGCAGTCTGATACTCGGCTATATAGGACGATGCATATTGTTGATTTTTTTTATCACCCTCGAGTTTAGACGTCTCATCTCGTTGTAAGTGTTTAAAAGTGTTTCGGTTATTTCATATGACGCGCCCAATTTTATTTAGTGATAGTGGTATCACATATATCGCATATAAACAGTTTACCGTCCACTGTGACTCATTTTGTGCAGTGACTCCACTGTGACTAGAGCATATCTCATTTCTGCAGGCCATTTCCTCGAAAAATTCGCCACCACCTACTCATTTAGTGGACCAGAAGCAGTTACAGGTATCATCTGTTGTCGTCTTCAATAAGATCGGCACGAGCATGTTTTTAAGGAATTTCCAGGCCGATGTCAGCGTAGTTACAAACATTTTTCAACCCACTATTTCCTTGTGACGGTCTCATCTTTGAACAGTGGCTGAACCTTTACTGTCATCAGCGCGAGGATTTTTTGGTTGTTACACATCTTCTTCATCCAACTAAGGTCAACTCGTTGTTCAGAGCTCGCTTCATTCTATAGCAGAATATACAAGTACTTATTCACAAAGGAAGTAACAAAGAGTAGGAAGCACAAAATATTAAACCATAGAGCTATTTTTATCTCTGTTACACAAACTACTCCTTATTGTAAAATTCACTTCATAGGTCAATGATTTCTTTGAACAACAAAGTGAAAATACTTATGTACAATATGTTTATGCTCAGAGCAAAATAAAAAAAAAAAACATTCTAATCTCATAGCTCAACTAAGTCCCGTTACTTTATTTTCTTTGTAATAATAAGATGTTTATGTGTGTGTCAGAAAATAAATCAATGCTAGAATAATAATAATTGTTTGTATGCTAAATCATAAAACAATATCACGTACAATGTGCAAAAGAGTATAAATAATTTACATTTTAAGATAATTATTTGTTAAATATATATATTTTTATTACACCACCTTCAATTTAAAGTGGTTATATCAGTTCTACCAAGTAGGTAATGTATCTAGAATGTGTTGTATCAAGAATGTGTTATAACTTTATCTAAACCACGATATTCGCAATATAATCTCTAAAAAAATACTCTTCTTCGTTTATCTGAGATAGAAAATAAACCATAGCTAAAATACCAAACATATTTTTTAGATAAATCGTTAAACAATATTATATCACGTTAAATATGAAATAGTTTATAAATAAAACATATTTTTAAGACAATTATTTTTTAAAGATATACATTTTAAACTACTTCACCTCTAATGTATAGTAGTTATATCAGCTATAGCAAATAGGTAATATTCCAAGAATATGTTACTTTTTCACACCACGATATTCACAATATAATCTTCAAAATTCTCATCATCAATAAAAGACACTTCATCAAACGGCAAATAGATTAAAATATTGTACTTAGTCTCCAAAGTCATTTGATTATTATAAAACTCAATTGACATTTTTTTAATACTCTCAACTTTTTTCAAACTATAAAGTAAATGAATATATATATATTAATTAAGGTTATAAACAAACACTTCTCACCTTTGTTTTTTTATGAGGAATGAAAATGCTATGGAAAATTACTAAAACTGACACAGAACAAACACGAGATGTGAGATGCAAGGTAGCTGAATAACAACTGAGCCTCGCTTGCTGTATCCAATAAGAATATGCGAGAAAAATTACGTCATTGCACGTGCTGATCGATGTGAACCATCATACAGGCTTCTATAATATTCGAGAAGTTTAGATTGGAAGGTGGAAACACAATTGCCGCCGTCCAGAACATTCTGAAACACGTATAAGTGGGCTTTCGGTCAACCACCGTTGAAGCGTGGAAAAAGTTAGGTTAGCAAATTAATCCGTACATCTTTTGTATATACGATTAAAGCATATACTTGGAAAATTACCTCTCAACAATCCATGATTTTGGCCGATTTTCTATGTATATTTGCTGCACAGTCTTGGTAAACGATCTATGCAAACTCATTTGCATGTATATGTACAAATTTGTATTTTTCTGATTACTAAGTTACGATCAACTGAGTGGCCTGTGTTGTTGCACACTCACGGGCCGTTGGGAGAGGGCAGTCACGTGACCTCGAACGTGTCACCATCTTGATCTAGTGGACAAAGTTAGGTTAGTTAATTAATCCGTACATTTACTTAGAAAACGACCTCTCAACATGTATATATATTTGCTGCACAGTCTTGGTAAACGCTCTTTCTTGAACACGTGGAAAACGTTAAGTTGGGAAATTTGGCGGAGCCACCAACTTGGAGTGGGGAGTCAGAGAGAGGGGAGTCACGTTACCTCTGACATCACACGTTCGTGGAGGGCCGGGAGGGGGCAGTTACGTGACCGGTCAAAATCGGTTATATGCCCACAAAATTTAAACTTTTTCCTATAAACTTGGGGCGTTCTAAAATTATCATATTCTGTTAGAATACAGTATGAGGGGTAACCTACAGTGTTTGGTGCCAATCTGGCCACTGAAGGTTGGGTAGCAACCGTGATCAGCTTAGGTGGCATACGTGATATGCTTGGATTAGGTTAGATTACGTTAGGATAGTACGTTTCTCAATTCAGCTCTAAAACAGTCCTGTTAAGAAAAAACTTTTTACGGGCATATAAACGATTTTGACCTACGTGACCTCGTCTTCGTGACGTCATACAACTCGTCCTCTTCCTGTACCATATATATAATTTCAGCATAGACTTGGCAAGCGACCTCCTCTTCCTGCCCCATCCACTTAATATTAAAAATATATATTTTGTTAATATTTGGGTTAGAGTTAAAATATTTTAACCTAAAGACAACACATGATATGAAAGCCATCTCCTTGGGGAAGAGATAAGGCTTAAACACAAGAAAAATATGTAACAGTAAAGAAAGATCATATTTATCGTTACTTTGGTGGAACCTTTTTTCATACATCATTTTTCAAAATAGCTTTTCTTATTGTAATTGAGATGAAAGTTCTTAGCAGTCTAAAAGTATTTGTAAAAGTTCATTTTGAACAAAGAAGCATACAGAAATTTAGGGCCTGTTGAATTATTGAAATCATATTTCAAGCAATGTTTATTAATTGAGTGGATTAAAATTTTTTTAACAAATCTTAGGAATACTGTTCCAAATATCTTCTAATCAATAATTAGGAAGATATTCTTTGCGTTGTAGAACATTTTACATAAAGTAGTGATATACCTGAATTAGTAAACTTGAAAATTTTACGAAGTGTTTCAGAATAATTAATTCAAGATTTGTTCAATAATTTGTGTCTTAACTTTAATGTTATGATAAGAATCTGACAAACATTCTTAACAATGATATCTGTTAGTAAAATTTTGAAATGCGTTGTCTTTTATTAGAGGTGCATTTATAGCGACTTTAGTCGCTAATATTAATTGCTAAAACTGGATCAGCTGTTTCTTTCATTTTAACACTACACATAAACCAGCTGTCCACAACAAACAGTAGCATAATGACGTCATCTTCAATTATTTAATGTCTTGAGCAAGTGATACAAGCAATATTTTGTTCGCAACGGTTTTGAATTATTTCAGTGAATTTTACTTATGATAACAATTTAGCACTCATAAATTGAATAGGTAAACACAATTAGATCCAAACTTATTATTATTTGTTTTCTGCAAAAATGTAACATGAAAAAATAATTATTCCTCATTGTCACTGGAATAGATTATTGTATCATTGCGAATGAAATTATTATCCTTGATTTTTTTAACTAAAACTCATACTTATTTTAAAAATAATTTACAAATTATAGTCAAATAACGTCTACCAAAAACAAACATTCAATTTTTTACGAGCTGATGACCGCCGAACGTTGCATATGATCCATTACCTGTTGAATATATTTATATTCTAATAAATGTAAACAGTAAAACTTTATTTAATTTATAAAACCAAACACTTTTTATGCACGAGATTTTTTTCAAAATCACGCCCTAAACTACGTAATTCTCAAGTAAATATGAATAAGGGTAAAACTTCTTATACACCACAAATATTAAAACATAACTCGATGAACGAAATAATAGACGAGGATGAACGAGTTGTACGGTATTGAGTAGCTGCCGGAGCAGGATCACAAGGGAGCCCGCGATAGACTGACTCGCGCGGCGTCGCAGCGACAGGGTGGCGCCCCCCAATTGGAAAGGGGATGGCAGTGAGTGCCTCCCGTCACAGTTGAACCCACACCACGAGCCAGTGCTATAGCTGGCTGAGAGATAGTGGTAGGGTCCCCTTTAATCTTCTCTAACTAAAGCTATCTTGCAATGCTGTTAAGCTAGTTCATTTCTCGGTTCATGTTGGTTCTTCATATTCACCTCTGTTTTAAATATAACGTATGGTTTTTTTTTGTCAGCTACCATTTTTTAATTTATAAAAGCTGCGTTTTATATTTGGAAAAATCCAAGTCATTAAATTATAAAAAAAATATTAATAATAATAAATAACAAGCTATCTCCTGTCACAAAGCTAAATCCAATCCATCAAGCTATTTAAGACCCGCCTTACTGATTCTATTTATGCTAGCTAATCCCTCCATAAAACAAGGTAAAAGGGACACTATGTAACTATGTGATCCATTGTTTGGACATACTCCTCTCAATCACATGACTGATCTACTGTCAATCCCTATTTGTATTCCCAGTAGTTACATCTGCCCACTCTAGTTTGGAACCGATTCAACAATGTCCACTCCCTACGAGAGAGGTTCATCCCGCCTACAGGTATTGACGGATTGTTAATAAGGAACTTTAACTATAATTTTGTCCACCAAAACTGCTCCACGCTATGGCACAGCTAGTATTGGGCGATAAATTTGATCTGCTCAACTGGAAAGCAGTACGTAGAGGTGGGTTTTGAAATTTTAAGCGACCTCTGTTAGAGTCTCGTTTCAACAACAATAAAAAACCACATACACTACAAACAACAAATCCTGCTCCCACACATACACCACTCAATGAAGGTGAGTCGCGCGTGCCCCTAGGTGCGCTAGGAGGGAGCATCTATTTGCCTCGTCCCCGGGAATACTAGTTAGGAGGCACGTCCCAGAACACTCACAACATTAGGGCTACCCCCCACTACTCACCAAGGATGGGCTTACCACAAGGATTTAGTAAGACGTTCGTCTCATTAGTGGTGTGAGGATCACACACCTTCAGCCAAAGTGGAGTTGGAAATTGGTTGCATGAGTTGAATATTTGGGTCTTTTCCGTTAATTCACTACCACTACTTTTTTGTTGCTTCCATTAATTCACTACCACTTGATAAATATTCTATTGCTCTGAAAACTGTTCTCCAATCATTTTTACGTCCCTGTGGTATTCCTTATCCACTAGGAATCCAATATCACTGGCCTTATCTTATCGCTTTCCAAGAACTAGCACACGGAGAGCGCATTCGGCGGTGACTCAAACATTGGATTTACCAGTTTTTGATCAACTTTAGTAGCCATCTAACCTAACATAACCGTAATTGAGATACAAAAGTAGGGGTAGTGAAGTAACGGAAAACGTAGTGGTAGTAAATTAACAGAAAAGGTCCGATTATTTTAATAACCTGCTCTTTGTTTTGTTGAACGTTCTCATATTATGCATTTCTTTTGTGTTTCATATTTTGATAATTCTGTTATCTGTGATAGTTTTTAAGAGCACTTGACTTTCTTAACAGTCATCTAAGCATGAAATTGTAGTCTTTTCTTGGATTAGTATGAGTTAAGAGAGAAAAAAAAGAATAATATAGTTTTAGGTGAGTAGTTAGTAAATACACCTGAAGACGGCGGGATTTTGTTATACCTGTCTAAATGCTGTGTTTGTTTCCTAAACACCTGAAGCATTGGAAATCTCCAAATAGTATCTTCCAATCATGAAAAATGCAATGCTAACTAAGAACTTTCAAACAATAATTTCCACATAGGTCTTAAAAATGTAATACATTTTTTCCTAGTTGGTAATCTAAAGTTCAAAGGGCAAATAGCAGCCTCACGGTATTAAGGACCAGTGTGCGCATATTTGCGGCCTGCCCACTTGCGGCAAACCAAATTTTTCTGACATTTGCGGCACGATTTGAACCAACCCCCTTATTATTTGTTAATTTATGACTTTGGGATCAGGAGGAAGACGGAACTACCACTTGTGGCCCGGACTTAATTTTTTGGAGTTATCTGGAATCTATAAATTGAAATTAGTAAATGTCAGATTAATGGTATTTATATATTTAGTATTGGTTATAGACGATAAAATCTCTTAACAAATGGACTTTTATTACATGTGATTTGTAGCATTTATCAAGTAATTATGATGATTCTTTTATATGGCTCGACACTAATCCAACATAGGTTATGAGTTACTGGATGTTCAAATATAAACAAAATTATCCAAATCTTCGTATTATATTGACAGGGATTAATTGTAATAATAGCTTTAAGTCTCACAGAAAGGTTAGGAGTTGACAAGAATTAAAGCATTGAGTTAATAAGTGGTTTGTGTTTTATAGTTATTTATGTTACAAGCCGTTTACTGTACATAGCTGTGGGATGAACTTATAACCAGTAATATTTGTATTGTACCATATTCAAGAAATTTTATATTAAATTTCAGTGGTTTTGATGAAAATATATTGGCAACAGTGCTATATTCTAAGCACGTTAACCTATATTTTGCTATCCTTTTTTAGTACGGCTTATTCTTAATATTATAAAATGAACAATCATATGTTTGTCCACTATTCTATACATACAGCTAGGCTGTATGTTTAGTGTTGATAATAATAAAACAATTATTATATCTCTTGAGTTTATGAAAGGGCATCTACAGTATGTAACCTTAACTAAACAATTAATAATGACAAAGTGTCCATTATTTCATAATTATAAAATAAAACCTATCGTTCCTTCTCATTACTGCCTAGATCAACATTAATAGTTTAGAGTTTAGTAAACTGTTTACACGTTCCATCTACGAAAATAGAATTGCAACATCTTGTGTCCTTTGCTACTGGTAAACGCAGTCATCTTATCGTGAGCACCGTCAATGAAAAGTAGAAACATAGATCCATCATTCATCATCAACTTTTTTTGGTTTAAAAATGTTTCCTCTCGTTTAGCGGGTTCTCGAACTATTTATTACTTCTGTCTTCAGGCATAAACGATTAAACGATTTTCGAATGTTGTGATTTTTTGGTATGTCTGACACAAACTTAATGAAACCGATTAAATACAAATTCCGCTTTGGCCTGCGCATTTTTCGAATCACCTTAGAGATGTAGATATTTTTGAAAATAAAGAGCGTTTATGTTGCAAGGAACACAACAGTATAAATTTTAACGTTTAACGTTAGCTGATTTAAATTAAATGTGCACTTATTAATGTGAAATAATAAAAAAGGAGACATTGAAAAATTAATTTACTAAGTAATAAAATATAGCCTGTGTAATTATTTATTTTATAAAATAGATTATGGGCGATGTAGCTATATTATTTGTATTAAATCGAATGTATCTTTAAAAGCGAACTGTTTGCTTGTGAAGTAATGGAAGAAAGCGTCACAAGACGAGTGTTGTCTTTGTCACGATATAATGTATCTTGTATATATGTGCATGTAGTAGCTTTAAGGTATAGTAAAATTGCTATCTACTGCCAAGGAAGAGTTGAATGTAGTTTTTAGGTTAATCTTCAGTGGGTCGCAATTGGCACGTCCTTGCAAGTGACAGCTGTCAACCTTTACCAATACAACAATAACACTGGTTTAATTTATTGGGAGTGACGCAAGTGGTAGGCTTCTGCAAGTGGGTGAGCCGCAAATAGCACGTGTAACATTTAATTTATATCGAAGGTGCTTATTATTTTTTTTCAAATAAGCAGGCCTGACTTTTATGAGTAAAACACTAACTTACTCTTGTTTTACTTTAATTTAAATACGATTAATGATTCAGAACTTGTTTTTTATTTACTAAAAACAGGAACATCTTATTTACTACCAATTAAACAATATCTGAATGATGACAAACTATATTTTAACTGTAGATTATCTTGTCACAAATTGCGTGCACTTAGACAATAACAACTATATATCTTTAGTTCGATAACCCAATAAGAATACTCTCCAGACTGATTGTGCTAATTACAAGTAACAAGTACTACACAAGTACTTCAGAGGACACTTCTAAAAATTTTAGCAATTTTATAATTATTTATAAATTTTATTTATTTTTCTCTTTTCTATACTCAAGAACGTCGAACAAGAAATAATTTTCTCGTCTTCATAGCTAAATTTATGTTAGTAATAATAATAATAACCAATATACACAATGTTATGCCATATATGGCAATTGTACGAGCGTTCGACTGGATTGATTTGACTATTGAATATTTATGTTTACCAACTTCTTTAAAACCTTCTTACAAACTCATCGTGTTGATTTTTGAGTTCGTGGTATCGTTGCCTATAATATGATAAGTGTTATTTTGAAAAATATAATTTCTACCTTATTTTTTTAGGTTTTTATAGACAATACACCGAAATTCGCACGTAAAAATATGTTTACGTTCGACACAATTTCTAAGGTGTTTTAACTGCTACTAAAACAAATATTCTGGAATTGTAGTTAAAAAAAAAAAAACAAAAACAAATCAATGACCTACAAAGAGTGTTGCAACATTCATAATACCAATTTATAATAATAAAAAAACCATCGGTGAGTACCTTTAACATTTCGATTAAAAAAGTACTTCACTCACGGGAAATGTTTGGGATAATAAAGGCTTATGACCAAGATAATAATAATGTTACTTAACTTCCTTGGTGATGGTTGCGGAAATGTGACCAGCATAACGTTTAACAAGCTGACTGAAGGTACAGCTTTGATAATCATCCATGTAACAATAACCTTCATCACAGCCAAATTCAAGTACATAACAAACACTTTATGAACTTAGTTGTTTCTTACTTCAATTTTACGTTTATCATGATTACATAATACGATATTTCACTTAGAAAAAAAGTTTTAAATTAAAATAACATTTATTTTAATTACTTGTGAACCATTACAAATTTTAATATGGCACTTTTCGAACAAGATTTTATATCATGAAAAATCTAAATAAAAGTTTGAATAAACTATTAAGACATCAGGAACAAACAACGAACAACACTTCACAAAGGAGTCATGGCAACAGGAATAAACAATTCTCAAACGGGAGATGACATCAGAACGTAAAAAAACACTTCACAAAACAAAGAAGAGATGGCATCAAAACTTAACTATGTATACCTCTTCACAAACGAGACACGTTATCAGAACGGGAGACACCAGGAATAAACAACGAACAACACTTCACAAAGTAGAGTTGGCATCAGGAATAAAGTATGTTAACCTCTTTACAAACGTCAGACGACATCAGGAAAACAACGAACAACAAATCACAAACGATAGATAACATGAGGAAAAACAACGAACAGGAAATCACAAACGATGGATGACATCAGGAATAAACGTTGTAAAGCTCTTCACAAACGAAAGGTGGCATCAGCAATAAACTATGTGAAACTCTTTAAAAATTAAATATGATATTGGAACTGAACAACCTACAATATTCCACAAACGACAGATGACTTAGGACTAAACGACGCGTAAACTCCACAAACGATAGATTAAATCAGGTCTAAACTCAGATAATACTAGCTTTGAGATAGAGTTTGAAACCTCATCTTTAAGTTAGTAAACACGTAATAAATGTATATTACTATAAAGCATTGTAAAACCATAATGTTTAAAGCTTTTCTTATTGGAAAATTATATATTAAAGTTTTTAAAGTATGATGATATTGTCTTTGACAACGAATGGCCTCGTTTAATAAAATTTAAATTATTGGAATGTTGAAGTTCATTTCTATAAATTATATTATAAAACCAATTTTAACTTTCAAGTGGTTGGCTGAATTAATATGCATCATTTTATGAATGCAGCTTTAAATATTGGAAACCACCGGATATTGAATAACGATTTCAAATAATCCCAAGGATTAAAGAGAATAAAATTGTAAAATATCCCTCTCCAAAATAACAATAAAATATCCCTCACTCAATATTACCGTATGTGTATGGGTGGTTGGGTCAATATCACGGTATTTGTATGAGTGGGTTGAAATGTCAAGACCGTAGTACGTGTATGAGTGGGTGGTTGGGTAATTATCATTATACGTGTATGGGTGTACTGTATATTTAAGTAAATAGATGATATAGTACAAGAAAGCACTTTTGACTTTACTCTTGTAAATGTATAAAATACAAATCCACAAAGAACTAGGATGGGTTTTAAACAATTGCTTATTATTTATGAAACTGTCCTATTTCTTAATGAATATTCATACAATACTATGATACAAAGGCAATTTATTTATCCATTCGATCGATCGTACATCCAGCCTTCCTCCATTAAGAACAGATTACAAATTACTAGACCACCTTGTCTAGAATTCATTATTCAGTCAGTTACTTAGTGAGTAGTAATTTTTTAAGTAAGTAATTTCCAAATAAAGGTCTACTTACATTTATGTGTGTACTTTGATGTTAAAGAAACATAATGTTATAGTAGAGAATATCAATAGTAAGAGAGTATTACGAAAACAAAGACACGATGAGGGTGAAAGAGATGGCACCCTTTGTGACTCCTCATATTGTGCGGAAAGATATTGTTCCCCGAATTCCATCTCCAATGTGCTAAGAGTGACGTCTCTATCTAGCGTACCTTGCGATATGAGAATTCCTGTTTTTTAGTACATCCTGGCGAATTACGACAAAACCATCACATTTTTTAAACATAACTGTACTTTTAATCAACAAATTAATAAGATTAAACAATTCCCTAGGTTTCAATATTCAAGCAATACTTATTTCAGTATATAATTCAAATCTATATGTAATTAATGTGTGTTGAATTCGTAGTAAAAACATACTTTGTTATAAAGAGGTCATTTTATGAAATAAATCTAGTAATGGTCGAAATATAAACTAGATATTTTAAAATGTTCATGGGTATGTAGCTATGTTTTCTTATTTGGTTCTTATGCGATGTATTAATTATGGAATTTAAATAAATTCAGTATTTTAGATTTAAAACGAGCAATCACTATTTGATTATAAGTTAGAACATGTTTAACTGTCACAATTAACCTGCAGTAAGACTTTATTAGAATAAGTTTAATTTTCCTAACATTATACAGTATTTTGGTGGCTCAATGGCTGAGGCTTTGGACTGCAGAGGGCTTGGTCCAAGGTTCCACTCCCCACTGAGCCAGCGGTCATTGTTTCACTAGTTGAATAAAGTTCACGCATATTCCTGTAGGCCCATGTGAACTGGCATGTGAAGTAAAAAAAAGGAGAAACATAACTAATTATACTTGCTGATAAAACATTCACTAAATGAAACATTAATGACTCGATTATTAACTTGTTTCAACTTTCGAATTCAAAAAAGTGTTGCAGCAGACCAGATGAATTGTTCATCTGGTCTGCTGATATCAGTTCATGTGGTAAGAATATTTAATTGAATCGCTTACACATTTTTTAAATAAAATAATATATTAATTAAATTACAATATACGAGTATAAAGTATTCTCGTATTATAACATTAAGACTTAAAACGTAATTAATGGCTTATGTATGAAAAATATAATGTACATAAAATCTAAACTGAAATAGTCCGTTAAGTTTGGCTATTAGTTTTTTTTTTTAAAGATTGTCCAGTGTCCAGACTAGAACAAATAAAGATATAATTTATAACATTCAATAAAGTTCTTTTAAAGTTCAATAAAACATTTTAATAATGACCAGAGTAAATAGCGTATACAATTGTAAAAGAACTGTTCATAAATCTATTAACTTTTATAATATTACAAATTCCTCCCAAACAAGCATATTAAATATAAAACATTTTAATAATATGAAAAATTTAATATGAATGTTGAGGATCAAATTTAGGAGAAAAATCAATAAGAAATTTAAAATTCTGCTAACAAATAATAGCAAGTATTTGCACACTTAATCAACACGAGTTACGTATGCAGTAGTTTATTCAGTGAACAAACAAATCACAGACGTAGATCAGTATCTGTCACGTCTGCGATAGCGTGACCAAAAAAATCACAGACGAACAATTTCTGTCATGTATGCGATAATTTATTAAGACAGCAAACAAATCACTGATGAACAATATCTGCCTCGTGTTTAATAACTTGTTGTGTGAACAAACAAATAACAGACGAACAATATCTGCCACGTGTGTTATAAGTTATTGTGTTAACAAACAAATCACTGACGAACAATTCATGTCACGTGTGTGATAACTTATTGTGTGAACAAACAAAATAACAGATGAACAATATTTGTCACGTGTGTGATAATTTATTGTGTTAATAAACAAATCACTGACGAACAGTATCTGCCACGTCTGCAATAAGTTATTATGTGAACAAAAAAATAACAGATGAACAATATCTGTCACGTGTGTGATAACTTATTGTGTGTACAAACAAATAACAGACAAACAATATCTGTCACGTGTGTAATAACTTATTGTGCGTTCAAACAAATCACAGACGATCAGTATCTGTCACGTCTGCGATAGCGTGACCAAAAAAATCACAGACGAACAATTTCTGTTATGTACGCGATAATTTATTAAGAGAGCAAACAAATCACAGACGAACAATATCTGTCACGTGTGTGAAAAATTATTGTGTGAACATACAAATCACTGACGAACAATATATGTCACGTGTGTTATAACTTATTCTGTGAACAAACATTCACAGTCAAACAACATACTGTATCAGCCACGTTTACAATAACTTATTTTGTCAACAATAAAATCACTGACAAACAATATCTGTCACGTGTGTGATAACTTATTGTGTAAACAAACATCCACAGTCGAACATCAGCCACTTTTGCGATAACTTATTTTGTCAACAATGAAATCACTGACAAACAATATCTGTCACGTGTTTGATAACTTATTGCGTGAACAAACATTCACATTCGAACAACATCAGCCACGTCTGTGATAACCCATTGTGTCAACAAACAAATCACTGACAAACAATATCTGTCACGTTATTTATGAGCATATGATTGGATCCTAATCAATTTTATATTTTAAAAAGGTGTTGGCTCAGATTTCCACGTAGTACTATGAGTATTTACGTACTAAAACTGACATGTTGTTTGTTAACATATACGAAAAAAACGCCAGTGACATTCTGAGAGTATTTTGTGTGATTCAGTAACTTAATATGTTGACAAAATTTATTAAAATCTTTTTTTCTAAAGTAGTTTTTAGAATATCCGAGCGTTTCGTGTGGCTTTAGAACAAAGCTGATTATATGGAACAAGATAGACAAACACTATAAACCTACTCATTTCATGATGCTTTAATTTATAAAATTTACTTACTTCAACTATAAATGGTTTAACGTTGGCACAGGATCCAATGTTTTTTTTCTTCGTCGACTTTTATTAATAACTATTATTTCTAAAGTAAGAAAATTTAAAAAAAATCAACTGCTAGTACATGACATTATTTTCCAAGCATGAATTTGTTTTAAATAAGATTTTAAACCCAATAAAAAACATTAAAGTAAGACTATTAATCTAAATTTATAAACTAAACGTCATCATATCAATATACAAAAAGGCAGTGACATTAAAAAAATCTAAATTTAATTTGATGTTTAAGTAACATTAAGTTACAATAAAAATGTAAAATTAATTTATTGTTAAAGTAACATTTCTTACCAATAGAGCTTTATCAAAAAAACAGATAAATATGTCGTTACAAGTATTATTTATGTACAATAGCAATATTGCCATTTTACTTTGCAGGCATATAAATGATTTACTACTTAAAGGAATTGTAGAAGATGCACTATCAGTGACGTATTAGAACATCAGATATGCATTACAGATAAGGTACCTTCATTGAAGACATCATGGCTGATTTACTATATTGTGTGTAGTTCGTAGAAAGCCACAGCAGGAAACCTAGAGAAACTTAGATTTGTTACTTAGCTATAGTGAGTAAATAGATTTGTTTAAAGAAACCATATTGATTAAAATTAATGAGCTTGCTTTACGGCATTACTGGTTTTTAAGTTTTATGGAAACTGCATCAAAAATGAAAAAAAATCTAATATTGAATAACAATATTTTCGACAAATAGACTTAACTAAATTTGAATATTGTGGCCAGGATTTTGTTGTTATTATTTACTATATATATTACACATAAACTTAAACCATTAAATTACATACAAAATGTAAGGGCTTTGATTTTTTTTTTTAGAAAATTAAAGATTGATCAGTAAAACTGCAGATTTCCTGTTTTTTATCTTTCACGTTCACTACAGATTCCACATTTTATATTTAAATAATAATAAGGTTAGATAAATAGTCTGTACGGATTGATAAAATGATTTGTACACCATTTGTGGAAAAAATTATTATTTTTCTTCTTATATAACTTTTTCTTCAAACTTCTTTCGGAATATTCACAAAATGTGTCAAATGAATGTAGTTTTATGAATCCTGTTATTTCTTTAACCTTTTATTTCTTTCCCTTACTTTTAACTTTTGTTAAGTCAATAAAGAAAGAGATGTTCCAGTTCTTAAGTAAACCGTATTTTATATTCATTGAAAAGTGTACATTCTACAATAAAACGAGGAAAAACAAATGTATAGCTAAAATAAACTTTGTGACAAAATTAAATTATGATTTCGGTCATTCTTATTAATTTTCATGTTCCACTACGAAACTTATTGAAAATAGCTTAACAACTGTATTGTACTGTGGGAAATGCAGTTTTAGTTACTATACATACATTACTCAAAGTACGCCCGCTTAGGCCTATGGAAAAACACAACCAGCAGATGTTCGTTGTGTTTTGTAGATGATGTTTGTTACGCATACAGATCTGTCTTTTTGTTTCCATACGGACGATTTTGCACAGATTTTTTACACCTCATAAGTGATTAATCTCCCAGAATCTATACTTTGGTTTGGGTTAAGTTTTTACGACAATGTTATTCTGCTGAGAAAATAAGATACACTATAACTAGGAAAGTCGTTAGAACGCAGGCAATACAAATAAGCGACAAAAGGAAGTAAACAAGACGTGACTCACCAGTTGGAGCGGTTGTTTGGGGTGACGCTGGCTGGAGTTTGGGGTTGCGAGTAGGAAACCTGAAACATACGTGGAACACGTTCTAACTACGCTGAACGTTTATAAAATACTAACATTTAAGAGAATAACAATTTCTTTTGGATAATTCAATCAACTTCATAACTGATCTTTAAAAAATATAAAACCTGCTAATGTTGGACTACCTGTGGAGTAATCTTATACTTTTCAATAAGACACAAGTACTTTGTAAAGTATTATTCATTTTTCTCTTTTCTTTTTTAATATTCAATCAAACACTCTTTTTTAAGTTGAAAATGAAAAGCTTTGTGGTATGTATGTACGTCGCAAATAAAAATCCTATATAATTAGTTGGTTATTACCTTTGAATATTTTGCAACGGGTGAAAGCCACGCATACATCACTAAGTAGCGGACTGTTAGTGAATAACACAACAGATTAGGAATTTTTTCCGTTAATTCACAACCACTACATTTTTTTATTTCCGTTAATTTACTTCCACTTCATAAATACTGTATAGCTCTAAAAACTATTCCCCACACATTTTTACGTCCGCTGTGGTATTCCTTATCCGCTAGGAATCCGATATCACTGACATTATCTTATCGCTTTACAAGAACTTACACACGGAGAGCGCATTCGGTGCTAAGTCAATCATTGGATTTTCCAGTTTGTGATCAACTCTAGTAGCCACCTAACCTAATCTGACTTAAGCTAACCAAAATTGCAATAAAAAAAGTAGTGGTAGTGAAGTAACGGAAAAAGTAATGGTAGTGAATTAACGGAAAAGGTTCCGGATTAGTATATAAATCTTTTAGATTAAATGTAAATAGTTGATGACTTATTTGTATTATGATTAAACTATATAGGTTTCTTCTTTAATGTAATTAAAGTTTGAGAAAACGCTTTAATGTATCTATAAAATGTAATGTATAAAAATATAGTTATAAAATTGAATTAAAAAGTGTTCCTATCAATGAATTGTTATAATACGAATAGTTTATTTTTAATTTTGAAAATTGTCAAATTATATGCAACAATAAAATAAACAGCAACAAATTCAACGAACACATATTTAGAAATTCTAGACACCTACGTAACTCATATATATGAGAGCCAGTCTTGGTACCGTCTTTCATGAAAGGGAAGAGTTCATTCACCTACGTTTTCAGATAGACGAGTAGCACATTTAGTCAATGTAAAGTTACAGAGACAAACGGCCGAGTTGTCATTTGGCCCAGTACAGACCTCGGGGCATTTGAAATCTGCAACGCGACACAACAAGAAAGACAGACAGCCCAGTGATCAAACAGCAGTAGTCAAAGCACTTTCTGAAAACATTGCGCTTGTGCAGTTCAATATTTTACTCTCAATGTATTATTATTAGGAACCCAATACGAGTTTAATAATTTAAAATGTACTTTTATTTATCAATTTATGTAAACTATTTTCATATTAATAAGATAATAATTTTAAATCAGTTTGGCCGTGTTTACTATAACTTGGGCCATATTTTTGTTAATATGTGTAATATATATTTATATCCAAAATTATGAAGTATAGAATTAAAATGTTAAGTTTAATTTGCTTATAACAATACAGTTTACACAAAACACCCGTGTCATTGAACTGATTCAAAATAATTTCTATTTGCCTCTTAGCTTGTTTAAACTGTCTGCGTATAATAATGTAGCGTTTAGTTTCAATTAAAAAGGATTAAATTAGTTCTCAGATCAAATGAGTTCAAAAGTTTCAAACGAATGCTACATTGAAATTTAATTACAAATTATATCTTTGTTCATTGGCGAAAGTGAATAACACTTTACAATAAAATTATGAATCACTTAAAACAACAATTATTAATGTTTAAATATTCTTATCCAAGAACATAAATTTATAAAGTTAAAAATTCTAATGAATGATGACATACTTTTTTGGCATTTAGACGATATCTTAGGCTCTACATAACACAAAATAAAATGAGATATTGTGAAAAATGCACCAAGATGTAAAAAATAGACATTCTTATTGTATTGTTGGGAAATATTGTGTTTAAATATTTATGTTATATACGTTGAGACAAAAAGCACACCACGGTTGAAATTACACAATTAAAAAAAAATATATGTATCTCCAGACAAAACGCATCAGACTAGGTGATTAATTTTGTTAAATATCTAATTAAAAATATTCTTAGTAAAAGTAGTAATAAGGTGAAATAAATAAGTTAATATCAGTAAAATTTAATGGCATTTCATTAAATTTGCAACGTAAATATTAAAACCATAATGCTAACCTATTATATATAATTCTTCAATATGCCAATCTGAGGAAGTGTAGTCTTTGTTCCTAAACTAGATCCTTAGTAAGGGTCATTCATTAATAGTCGAACAGCCAGGGCAAGTAAAAAGACCAACAGACTAGAGTACAATCCAGGCCACACAACATTCTTCTGATAGCCAAAGAGCCAAGGCAAGTAAAGGACCAACAGATTAGAGTACAGTCTAGACCACACAATATTATTCTGTTAACCTAAATTCCACAGAGTATTCGTCTAAGAGACAATTAGCCAATGCAAGAAAAGGACCAAAAGACTAGAGTACAATCCAGACCATATTCTTCCGATAGCTTAAGAGCCAAGGCAAGTAAAGGACCAAATAACTAATGTAAAACCCAGACCACAAAATATTCTTCTGATAGCCAAAATGTCAGTGAACGTTTATGCTTGTGTTCTGCGAGCGTGTTTTATTCTACAGGCGCACGCTGTTATAATGTTTTGGTGAGTAATGTTTTTATTTGGTGCAGGTGAAAGACATTGTGGTGCAGGTGAAGTACATTGTGCGGAGGTGAAGTAGAGTGTGGTGAAGGTGAAGTACAGTGTGCGTGGAGGTGAAGTACAGTGTGGTGCAGGTGAAGTACATTGTGGTACAGGTGAAGTATAGTACGTGGAGGTGAAATCCAGTGTGGTGCAGGTGAAGTCCACTTTGGTGCAGGTGAAGTACAGTGTGTGGAGGTGAAGTACAGTGTGGTGCAGGTGAAGTAGATTGTGGTGCAGGTGAAGTACAGTGTGCGGAGGTGAAGTCCATTGTGGTGCAGGTGAAGTCCAGTTTGGTGCAGGTGAAGTACAATGTGCGGAGGTGAAGTACATTGTGGTGCAGGTGAAGTACAGTGTGGTGCAGGTGAAGTACAGTGTGGTGCAGGTGAATCACAGTGTGGTGTAGGTGAAGCACAGCATGGTGCGGGTGAAGTACAGTGTGGTGCAGGTGAAGCACAGTGAGGTGCTAGTGAAGTACAGTGTGGTGCAGGTGAAGTACAGTGTGGTGCTAGTGAAGTACAGTGTGGTGCAGGTGAAGTACAGTGTGGTGCAGGTAAAGTACATTGTGCGGAGGTGAAGTACATTGTGCGAAGGTGAAGTATATTGTGCGGAGGTGAAGTACAGTGTGGTGCAGGTGAAGCACAGTGTGGTGCAGGTGAAGCACAGTGTGGTGCAGATGAAGCACAGTGTGGTGCTAGTGAAGTACAGTGTGGTGCAGGTGAAGTACAGTGTGGTGCAGGTGAAGTACATTGTGTGGAGGTGAAGTACATTGGGCGAAGGTGAAGTATATTGTGCGGAGGTGAAGTACAGTGTGGTGCAGATGAAGTACAGTGTGGTGCAGGTGAAGCACAGTGTGGTGCAGGTGAAGCACATTGTGGTGCTAGTGAAGTACAGTGTGGTGCAGGTGAAGCACAGTGTGGTGCAGATGAAGCACAGTGTGGTGCTAGTGAAGTACAGTGTGGTGCAGATGAAGCACAGTGTGGTGCTAGTGAAGTACAGTGTGGTGCAGATGAATTGCAATACGTTTATTAATCAATATCAATCGTGTATAAAAAAGGACTTGGGAGGAAACAAAACACTGTCGATTAAATGGAATGGAAGTGTAAAGACTAGAAGCCAGTCAGTAAGTAGCAATAAGTTGGGAGTTTTTTCCAACCACATCACAATGGCTTTTCGACACACAGTATTCTTCTGATAGCCAAGGCAAGTACTCACCATTTCAGAAGTATGTAGACCCATGTTTACAAAGACACTGTACCTAGACGAATAATGATAATTACATGATTGTTTTTATGTACTATAGAAAATTTATTTCTGCGTTGAACTATGTCTCTCAAAAAAATAATCAAACATTTTTTTGTTGGCGATATTTTATAAAAAGTACCGGGGTTTTCGCAATTTCTAATGAACCAGCAACTTTAAAAAAAATCATACAAAAAATAAATTGACATTTGATGTAAATAAAACTTTTACCAAATCTTTTTCAATAGTTTTCAAACATTACCTAGAAGTTACAAAATGTAAATTTAATTATTTTTTAAGTTCTTGCAATTTTTATGGATTAAATGTTATTCGGTTGTGATAACAGGAACTCAGTAACATTTGGTACTGTTGGTATCGGCTTGATTCATGGAAACCAAATAAAGTGGTTTCCAACCATAAATGTTGATCAGTGATTTTTAATTGGCGTATATTTGATAGTGTCGCGATGTGCAGTCAGCCGTTAACGACGCCTTCAAACGCCTCACCCGCACGGCATCATATTATAATTATTCACCTACATACGGTGTCTTTGTAAACTCGGGTCTACATACTTTTGAAATGGAGAGAGGTGTACAATTTAGACCATACAGTAATCTTCTGATAGCCAAATATCAAGGGCAAGTAATGGACTAACAGACAACTGTCGGATTCAAAAAGCAATGTACTCGAGTTTGAACCCCTGCTACAACAAAATTAATCATCCAATTTCGTTGTGTTGTACCAAAATTTAGCTTATTTATTTCTAAGTAATATAATATGACTTAAATATTTTTGTTGGAGACTTTAGACATTTTTTATAATGGTTAGAATACAACAAAAATATTTTAAAAACACGAAATTTTAGCACTTTTGGAGTAAAGCTCAACTTAAAGAAAATTCTAAAACAAAAGCTACTAAAGATAATTCAGTGAAACTTTAATCACATGTGAAGAGGGTTGTTGTTTTTTGTAGTCTGTTTGGATTCTAGAATTTTTACTTTTTTACAAAATGTTTGTTGTGATTTTTACAAACATTGCAATCTTAAAAATGGCTGATCATACAAACTTCCAAATCAGTTAAAAAAATACCGGATTAAAAATTAAATAAGATTACAAAACGGTAAGTGCGATAAAGAAAAGCTTGCGATTTTATATCAAATGATAATTCAACGTACATCGATGTGTAATCACGTGTAAGTAATTCGTCCGACCCAGCACTTCAAAACCAATTTCAAATAAGCATTGCGGCGTTGCCGAATCGTGCCCCTGGAAGTATTTAAACAGTGCACGAAAGATTTATTACTTGTCTTGGAAGTATTGAACAGTTAATCAATTATGTTTTCTATCTAAATTTCAACCATTTTCCATCACCTTTTCTCATAAGGCCTTTGGACCTCCAACGGCAAGTTTAAACATGTTATAGCTTTAAAAAGATTGACAAATTAAAAAAATGTCTTATTTACGGTATTTAAAATTATTTTACATATAACAAGCTGAATGGAACGTGAAAATGAGAGCCACCCTCTGCTACATATTGGTGATTTGCAGGATGTACTAATCACATTTCTAGTAACTTTGAGTGATTCATCAGTCTTTAGATGTTACACATCTATCTGTCATTCAAAGCTAATAAGTCTCCTAATAAGGGGTGGAAGCCCAGCTGCATGAAGTGGCAACACCGCGTCCGGTGACCCGACCGGTCCACGCGAGCTACCACACATTGATGTCTGTTGAATTAACATTTGATATAAAATTGTAATATTTTTTATCGCACTTAGCGTCTTATAATCTAACTTAGTTTTTTAATCCGGATTTTTTTAAAATTGTTTTGTAAGTTTGTATGAGCAGACATTTTTAAGATTGCAAGGGTTTACAAAAATTACAAAAAAAGTTGTAAAAAATTAAAATTCTGGAATTTAAACAGACTAAAAGAAAACTACTTTCTTCACATGTGGTTAAAGTTTCACTGACTTATCTTTAGTATTTTTTTAGAAATTTTTTAAGTTGAACTTTACTCCAAAAGTGCTCAAAATTTCGTGTTTTTTGTATTCTACTCGCTATGAAACATTTCTAAAGTCTTCAAAAAACATGTAAGTTATATTATATTACGTAGAATTAAATAAACTAAATGTTGGTGTACAACACAATGAAATAGGATGAGTGTTTGTCTTGTACCAGAGGTTCAAACTCGAGTACATTGCTTTTTGAATCCGACAGTAGAGTACAATCCAAAACACACAATATTCTTCTGATTTTCTGATTTTTGACAGACCTGATGCAAAATACTCTGAACAACATTTAATACTTGTTATTGCTAAACACCTAGACCTCTCTAGTAATGTACACGTTGATAACAATCATGGAATGGACGCCGTGTGGTATTAGGACAGAACCGAAAATAGCTACGCACTACGTCATTATACCAGTTGATTAATTAATTAAGTATTAATTGTTTTAGGATAGAACAATTATTGTGACCATTATTAGTTGAACTTCCAAGCTAATGTTACTATAAGTAACATACTACTATAAGTAAGTACTATAATAAGTAAATTTCAGGTTCTTAAAAACCAAATTTAAACATTATTTATGGTCAGATGAATCTGAAATAATACATAATCGAAGGAATGTATGCATCTATGCTCATAATGTATAAAAGCATTAATAGAAATTGCCTAATTATGGTCTAAAAAAGCTATTCCAAAAACTGCTTGAGTATGATTAAAAAATAGTCTTACGAAAAACTTCCGTAAGCCCAAGAAATGGGCGTTGACTTGACCTGTCTGGGTACTCTTTATTCTAAAAAATAACTTTTAAAAATTTCCTGAATATAGTCTAAGATATCAGAGTTAACAGAAACTTTCAGGAACTCCAGTAAGAAGAGTCCCGATATTGAATTTGATACCTCGTTGCTTACGCTAAAACCCTACGTTCCAATTAAGAACTAGAGTAACATTGCACTTAAGAGCTTTCGAAACATCGATTCCGACCGCCTATTCAAATATTATCTGCCAGTTTATTTAAATGAGGTTTAAAGCCTTGAAATTGACCAAATAATAAAAACTTTTAAAGTGACAAATTGCTAAATGCAAAGAAGATAATGAAGATTATTTTTTGATAGAAGATGAATTGTCCCTAAACCAGACAGAATTAATTATTTTATTTAATCATAATGACTGGGTGTTAATAGAAATAGCACAGTTTCAATTTGCACAACTGGCAAATAAATAACTCCATTTGTTAATTGTTAACTCTAAAATGCGTTGTTTCAGCTTCAAACATTCCAAAATAAACGTTCACTGTCTGCCAAGTCTAAACTTCGACAACAAGCATGATTCTTGACAGAAGTATATATAATTAATAAAGTAATACGGTAGTGACATAAATAGAAATATGGCAATGTTTCTCAAGGTGTTTGCAGATGTTTAAAACGACTTCTAATGCTACTTTGATGTTGAGGATTACTATAGAAACAATAAACGTATTTTATTCCTGTTGGAACTGTATAATTTTCTCCGACATATTTAATTGTCTGCTTACATTTCCTTTTTAGTATTTTGCCCTAAGTACATTTACAGTCCATAGTGGTCCTTTATAATACAAATACATTACGCATTAAAATAACTATAAAATGATTATTTCTTCAGCTTAATAAATTAAACAGGCTCATGTTGAACAAGGTGTAAGCATTTCAGTTCAATCCTAAAAATATAATGATGCATAATATAAAAAATAACGTTTAAAAATCGTAAAAAAATTTTATATTAAAACATTTCAGTCCCAATTTTATTTGATTTGCTTAGGATTTACAATTGAGAAAAATGAATGAGTTATATTAAGCCATAAAGACGTTTATAAGTTGGTTTTATACAAATGAAATCCCCATTTAGGAAGCTACGAGTATAATTTAACTAGATCATAAATTTTAATGTTTAATTTAAGATATATAATCAATTGAAAAATTAAAGAGCTTGTGATTCTTTAGACTACATTGTTTTTTTTTATTCAATGATCCACAGGATTCCACAAATTAACAACAATATAAGATTATTATAAAGTATAAATGAGGATCTTGTATTTACTTTTACCAAACATTGAACGTAAAAATTAAAAATGAGGAACGTACACCTTTTGTTCCTTTTCGTAGATCATGACAATCTAATATATACAATAATGATCTGGCCATTGCTTAAAATATGCATATTATCATGCATTCTGCAATTCGTTCCTTATTATTTTTTGTACTATAAACCTGATTGTACCATGAAACATTCATGAGTTACCCTTTATTTTTAATCATTTAATAGCAGTTAAAATCAAATAATATGAAGCATCTAGTAAGCAAAGACGGCATTTATTTACAACTTAATCCAAACATAAGAGTTTTAAGAGCTTAATTAACATGTTTTTACAGGGCACGGTATTTAAATGTTTTCTTTAGTTCAACATTTGGTTTTTGGCCTGAACACAGAAATTGCTTTGCATAAATTCATCTCTTAGCTAAATACTGAAATTAAAAAAAATTTTTAGTGACAGGAGTATTTCTTGACATCTGTAAAGCTTTTGATACCGTTGATAATTCTATACTTTAATTTAAATTACAACAGTTGGGCTTTCGTGGAGTCGTGCTTGATTGGTTTAAATCTTATTTGTATGGGAGGGACCAATATCTTTCAATTGGGTCCAATAAAAGCTCTGTTCGAGAAATAAAATGTGGAGTGCCTCAAAAATCCATCCTTGGGCCAATTCTATTTTTAATTTTTGTAAATAACGAGTATTATGGACATTTAAAAGGCAATATTATTGCTTAAGCCGATGATACATCTATTTCATACACAGCCCCAACTGAAGAACTACTTATATCAAAGATAGAGATTATTAAGGCATTAATTTTCTCGTAACAAATTGTATTTAATGTTGAACAATTATATATATTAAATCTATCTTTTTCTCGTAATTTAACATGCCTAATAAATTCTACTCGATGAGTTGTTCAGTGCTCTTGTAGCAGTTTTACGCAGAGTAACTGTGTCAAATATCTAAGTCTATAATAGACGATAAGCTAAATTGGAAATAACATATTAATTTCTTGGGGAATTATTTATTGATATTTTTAAGAAAATGTTACTACCTAAGGCTATTGTGTCCTGATGAAATATTAATACAAATGTATCATGCATTCGTTAATTCAAAACTCAATTATTGTATTCCATTTTGAGTGAGCAGTTACATTTCATATTATAAACGTTTGCTAAAGATTCAAAAAACTTACATTAGAATCATTTCCTCTATTAAAAAAATGTAATATTTTATCTCTTGAATACTAATTTGTGTTTAAGGTTTTACTCTTATTCTTTGAAATTACAAGAAATCTGGGGATAGTAATTAGCCGTGATCATATCCGTACACACACCCCAACACGTGCAATAGTATTAACCCACCCACCCGTCCCTACACGAACAGTAATATTAACCCACCCACCCGCTCCTACACGAACAGTGTTATTATCCCACCCACCCGTCCCTACACGAACAGTGATATTAACCCACCCACCCTCCCCTACACAAACAGTGTTATTATTCCACCCACCCATCTCTACAAGAACAGTGATATTAACCCAACCACCCGCCCCTACACGAACAGTGATACTAACCCACCCACTCTCCCCTACAGGAACAGTGATATTACAATATTACCGTCCTAACATAAGGTATGCTGACAGAATAGACTGCCAAGATCGAACCTATCTTTATTTCAGAAAATTTTTTATTATTAGGTGTTGGGTCTTCGCCATAGCTGGTGAAGGTCAGAACCCCCAGGCCCTCTACCCTTCGGGGGAAGGGGCCAGTGTCAGGTTAGAAGCGAGAAGCAACGGACGCACTCAGCTCCGTCCTCCTTCTAATTTACCTCATTTCATTCCATTTTTTATCAGTGTCAAGTTAGAAGCGAGAAGCAACGGACGCACTCAGCTCCGTCCTCCTTCTAATTTACCTCATTTCATTCCATTTTTTATCAGTGTCAAGTTAGAAGCGAGAAGCAACGGACGCACTCAGCTCCGTCCTCCTTCTAATTTACCTCATTTCATTCCATTTTTTATCTGTGTCAAGTTAGAAGCGAGAAGCAACGGACGCACTCAGCTCCGTCCTCCTTCTAATTTACCTCATTTCTATTCCATTTTTTACCTTTCATAATAATTATTATAGATTAGTTTCTGGTATTATATTCATTGTTTTATTCATTCATATAAATTATAACAGTTCATATTAAGTGTTTAATAAACAGTCATTTTTACATTCCATTTTCATTATTTTATTTTTAACTTACTAACTAACCACCGTTGCGCATCAGCACGCAACCGAACATTAGGACCAAAATTTTACAATGAAATTTATAAAACAAACTAAATTAGAAATCTGATTATTCCCTTAAAAAGTCGTTAAATCAGTATTTAATTGGACTTCATAGTGGGTGATTTGGGCAGGGATATGTATTTTCCCTTGCGCGTTAATATTATTTTCAGAATATTATTATACACAGTTTTATGTATTATCGAAACAAAATGTGGCTATAAAAAATCACTTTTATTTAATTAGCATACAAGAATTATAGACATATAAATATTAGGATTATTGTTATTTTTGTATTTGTCACAAACCAAGAAATAATTTGAGATTTAAAATAACCAAGAAATATCATTATATACGTACTTATTTCCAAAAACCGTACACTTTGTACTTTCTGGGAAACTCGATGATTTTTTTTGTAAAAAATACAAATGTTGTTGGATTCATAGTTCTTAAGCTAAAAAACGTATCTACATTAATTATCTACATTTTAACTTAGAAATTAAGTAAAACTGGTTAATGAAGTTAAAAAAAATAGGATAGGCTATGTAAAAAGTGTAGTTGTGAGTAATTTGAATAATATGTTTTATGAAGCTTTTAAAGCTCGTTGGGTTGTTCATATAAAATATATTTGATGTATTAATATATAATATCTTTCGTACATGACAGTGATATTATATTGATAATAATATTACGCCAATTCATCTCTGAAAACAAGGAGATTTAACCAACAAAAAAAAAGTAAAATACTTTTTAGTTAAATAACAGCCCACGTTGGCAGTATTTTTATCACATATCGCAGCCTAGGACCCTATGTACTACTTATTTTGAACCTTATAATTTATGCAAGAGGAAATAAAATTATGACTATTTCAGTTCGTAGAGAGAAGCAAGATAAATTAGAGACGCCTTGGCCTGGCGTCACTGATATATTTTGGGACCTTAGTGGGATGCTGTGGTTTTGTGCATTTTTTCTGATCCATCCAATGCTTTGACACTGTGTACTTGTCATTCTTTTATACTATTTTGAGTATGTTTACGTTTGAAAATAAATTATTTATTTAGGATAATACTGCACAGAACCTACAAAGAAAGCACGACTACATAGTTCAATTGATAAAGACATGTCTTAAAAAAGAGAAACTTTAAAAACAAAATGTGTTTAATGTGTATTTTTTAAAGAGTTATTTTGAAACAAAGGCTTCTTGCAATGAGGGCAGGTTAAAACGTAATATCTTTCAATATATTTTGAGAAATAGGTGGAATCTGGCCTACGCACCCCGTTTCAATCTAGACCGTATTAAGTAGTTTAGATTGAACCCCGTTTTAGTCTGTTTATTACATACCACAATAAACTATCCATTATCACCGAGTTTAATCTGGCACATGCCTACTCATTTAATCTGCTTGATGTTACCATAATTTCTTTCCGTATATCTTTCCACCGATACTCCAGATAATATTTCCGTTATCACACGGCTTAATCTGTCCTCTTCGTTTTGATCAATCTAGCCAGAATGTCTCGGTTTAATCTGGCACACGCCTGTCCATTTAATCTGATGTTACCATTATTTCTTACCATATGTCTTTCCACTGATACTCGAAATAATATTTCCGCTATCACTCGGCTTAATATGTCCTCTTCTTCTTGATTAATCTAGCCAGAGTGTCTTGGTTAAATCTGGCGCATGCCTACCCATTTAATCTGATGTTACCATTATTTCTTACCATATGTCTTTCCACTGATACTCGAGATAATATTTCTGTTATCACTCGGCTTAATATGTCCTCTTCTTCCTGATTAATCTAGCCAGAGTGTCTTGGTTTTATCCGGCACATGCCTACCCATTTAATCTGATGTTACCATTATTTCTTACCGTAAATCTTTCCACCAATACTTGAGATAATATTTCCGTTATCACACGGCTTAATATGTCCTCTTCTTCCTGATCAATCTGGCCAGAGTGTCTTGGTTTAATCTGGCATATGCCCCTATTTTATCCACCTGTTGTTATTAGTTTATAATACATCTATTGTTGTCAGCTTAATCTAGCCGGAACTATACAGGATTTCTTGTATAGTTTTTTACCTGGTTTAATTTTAACCTTGTAATTACTATTTTAAGGAGAGGGAGAGAGAGAGAGGGGGAGTGAGAGAGGGGGAGAGGGAGTGAGAGAGGGGGAGAGAGAGAGAGAGAGTAGTTTATTAGTAACCCAGTAAACAAGGTGACCAAAGGTAAACATATCGACTTAATTATCGAGAAATCAAACCTGCGTTAATTATGTCTTATTTATTAGGTTTCATTGACGATATTCAACCACAATTTTTTCATTAAAGTTTTTTTTAATTATTTAAATGTTCTAATTAATTTATATAGTTTACTTTAAGGATTATTTACCTCCTTTTTGGTCTTTAATGGCTCCAATGACTAAAATGAGTCCAACTGAGATTCATTTCGTTATAAATTGCTGCCAGTTATTAAAAATGCAAGTATATAAATTTGCCAGAATTCATCGTCTTGTTATGTTTTTCCAATTGTAAGCAATCAACATTCAGATCTAAGAGCCTTAATATTGATTTTGACTACACAGCCTTAGAAATAAGTAAGTGCCTTAGAAATAGAACAGCCAGTATAATGTTACTTCAGAGAATGGAATATAAACGCGAACATCTGCCAGTAACTCGATTGAATTACGGTTTTGCACTCTGAGATAACATTGTTGGTAGATAATATGATCGAAGCCGACTGTAGTGATGCTTAACTAAGTTAGAATGCAAAGCCAGTCTGATGTGCTATTCAAACTGATCCTCTACCGAACGTAATCAATCATTTTATATTAAAAGCACATTATTTAAACTGTATCCTTTCTTGTACCTCTGACAAAGATTAAGTATTGAAAGACATTTTGAAGATTAGACATTCTAAACAAGCAAACGCGCACAAAACGATTACTATTCAAACTGATCCTCTAACGAACGTAATCAATCGCTTCGGATTAAAAACATAAGCAAAAAATTTAAAACTTTTATAATCAACTATATGTTTACCAAAATCTTCATAATAGTCACATAAAATAATAAACGTCTTTGCTCACCAAAACCTTTGTATTACCAAAGTTGCAATCAGTTGGAGAAGTGTAAAGAGACATTGATTACCCGCATACAACGACCCGCAGATTCAAACCGCACAGATCATTGGCGGGCGAGGAGAGCATAACTATTCGACATGCATACTATATGTTTAGTGAGCGAGATTATAGATACACAAGTGTATGTCGTAATGATTATTTCAGTGTTATTTATTGTCTCGTAAAAAATATGGCATAAGATCAAATTTCTATTCGAATAATAATGCTTCTAGTGCGACTGTTACGAATGTGTCCCCGTTTCTTGCAGCCTGGTTCTGTGTTCAAGCGGCGAGAACAGGTTTATCCAATTTTTTTTTATTTATTTATAAACATAGTTCAGGTGTTAAAATAATTCATATAAAGTGACATATTTACAAGAATTAAATCACTGTTCAAATGTACGATCTCTTTATATTTACAGATAAGTGACAAATCAGTTTTATGAGGCTCAAGTTATTGGTAACTACTGACCAGCAATAATTTGGACATTGCAATCTTAGTATTCAGGCTTACCCAATTCCTTATTGGCTCTTACAAGAAAAACTAGGAAATAACCAATTAAATAGGTTCTTAACAAAAGGAAAATAATTCGAGAAACTTCTCCATAAAAATGTCGTCTCCCTTTATAACTCGTAATATTTAGTCAAGCCAAAATTGTTTTTTGATTTAAATAATGATAATTATTTGTAGGATATTTATAGGCCCATCTTTTAAGTAAAATATATTCTATTATTCATTTTTAATAAAATACATTCTGTTATCTATTTAACTAAAATCTGAAATTTTCGGTAGCAACCAGGTCAAGGACCAAGTTACTCGTAGGCTACTCACAACGTTCTTCATAAGTCAACCAGTTGTGACACACAAATCAAGATGTTTATCACACACAACCTAAATGTATTACGCTAAATTTTTTATTTGAAATGTACAAATACTGAAAGGTATAAAATACTACTGTGCCCACCTATATACGTACAATAATGACCCACCCACCCACCCAAACACATACAGTGGTGATGTACAACCCACCCACACATACATTTACGGTGTTAATGACCCACCCATACACGTACAGTAGTGATGTCAAACCCGCCCCACATGCACTTACAGTGTTAATGACACACCCACCCACCCATACACGTACAATGGTGACAAACCACCAACCCACCCATACACGTATGGTGGTAATAAGCACCTTCGCAACCATACACGTACAGTGGTGACGAACCACCCACCCACCCATTCACGTACAGTAGTGATGTACGACCCACCCGCACATACACTTACAGTGGTATTGACCCACCCACCCACCCATACACGTACATTAGTGATGTACAACCCACCCACACATACACTTACTGTGTTAATGTCCCACCCACCCACCCATACACGTACAGTAGTGATGTACAACCCACTCACATATAAAATTACGGTGATACTGACCGATCCAACCAACAAAACACGTACAGTAGACTAACCCACCTACCTCCAATCCACGTTCAGTAGTACTGACACACACATTCTTAACTATACACGTATAGTAGTACTGACCCATCCACCCACCCATACACTTGGAATGAAAATTAATTTTTTCCATTCATAATAAACATGTACAATACAGTTAGTTGTGCGTACGGTTATTAAATTCTGAATCACAGGCTGCAAGTGAACAATTTCATTTTATTGTTTTATTTAAACGTTTACCCGGCCAAAGTAAATAAATTAAAACATTGTGCCCCAATACTCCCAGTAAAACACTGTGCATTCCTGGAATAGAAAGATATAGTGTTTTGACGATTCTATATAACGCGTGAAATTAAAAAATAACGTTTTATATGTAAAAGAATTTTAAATTTTTGATAAACGAGTAATGAAATACATACTATTATAAAGGCTAATCTATGGACGGTTTGCCATTTTTTATTCAAGGAAAATTTAAACATATTATCTATTGATGTTTTATATACAAAACTTTGGGGGAGTGGTAACCCCTACAACAAATTTACAATTGAAAGATATTTGTTATAATATGACATGTAACTAAATCTTCTTTTAACGACTGTCATAAACTTATCGACAAGTCATGAATCTGAAACACGGGATCTGAATGGGGATTAAACTATAGGAAATTTGAAGCTTCGCTCAAGTGTTATGGAGCTCTTTTTGGCGGACGAAATAAAGATTATTTTCATAGACTATATAATTGATTACATGAGGCTTTTTTACCAGCACCTTCAAATTTTATATAAGGCTGTACAATTTAAACATATTATGTATCAGATACCAATAGAACAGAAATGTCTTTTATTTTATTACTATGTATGTTTTCGTTGTAAGAAAATAGTGTAACCGCTTGCTTCAATATCTCACATATTCTACCATCTTTACATAAAAGAGTTGCATGATCCACATGTAGTCTTTTCTTTTCACTCAATTCCGTATGTTACAGGTCTTGTCTCCACTAGTTTGGAATTCGATACAGAGAGAAATAAGGATAACGGTAAATGAATAGCATGCATTGCATCCTCAGAACGTCGGTCAACAGCAGACGACTGAGATGTACTGCCACCATTATGTCAGCCACCTGCCGGATCAAGCTTCTATTGATCGCATAATTCATGAGCTACGAGCACCCAGTACTAATCTCCATCCAATAGCATAATTTATGACCTGGGTACACCCTTTATATCACATAATTCATGAGCTTTCAACACACATAATAGCTTACCAAACGATCGCGTATTACATGAAATTCCAGCTATCATTAACTGTAACAATTTTAATCTGTACCACGAAGAAGCGCACATTATAACACATAATATAGACTATTTAAGTCAATGAGACTTGAACTCGGATTTAAAAAGAGTCATCACAACAAAAATAATTCCAGAAGTAAATACACTTTAACAGAGTATCAACCGATACGTAATTCATGAGCTAGGTACCACATTAATGCGAACTATCACAACGTAGTTACAGAGATTACAACCCATTACAGTTTACCAAACTAATACGTAATTCATGAGCTAGGTACCACATTAATGCAAACTATCCCAACGTAGGGTTACAGAAATTACAACCCATTACAGTTTACCACCCTAATACGTAATTCATTAGCTAGTCATAACATTAATGCGAACCATCCTAACGTATAGTTACAGAGATGACAACCCATTACAGTTTATCACCCTAATTCGTAATTCATGAGCTAGGTACCACATTAATGCAAACTATCCCAACGTAGAGTTACAGAGATGACAACCCATTAGAGTTTACCACCCTAATACGTAATTCATGAGCTAGGTACCACATTAATGCAAACCATCCCAACGTATAGTTACAGAGTTGACAACCCATTACAGCTTACCACACTAATACGTAATTCATAAATTCACATTAATGCGAACCAACCCAACGTATAGTTACAGAGATGACAACCAATTACAGCTTACCACCCTAATACGTAATTCATGAGCTAGGTACCACATTAATGCAAACCATCCCCACGTATAGTTACAGAGATGACAACCCATTACAGCTTACCACCCTAATACGTAATTCATAAATTCACATTAATGCGAACCATCCCAACGTATAGTTACAGAGATGACAACCCATTATAGATTACCACCCTAATACATAATTAATGAGCTAGGTGGCACATTAATGCAAACCATCCCAACGTATAGTTACAGAGATGACAACCCATTACAGTTTACCACCCTAATACGTAATTCATGAGCTAGGTACCACAATAATGCGAACCATCCCAACGTATAGTTACAGAGATGACAACCCATTAGAGTTTACCACCCTAATACGTAATTCATGAGCTAGGTACCACATTAATGCAAACCATCCCAACGTATAGTTACAGAGATGACAACCCATTACAGTTTACCACCCTAATACGTAATTTATGAGCTAAGTACCACATTAATGCAAACCATCCCAACGTATAGTTACAGAGATGACAACCCATTATAGATTACCACCCTAATACGTAATTCATGAGCTAGGTACCACATTAATGCGAACCATCCCAACGTATAGTTACAGAGATGACAACCCATTACAGCTTACCACCCTAATACGTAATTCATGAGCTAGTCATAACATTAATGCGAACCATCCCAACGTATAGTTACAGAGATGACAACCTATTATAGTTTACCACCCTAATACGTAATTCATGAGCTAGGTACCACATTAATGCGAACTATCCCAACGTAGTTACAGAGATTACAACCCATTACAGTTTACCACCCTAATACGTAATTCATGAGCTAGGTACCACATTAATGCGAACCATCCCAACGTATAGTTACAGAGATGACAACCCATTACAGTTTACCACCCTAATACGTAATTCATGAGCTAGGTACCACATTAATGCAAACCATCCCAACGTATAGTTACAGAGATGACAACCTATTATAGTTTACCACCCTAATACGTAATTCATGAGCTAGGTACCACATTAATGCAAACCATCCCAACGTATAGTTACAGAGATGACAACCCATTACAGCTTACCACCCTAATACGTAATTCATTTATTCACATTAATGCAAACCATCCCAACGTATAGTTACAGAGATGACAACCCATTACAGCTTACCACCCTAATACGTAATTTATGAATTCACATTAATGCGAACCATCCTAACGTATAGTTACAGAAATGACAACCCATTACAGTTAACCACCCTAATACGTAATTCAATGAGCTAGGTACCACATTAATGCAACCATCCAACGTAGAGTTACAGAAATGACAACCCATTACAGCTTACCACCCTAATACGTAATTTATGAATTCACATTAATGCGAACCATCCTAACGTATAGTTACAGAAATGACAACCCATTACAGTTAACCACCCTAATACGTAATTCATGAGCTAGGTACCACATTAATGCAAACCATCCCAACGTATAGTTACAGAGATGACAACCCATTACAGCTTACCACCCTAATACGTAATTAATTTATTCACATTAATGCAAACCATCCCAACGTATAGTTAAAGAGATGACAAGCCATTATAGATTACCACCCTAATACATAATTAATGAGCTAGGTGGCACATTAATGCAAACCATCCCAACGTTTAGTTACAGAGATGACAACCCATTACAGTTTACCACCCTAATACGTAATTTATGAGCTAGGTTCCACAATAATGAAAACCATCTCAACGTATAGTTACAGAGATGACGACCCATTATAGATTACCACCCTAATACGTAGTTCATGAGCTAGGTACCATATTAATGCAAACCATCCCAACGTATAGTTACAGATGAAAACCCATTACAGTTTACCACCCTAATACGTAATTTATAAGCTAAGTACCACATTAATGCGAACCATCCCAACGTATATTTACAGAGATGACAACCCATTACAGTTTACCACCCTAATACGTAATTTATAAGCTAAGTACCATATTAATGTGAACCATCCCAACGTATAGTTACAGAGATGACAACCCATTAGAGTTTACCACCCTAATACGTAATTCATGAGCTAGGTACCGCATTATTGCAAACCATCCCAACGTATAGTTACAGAGATGACAACCCATTATAGATTACCACCCTAATACGTAATTCATGAGCTAGGTACCACATTAATGCAAACCATCCCAACGTATAGTTACAGAGATGATAACCCATTACAGTTTACCACCCTAATACGTAAATCATGAGCTAGGTACCACATTAATGCAAACCATCCAAACGTATAGTTACAGAGATGACAACCCATTATAGATTACCACCCTAATACTTAATTCATGAGCTAGGTACCACATTAATACGAACCATCCCAACGTATAGTTACAGAAATAACAACTTATTATAGATTACCACCATAATATGTAATTCATGAGCTAGGTACCACATTAATGCGAACCATCCCAACGTATAGTTACAGAGATGACAACCCATTACAGCTTACCACCCTAATACGTAATTCATGAGCTAGTCATAACATTAATGCGAACTATCCCAACGTATAGTTACAGAGATGACAACCCATTACAGTTTACCACACTAATACGTAATTCATGAGCTAGTCATAACATTAATGCGAACCATCCCAACGTATAGTTACAGGGATGACAACCCATTACAGTTTACCACCCTAATACGTAATTCATTAGCTAGTCATAACATTAATGCGAACCATCCCAACGTATAGTTACAGAGATGACAACCCATTACAGTTTACCACCCTAATACGTAATTCATGAGCTAGTCATAACATTAATGCGAACCATCCGAACGTATAGTTACAGAAATGACAACCCATTACAGTTTACCACCCTAATACGTAATTCATGAGCTAAGTACCACATTAATGCGAACCATACCAACGTACAGTTACAGACATGACAACCCATTATAGATTACCACCCTAATACGTAATTTATGAGCTAGGTACTACATTAATGCGAACCATCCCAACGTATAGTTACAGAGATGACAACCCATTACAGTTTACCACCTTAATACGTAATTCATGAGCTAGGTACCACATTAATGCAAACCATCCCAACGTATGGTTACAGAGATGACAACCCATTACAATTTACCACCCTAATACGTAATTCATTTATTCTTAATAATGCAAACCTTCCCAACGTATAGTTAAAGAGATGACAAGCCATTATAGATTACCACCCTAATACATAATTAATGAGCTAGGTGGCACATTAATGCGAACCATCCCAACGTAGAGTTACAGAAATGACAACCCATTACAGTTAACCACCTTAATACGTAATTCATGAATTCACATTAATGCGAACCATCCTAACGTATAGTTACAGAAATGACAACCCATTACAGTTAACCACTCTAATACGTAATTCATGAGCTAGGTACCACATTAATGCAAACCATCCCAACGTATAGTTACAGAGATGACGACCCATTACAGCTTACCACCCTAATACGTTATTCATTTATTCACATTAATGCAAACCATCCCAACGTATAGTTAAAGAGATGACAAGCCATTATAGAATACCACCCTAATACATAATTAATGAGCTAGGTGGCACATTAATGCAAACCATCCCAACGTATAATTACAGAGATGACAACCCATTACAGTTTACCACCCTAATACGTAATTCATGAGCTAGGTACCACAATAATGCAAACCATCCCAACTTATAGTTACAGAGATGACAACCCATTACAGTTTACCACCCTAATACGTAAATCATGAGCTAGGTACCACATTAATGCAAACCATCCCAACGTATAGTTACAGAGATGACAACCCATTACAGTTTATCACCCTAATACGTAATTCATAAGCTAGGTACCACAATAATGCAAACCATCCCAACGTATAGTTACAGAAATGACAACCCATTATAGATTACCACCCTAATACGTAATTCATAAGCTAGGTACCACAATAATGCAAACCATCCCAACTTATAGTTACAGAGATGACAACCCATTATAGATTACCACCCTAATACGTAAATCATGAGCTAAGTACCACATTAATGCGAACCATACCAACGTACAGTTACAGACATGACAACCCATTATAGATTACCACCCTAATACGTAAATCATGAGCTAGGTACCACATTAATGCAAACCATCCCAACGTATAGTTACAGAGATGACAACCCATTATAGATTACCACCCTAATACGTAATTCATGAGCTAGGTACTACTTTACAGTGGTATTGACCCACCCACCCACCCATACACGTACAGTGGTATTGACCCACTCGCCGCCCATACACATACAGTGGTATTGACCCACCCGCCACCCATACACGTACAGTGGTATTGACCCACCCACCACCCATACACGTACAGTGGTATTGACCGCCCACCCTCCCACACACATACGGTGGCATTGCCCGCCCACCCTCCCACACACTTACGGTGGTATTTCTTACCCACCCTCCCATACACTTACGGTGGTATTGCCCGCCCACCCTCCCACACACATACGGTGGTATTGCCCGCCCACCCTCCCACACACTTACGGTGGTATTGCCCGCCCACCCTCCCACACACATACGGTGGTATTACCCGCCCACCCTCCCACACACATACGGTGGTATTGCCCGCCCACCCTCCCACACACTTATGGTGGTATTGCCCGCCCACCCTCCCACACACATACGGTGGTATTGCCCGCCCACCCTCCCATACACTTACGGTGGTATTGCCCGCCCACCCTCCCACACACTTACGGTGGTATTGCCCGCCCACCCTCCCAGACACATACTGCAGCAAAACGGCAGTCGGTGTGGCCCAATTTTTTCTGTACATGGGGGGGGTTCAATCTTAAATATAAGTCAATTTATATATCCTTGACAGAAAACAATATAAATTATATCAATTCGTTTCTCAATATAATACCTCTTTTTATAATAACTTACGTTATTATAGTTATTGTGTATTTATGCTCAGTCAATGACAAATAGCTTAGGGTTAGGATTTGATACAATCACATCCAATATAACGATGTACCCATGCATACACGTACAGTGGTAGTAACCCACCCGCCTACCCATACACGTACTGTGGTAGTAACCCACCCGCCCACCCATACTTGTACTGTGGTAGTAACCCACCCACCCAACCATACTCGTACAGTGGTAGTAACCCACCCGCCCACCCGTACACGTACAGTAGTATTGACCCACCCACCCTCCCATACACGTAGAGTAGTATTCATTCAGTAGTATTCATAACACTCTATGTGTATGGGTGGGCGGGTGGGTCATTACCACTCTATGTGTATGGGTGGGCGGGTGGGTCATTACCACTCTATGTGTATGGGTGGGCGGGTGGGCCATTACCAATGTACCAATACCATATGGTGATTGATGGTATTAGATCAATACCATAAATCAATGGGTATTGATCTAAATTATAGAAACTCTACCAACAAACAATATATAGTAACTCGTATATGCACGACTGATTAAGAACTGTAAACAACTCATTTTTACTACGATTTTTGTGATTAGGCGAGAGACCATCCAAAGGCGAAAGGCTCGTGATAAATATGACGCCCTACCACCGTACGTGTATGGGAGGGCGGGTTGGTCAATACCATTGTTCGTGTATGGGTGGGTGGGTGGGTCACTACCACCGTACGTGTATGGATGGGCGGGTGGGTCAATACCATTGTTCGTGTATGGGTGGTCGGGTGGGTCAATACCACCGTAAGTGTATGGGTGGTCAGGTGGGTCAATACCACCGTACGTGTTTGGGAGGGCGGGTGGGTCAAAACCACCGTACGTGTATGGGAGAGTGGATGGTTCAATACCATCGGACGTGTATGGGTGGGCGGGTGAGTCAATGTATACGTGTATGGGAGGGTGTATATTGTTAATGTAGGTTAGGTTGTCAATACCCTTGTACGTATGTGGATGGGCAGTGATCAATACCACTGGACGTGTATGGTTGGGTGGGTGGGTTACAAATAGTGTAGCTTATTCTGGACTATACAACACTAAGCAATCTCACTTCTACAGTTCTACTCAAAAGAACACAAGAACAGCTGGAACACCAAATTATTGAAAAGCTAGCAGGCTTTCGCCCCGGTCGGTTATTTCAAATAACAAGCATTTAATCTAAAAACAATCTTAAAACACAAATCACTTAGAAATAACCCAATAATTTGCAAATGTCATGGTTTAACTTTTCAGAGGAACTAGAACATCAACCAATCGCTGACAGACAGTGAACTTAATTATAAATCATGGGAAAGATATCTAAACTTTCTCTCATAAAAACTAAAGTACGTCAAGGTATATTCACTCCTTTTGTAGTCCCGGATAAACCCATTAAGGAATGAGAAAACATTTTTTTTTAATCGAGCTCACTGGAAATTAATTCATTAGTGGTACGTGCACAGAACCTATAACATAAAGGTATCTTGTGTAGGTACATTCCCAGGAAATGTAGCCCACACTTGCAAAAATAGGAGGACTCAATTTTTAATAATTTTATTTCGTGTTTTTAAAGTTGGAAGATATATTTATTACACACTTCTTTGCTGATTTTATACTTTGTTAGTTACTATGTAAATTATTTTTTTAACTCGTGGGAGTATCCAAACTTAATTCATAAGAATTATAGAGTTAACCATTAATGTAAAATTACTATTAGTTACCAAGTAACTCAGTAGCATTAGTAACTAATTCGGTTAAAGTGAAACAGTGACTGTCTCTAATGTCACAGTAATGGCTAAAGTTAAAAATAGTAGCTGGTGCAAAGCCAAAAAGACTAATGAATGGAATTATTATGAATGAAATAGTTAGCAGAAGAGCTACGTAGTAAGGATGGAGGCCACAGTTAATTTTAGCTCTTGGAACAAGATCTTCCAGATATTGACTCACTCCGTTTATGTGCATACAAATGCGGGCTTATAAATTTCTCCGAGGAAATGAAATGAAAACCATCTTTATTTTCTAAGGTGAGGTTATGACTAGACAGTCCTATCTACCTCACCACCCATTACTTATCCCATTACCTTATCTCATTACTTTATCATAATAAACTTACTATTACTACAAAAAAATTACTATTAATATAATATAAACCAATTTCAACAAAGAACGTTTAACCCTAAATCAAAAGGCTCAAAATAAGTTTATTATTTGTTGTAGTATGCAGATATAAATATGTTATATAAACTCCAAAGCTTCCAGTGTCAACTGTGTCAGAGTTTCAGTCTGATCATTAAACACTGAGGATGTCTCCTCTTAGCATGTACGAAACGTTTGGACTATATGTTCATTTCGTAAATTATCCCTCTACCAGCCAATTTGGAGAGTATTAATGACACCAGCCGCTTAAAATTAAGAATTATAATTGTAAACATTTAAAAGGTAAGTTATATTCACTTACGTCATACACTTTATTATTATGTACTCTATATAAAGCGTATTATTTGTTGTCAGCTACAATTTAGCAATTAAAAAAAAAGCATTAATATACAATATATTTGGAGCAAGCTCCAAAATTCATGTTATTCCTCAATAAGTGATCTCATATCACAAAGATAAATCCAATTCATCAAGCCATTTAAGACCTGCCTCACTGATTCTATTTATGCTAGCTAATCCCTCCGTAAAAGAGCGCAGGGGGCACTCTGTGACTATGTGATCCATTGTTTGGATGGGCTACTCGAAATGACATGAGTGATCTAGAGTCAATCCCCGCTTATATTTTGAGTAGGGATTGACAACGAAATATCGATGTTAGTATCGATAGTTTCTTTCGATAATATCGGACATCGATCATTTGGTCTGATATATCATATCACAATAAAATTACGTTATTCTCTGTCTTCAAAATCATCAATTCAAAAAACACTTTTAAATTGCCTTTTATGCTTACTAAACATTGAAATAATAAAGTAACTTTATTTAGTTTTTTACGTGAGGTTAGCGCACTAAAATATAGTTTATTGTAGATCAGTGGCTGGAACAGGTAAATGAAGTTCTGTGTGAGTTGGCACGTTGACTCTAACATGCCTAATTTGAATGCCTTATTAAATTAAGTTGTTTAATTTTTATTGTTTTTAAAAAGCCCAAAGGCATTTTTAAATGTGAAATCAAAAATAACAGTATTATTAAATTATTAAAATGTTCTTATTTTGAATTTTTTTCATTCAATGTCACAGACTACAACTTGTTTCGTGTAGTTAAATGTATTTCATTTTTACATCCAGTAGCTATTCTAAATAGTGACAGCGAAACATAAGTGTATTTTTGGCCATTACATAAGAGTTAGTGCATCATTTTAAACAGATCAAACATTTACCTACATTTCTCGGCAAACCTCCATATCAGCAATAAAACAGTCAGTATCAGCATTTGCATATTTATTATTATGTTACTAAATACCCTCTCAGCACAAAAACATCGCAGTACAATGAATAATAATGAAATATATCTGTTAACGTCACTAGATTCATTTGTAACCTCAAAAATATATAGTAGTTTCGTAAATACATTTGTCAATACTCAAGCGCGGCGCGAGGCGCCTGCAGAGTACATGATACTTCGTACTGCTACGAAATGTCAGCTAGGAGATTGAGTTCGGGGAGGGGGAAGGCCGCGACCTTGATTGGAATGCGGAAAGCTCGTCACTAGGTTATCACATCGATGATTATCAGTCGTTTGAATGGCTTTAAAGGGATTTAAATGTCCGCGCTTCCTTCACTCACAGCTTTAAATGTTGTACTGTAAACGACATAAATGATGTTACTTGGGGACTTTACCGCTACTCAAATTTATCATTTTTAGTGATGGCAACGATATATCGATATATAAGATATCGATAATTATGTTTCGATATATCGAATTGTTAGAATTGATACTTTATATAGCTATTATCGGCCAAATCGATATTTTCATATTACCATACATCATATCACTAAATATTTACGTTATTCTCTCTCCTCAAAATCATCACGATGCGAAAAAAAACATTTAAATTGCCTCTTATGCCTCGAAATAATAAAGTAACTGTATTTAGTGTTTTTACGTCAGATTAACGCACAGCATTGTAGTTTAATGAATTACTTTGGTTAACGTTTAGTGTTTTTAAGAAGCTTAGTGGCATTTTTAATGTGAAAAATGAAAATTACTATGTTATTATTACATTATTCTTTTATAATTACAGAATAATTTAAGGGATGGTTATTCTTACTTTAAATTTTTTTCATTCGATCCCACAGACCACAACTTTGTTTGTGTAGATATATGTATTTCATTTTTACATTCAGTAGGCTATTCTAAATAGTGACAGCAAAACATGAGTGTATTTTTGGTCATGACATAAGAGTTAGTGTTTAGTTTTAAACAGATACTGTACACCATTTACAATTCGATACATCGGTTACTCGATATATCGATATTTTGTTTGCAATATATCGATATGTTGAAAAAGTTTGCCATCCCTAATTAAGGGCGGTGATGTTCGCACCTGTACGTATATATGTCCCTGTATATATGTTTACTACGGTATAAACACTACGGTCTCAAGTTAGTGTCATATGCTTGTTGCCCACAATTCTCCCTAAGGAATCATGTAACATAAGATCCCTAGATTATCATGTCATCACGTATGATTTGTAAAAACAATATTTAGAACATTAGTCATGATTGTTATCTGTGGAAAAATACTAGGTAGATAACAAGATATCACAGTATACACGGACGGTGGTATTGACCCACCCACCCACCCATTCACGTAGAGTGGTATTGACCCACCCGCCTACCCATACACGTACGGTGGTGATGACCTACCCACCCACCCATACACGTACATTGGTGATGACACACCCACCCACCAATACACGTACAGTGGTATTGACCCACCCGCCTACCCATACACGTACGGTGGTGATTACCCACCCGCCCACCCACAGACGTAAAATGGAATTTTTACGTTTAATGTTTAAACCTGTACGTACCCCTTGGGTAGTTCTGATCCCCCGCTACGGCAGCCACCACACATAGGACTGTTGATAGCTTGATGAGGAAGACTCAAGCGAAACCTCGTGTACATTCATCGACGAGTAACGGTGTCTTTCCTTATTTTATGAAACACTCAAATTTTTCAGCTATCCAACTTTGTTAGAAACATCAAAATATTTCTAAAATATCCTAATTTTCAGAAAAAAAAGCAGATTCTCATTCAGGCTGGTTTAGCGTTTACTACTAAATTTTGAACTAAGCTGTCCTAACACCCTGTCGTTTTACCACACTCACCTGGATTTATTTATTTAATTGTATTCTTATTATGTACAGTTAAACCTTAAGTGATGCCGTATTCAAATATTTCTTTAAACACTAAATCTTCCAAGGCCTAAACATTACTTTCGCAAATTTAGATTCAAGAGTATTATATTAATTTGACACGTCTCACAAGTGTGCTGAGTCTCACGATATATGCTGAGTCTCACAAGTGTGCTGTCTATATAAAAAATGTTTACATTGTCAAAAACAATTCAAAATAGTATATCTTAGATCTTAGGCTTAAGAGGTCGGTTTCTAACTAGAATCTATATTTTCCGGTGACAACCACGTCAAGGTGCTATCTACATTATGTACAAGATAATCAAATGTTTTTCGTTCATGCTGTGATGTGGCATCCTCAGCGATACCAGGGAGGATGCCACATCACAGTATGAGCGAAACGTTTGGTTATTTTCCTTGACGTGGTTGTCACCGGAAAATATAGATTCAAAATAGACACGTTTATTGGAAAAATCTTTAAAAAAACAAAACAAGCACTGTTACCCTATGACCTTTAAGTTAAGTGTACTATGTAATTAAATTTACTTTTATAAACATTCTTAATATTTCATTTAAAAAGAAGAGATGGAGAACACAAGAATTCAAATTGTAATCAAAAGGGGTGATAGAAACATTTTATGAAGTCGGAATGAATAAATTCATCTATTGTCTTAACAGTACTGTTTTTGTAACTGACTATTATTATAATAAATGTTCTCTAGATATATAAGAAAGTACAAATGTAAATATGTTCTTAGCGCATTGAAAATCAAACTTTTTACTAGATACGATATTTCTTCTTAGATTGTTCAAAAATTGAAAAAATATATTTATAATTCTTTACGTTTGGTGTAGCTTATAATAAAACTTAATTTTGCATTTGATTAAGATAAATTAAGAGAGTTTATATTGCTTTATATAAAGAATATTTGCAGGAACAACGTATTATACTTTCAATTTTTGTTTTCTTTATCAATGTCATATTCATATTTAATTCACATATAAGGATGGGAATTAACTACTAGCGGTTTATCACACCATAATTTCTTTTGCACAATACATTTTTAATTTACGAGTGTTAATACGATTCCAATAGGCCAAGTAAATAAATGCCTCTCCAAGTTGTATAATATTTCAGGAAGACGTGGACGAGTTGAGTAGTTTATGAATACAAAAATATAATATGACACATGTTTAAGTCGCCGATCTAAATATAAATGGGTGGAATGTTTAAAGGAACGGGCTAGCACCAGTCTAAAAACTAAACTTAGCTAGCAGGGAATAACTTCTTTTCCGTGACCAGGGATTCTCTGCAGCACGTCCGACGCTCTAAACCTAGTCCAACGATTTTTCACTGTGTTACTTCTCTTTTGACGTTTCTTTGTGTTACAAGAATATTTATAACACGACATAATGAAGGAATAACTTCTTTTCTGCGATCAGGGATTCTCTGCAGCACGTCCGACGCTCTAAACCCAGTCCAACGATTTGTCACTGTGTTACTTCTCTTTTGACGTTTCTTTGTTTTACAAGAATATTTATAACACGACATAATGAAGGAATAACTTCTTTTCCGTGACCAGGGATTCTCTGCAGCACGTCCGACGCTCTAACCTCAGTCCAACGATTTGTCACAGTGTTAATTGTCTTTTGACGTTTCTTTGTGTTACAAGAATATATTTATAACACGCTATAATGAAGGAATAACATCTCTTCTGTGACCAGAGATTCTCTGCAGCACGTCCGACACTCTAAACCCAGTCCAACGATTTGTCACTGTGTTACTTCTCTTTTGACGTTTCTTTGTGTTAGAAGAATATTTATAACACGACATAATGAAGGAATAACTTCTTTTCTGCGATCAGGGATTCTCTGCAGCACGTCCGACGCTCTAACCCCAGTCCAACGATTTGTCACAGTGTTAATTGTCTTTTGACGTTTCTTTGTGTTACAAGAATATATTTATAACACGCTATAATGAAGGAATAACTTCTCTTCTGTGACCAGAGATTCTCTGCAGCACGTCCGACGCTCTAAACCCAGTCCAACGATTTGTCACTGTGATACTTCCCTTTTGACGTTCCTTTGTGTTACAAGGATATTTATATCACGTTGTAATGGGAGTTTCAGTTACAACGATAGTAAATGTGTATGAAATAAAATAAAAACTGTACATTTCATTAGTAACGTTATAAAAATAAAAAAAAAACTGTTTTTAACAATCCATCATTTCAATTCATTTATTTTTAAATTATATTTCTTTTGCTTATTTCAATTCTCTGTAAAACTGGTGTGTTTTCTTAGTATGGAATCATCATATTATACAATCACTTTGTCAAATCGACTTCAGGAAGTGGTTTTTTTTTTTTTTTTTTTTTTTGGAATATAGTTTTCAAACTGTTTTCGTTTTTTCGTGATATTGTTTTGGTATTAGAAAGAAGCATTCAATGGAGAAAGGCGATGTAAATATCTATATTATTTAAACTTATTTATTATCTTTCTTTTTTTTAACAATTCCTCGTCATGTTTGAAAAGTGATTTTTAAGTGTGGGGAGGAAGAAAGAGTTATAGTTGTTGAAAATAGGATCGCAATCATAAGATAATTATTTTTTAATTTCGGTAAAATATATAATTTAAATCTAGTTCTCAGTCTACGCCCAGATATTTAACGAGTAACATCTCCACGCTCGTCACATAACCTGGACGTGGTAAATCACCGGATGATGACGGAAATCAGCTGGTATAAGATCAGCTGGGCAAAAAAAGCATCATCTGACCAAATATACAATCAGCTGATACAATAAAACCCCTATGACGTCAATTGATTGACATCCTCCCTCAAGAGAGCCCATGTTGGGACTCAAGTTTCCCTGGTACTTACGAATCCTATCGTATATATATATAAAATATATACGATAGGATTAAAGATAATAGTTTTTAATTACTACGCAGGGTAAAATAGTAAAGACATGGCCGTGAAACCGCAGCCATCTATTGTGTCGGCGATTTACCGCCAAGTTTAGTATTTCAGTTTTGGTAGTGATAAGTCCAATGCCAGATACTGGCTCGGGCCCTCAAATGGAGTCCTCGCTCCCATCTTAACTAGGTCAGCCTCTTCATTTCCTTCGAGGCCGCTGTGCCTCGGAACCCATCTCGATTGGACATTATTGAGGCGGGCCAAGGCGCACAAAGTTCGGAAAGATTCCCAAGTGAGACTTGAGGTGAATTGGCAGGAGTCAAGTGCTTTAAGAGCGGCTTGACTGTCTCACATAATACAGATCTGTTTGCCCCTGACTTGTCTTACTAGTCCCTGTTGGGAGCAGACAAGGATGGCAAAGATCTCGGCCTGGTACATCGTACAGTACCTCCCCAGACTACTCCATAGGCGAGTCCCAGTAGAGGGACAGTAGACCCCGTACCCAGCCCCACCCTACACGACAGAACCAGATGTGTACCAAATGATTTCTGTAGGTGGCGGGATTATATCTACAAAGGAGATGACATAGTCCTATTCCTAAACCCATACCTATATCCAAACGAAAAAAAAAAAAACAAAAAAATGTTCCTAAAAAGTACAATTGACAATTATGTCTTATGATAAAGTTTGGTTGGATTAAATTTTCTTTATCAATAATTATTCTAAGCATCTAATTCTGTATCCTACAAAAAGAACATTGAACGGTATAAGCAAAACACGTAATTTTAGTAGCAATTGGAAGTTGATAGACGGTGCATTAAGAAAAGCCAAGCAGAATAGTTGTTTAGAGCAACTCCGGCGTACGCTCTTGGGAAATGGCGAAACTTTCTACTAGTAGGTTCCCTCTTTGTTTATGTTAGAAGTTGGTTTAACGACGCAAATTGTAAATCTAGATGTATAAAATCAGTGATTCGAAAAGTGACTCCAACTCCCGTTTAGTATAAAATCATCGATTGCCTTTAAATTCTCGATAAATTGGATTTAATATCCGAAAGATTTCTTCGTACCATTCAATACATTTTTGTAGCCTGATCCCTCACTCAATGAATGTCTCGTTCTTTTCTTCAACTTAAAATTCAACTCTGACAATAGTAATTGTTCTTTTCAACATTTCGTAATTGGATACCTAATAAAAGTCTTAAGGTAACTCCCAGGTGGGATGGTTATGATTTTAACAACATTATCATTAGTCTCTGTGGGTATGTTTTAATTTCGTTAGTTTGTTTTTCTTGTAAATTTTCCATTAGATTGGAATAACGAACACAACTGAAATAAAACGGTCAACCTTGCGGAAAAGTAAAAAAGGACTAAATGCACTAGTTAAGGGTGTTCGATCAAAGATTATTTTTGAAATTTTAAAATAAATTAAAAAAATAAAACAAGTATAAAGTTGTTTAAATAAAATTGTTAGTATTCATATAAGTAAGAAATGTGTTACGGGAAAAAGCTCTAAACAATTTCTTTATGGAGATATGGCTGCCTAAAGTGACAAATTTGGCCTATTTGGTGCATAACTCATGAACAAATTGTGCGATATAATTTATTAACATTTTGAGAATATAGTGGACAAAATGTACTAATCAACATTTTGGTCCACTATATTGTTGATTAGTATTATTACATGGTTAAAAAATTATATGATTAATCTAAAAACAATTTTTTAAAATGTAAACAATTCTTTTTCTATAAATATTATTTGTTTAAACTTTGAGTTGAGATTTGTACAGTCATCTTTGGCTAAAAAAGTAGATTAATAATATATATACATATAATTCATTGCTAGAGTTTACTATAAATGTGGGAGTTATGCCCATCTGTCAAATTTGCTGGGCGGGGCAGGCGAGTGCTATGAGGGGAAGAGTGGGGAGGGGAATACATTGCTTGTTCGTTAGTGAGTCAGGATCTTTACTACTCTTAGCTGCAGTTGCGATAAAATATAGAACGAAATTCCTTACAGCGATAAAATGGGCGCCCGGACGGACACTCTTAACTAAAAAGTTGAACTAATTTACGTGAATAAGTAAAGAGTGAGTTAATATATACTTAACCCTGTACGTGTATGGGTGGACGGATACCTCGGTCAGAATCAATGAGTCTTTTATGGAATAAATTATTTTCTATACTTGGACCTAACTAAATACAATTGTTCTACTTAAAGTTAATACAGTTAGCTTTTCAGTATTAGACTATTAATAACATAAACATTATAGTAAAATAAATAAAAGTTATAAAGAATAAATTGCTACTCAGGACACGATATGTGGTTATATTGGTTGTGGACAGATATTAACTTGATACTCCACTTATCGAAGACGTGATGACCTACTTATAAGTAATGCATTGAACCTATCTTGGTCCACGTTTACCAAGGGATGGCAACGACATATAGATAAATCGGAAATATCGATAAATATGTTTCGATTTATCGATATATTAGTATAGATTTTTTTCGATAATATCGGCCATATTGATATTTTGGTCCGATATATCATATCACTAATATTGACGTTATTCTCTCCTCAAAATCATTACGATTCGATAAAGCACATTTAAATAGCCTCTTACGCGTACAAAACATAAATTTAAATAATAAAGTAACTTTATTTAATTTTTTACGTGAGATTAACGCACTAAAATGTAGACTAGTGAATTAATTTGTTTAATTTTTAGTGTTTATTAGAAGCATAGTGGCATTTTTAAATATGAAAAACAAAACCAACAATGTTATTACATTATTCTTTTATAATAATAAAAAGTATAAATTATTCTTATTTTGAATTTGTTTCATGCAATCCCACAGATTACAACTTATTTCGTGTAGATAAATGTGTTTAATTTTTTAATTCAGTAGGCTATTCTAAATAGTGTCATCAAAACATGAGTGTGTTTTTGGTCATGACATAAGAGTTAGTGCATAAATTGTGGATCATCCATTATTTGACGTGAAGGTTTACTGACCAACCTAAAATAATTATTTATTTGGCGCAGAGTGCATTTAAAAAATTGAATTTTAAACAGACAAATGATTCACAATTCGATATATCGATTACCCAATATATCGATATTTTTCTTTAGATATTATCACTATATCACTGTTTGGTTTGCGATATATCGATTAATCGAAATATCGATATGTTGTAAACATTTGCCATCCCTACGTTTACCAGCACTGCACTGATGCATACTTCTTTAATGTTAATGAAATTTCGAAACAAACAAGATCAGTTTATATTTCCCTAACGCAAACTAACGAAGAAATTAATGACTTTATTCTAATCTCTAAATTCTTATGAATTTTAGATAACAATAAAATCACTATTCTTTAAAGAAACACCTTAAAAAGTCTCAAAAGGTCTTAAAGATCTCTGTGAAGGAACAAGATTTTCAAACAGATCTTTCTTGACAGAAAAATGTATTACATAATGTTGTTTATAATTTGCAACAGTACTCCTTAAATTGGTTTGTCTTAAATTATGGTATATATTCTTTACAGTTCTCGATCGAATAATATAGTAATAACTGTCAGAGCCATAAAATTAGCAGTATTCCTATTGTTCCAGATAAAACATATATTATAATCTCAGTCTCCCTCAATGACATTTTTACACATATCTTCAGAGTTGTCCTATGTGTAAATTATCCAAGGGTTGACAACGATATATCGATACATCGGAAATATCGATAAATTTGTTTCGGTATATTAGTATCGATATTTCTTTTCGATAATATCGGCCATATCGATATTTTGATCCGATATATCGTATCACTAAATACTGACGTTATTCTTTCTCCTCAAAATCATCACGATTAGAAAAACCCCCTTTTGAATTGACTCTTACACGTACAAAACATGCATGGAAATAATAAAGTAACTTTACTTAGTTGTTTTATGTGAGCTTAGCGCACTAAAATGTAGTTTATTGTAGACTAGTGGGTGGAACGGGTAAATGAAGTTATGTGTGAGTTGGCAACGCTGACTCTAGGATTAATTTGTTTAATATTTGGTGTTTATAAAAAACCAAATGGGATTTGTAAATGTGAATTACAAAAATAACAATTTTATTACATTATTCTCTTATAATTGACATAACAATTAAAATTTTAACTAATCTTATTTTGAATTATTTCATTCAACCCTACAGACTAAAACATGTTTCATGAAGATAAATGTATTTAATTTTTACATTCGGTTGGCAGGTCTAATAGTGACAGTAAAACATGAGTGTATTTTTGGTCATGACTTGCGATATAACGATAATTCTATATATCAATATGTTAAAAATGTTTGCCATCCCTGTAAAAATGGTTTTGGTTTTACAGGTGAGGGTTTTTTTGTTTTAAGTAGCATCTATGCCTACAAAAAGCCGTACGATATATGTATTTACAATATGTATATTAAACATGAACTGTTTTTTGTGTTTTTGTAACACCTTAAAAGATCTATCTAACAAATAATACGAAACATGTACGATTCGAACCTCGGCTTACAAAAAAATCTCAAACCAGTAGATCCTATCATTCGAAGTTATTTTTCTTCAATAAATTACAGTTAATGTCGGTGAGTCACAAGAATTCCTCTGAACTTCACACCTCTGTGATATTGAAGGCGCTGATTTCCACTGAAACAGCACAAGTAACGTAGTGTACATATCATAATTAGTAATTACGCCATGTACACTACATGACTTAAGATGTTTAAAGGGAAATTAACGCCTTCAATATCACAGAGGCATGAAGTTCAGAGGACTTCTCGTGACTCGCCGACTATATAAACAATTTCAATTTCAAAACAGATATTCTGTAAAGGATACCATAATCAATTTTCACTATATATTATTAACAATCACGTATTACGAGTATTCATTTGATTATTGAGAACAAAGGCAGTCACATATAACAAATATTAATGTGAATACTGAGAATAAAGGCAGTCACATATTATGAATTGTCATGTCAATATTTAGAACAATGGCAGTCACATATTACGAATGTAATATGAATATTAAGAACAAACGTAGTCACGCATTATGAATATTAATGTGAATATTGAGAACAAAAGCAGTCACATTATGAATATTAATGTGAATATTGAGAACAAAGGCAGTCACATATTATGAATATTAATGTGAATACTACGAACAAAGGATGTCACATATTACGAATATTAATGTGAATATTGAGAAAAAAGGCAGTCACATATTATGAATATTAATGTGAATATTGAGAACAAAGGCAGTCACATATTATGAATATTAATGTGAATACTACGAACAAAGGATGTCACATATTACGAATATTAATGTGAATATTGAGAATAAAGGCAGTCACATATTACAAATATTCAAGTGAATATTAAGCACGAAGGCAGTCACATATTACGAATATTAATGTGATTTTTGAGAACAAAAGCAGTGACACATTACGAATATTAATGTGATTATTGAGAACAAAGGCAGTCATATATTACAAATATTAATGTAAATATTGAGAACGAAGGCAGTCACATATTACGAATATTCATGTGAATATTGAGAACAAATGCAGTCATATATTTCAAATATTAATGTGAATGCTGAGAACAAAGACATTCACATATTACGCATATTAATGTGAATATAAAAAACAAAGGCAGTCACATTATGAATATTAATGTGAATATTAAGAACAAAGGCAGTCACATATTATGAATATTAATATGAATATTGAGAACAAAGGCAGTAACATATTACGAATATTAATATGAATATTGAGAATAAAGGCAGTCACATATTATGAATAATCATGTGAATATTCAGAACAACGGCAGTAACATATTAAGAATATTATTGTAAGTATGGAGAACAAAGGCAGTCACATATTACGAATATTATTGTGAATATTGAGAACAAAGGCTGTGACATATTACGATTATTAATCTAAAGATTGAGAACAAAGGCAGTCACATATTATGAATAATAATGTGAATACTAAGAACAAAGGCAGTCACATATTACGAATATAAATGTTAATATTGAGAACGAATGCAGTCACATATAACGAATATTAATGTGAACACTGAGAACAAAGACATTCACATATTACGCATATTAATTTGAATATTGAGAGCAAAGGCAGTCACATATTACAAATATTCATGTGAATATTAAGAACGAAGGCAGTCACATATTACGAATATTAATGTGAATACTGAAAACAAAGGCAGTCACATATTACGAATACTGATGTGAATATTGAGAACGAAGGCAGTCACATATAACAAATATTAATGTGAATACTGAGAACAAAGGCAGTCACATATTATGAATATTCATGTGAATATTGCGAAAAAAAGCAGTCACACATTACGAATATTATTGTAAATATTTAGAACAAATACAGTCACATATTACGAATATTAATATGAATATTGAGAACAAACGTAGTCACATGTTATGAATATTATTGTGAATATTACGAAAAAAGGCAGTCACATATTACTGAATATTAATGTGAATACTGAGAGCAAAGGCAGACATATACTACGAATTTTAATGTGAATATTGAGAACAAAGGTAATCATACATAATACGAATACTTATGTCAACATTGAGAACAAAGGCAGTCATATATTACAAATATTCATGATAATACAATGCTATATTTACGATTTTTGTGTTATTTTAATACTACTAAAAATACAGTGTTATTGAAAACCCAATTCAGTCCTACGGTATTCAGCCCAGCTCAACACGTAGAACACCTGCACTGGCCAGCCAGGATCGTGTGGTTTCCGGACATAAATCATGCTCGGCCGATAACGGTGTATAGATGGCCTGGACAGTAAATCATGGGACAAGTTTTATTTCCAAGTGGACCACATACATAGTAATGTAACAGTGCAGAGCTAAACTGTTCAAATAATAACATTATAAAATAGATAGTGTCTAATTTATGTTTAAAATAGTTCTGAGAGAGGTGAACAAAAAAGACTTACATATTTTGATTTAAGCTTTTTGATGCAGGTAGCTGTTCATTATTACTATTAAGAACGATTAATCAAAGTAACCATTTCTTCATAATTCAACAAAGGCAGTAACATATTAGGCCTACAAATGTTCATCTGATATTGAGAACAATGGCAGTCACTTATTAGAAATATTTATGAAAATATTGAAGTAACCAACTAAAACTAAATCAAAAAAGTGTTTACTAAGTTTCATACGAACATTTTTTAGGCCGATAATTAAAATTTAAGTTTTCCTAATTCCCCTACAAAATGCTAACGACAGACAATATAACAACCAATTACATTTATATGTTGCTATGATTGGGCGTTTTCTTGTGGAAAAGTAGTTAATAAAGAGTAAAAACTAATTTATGATTTATTAATCGTTAATATTAATTTACAAAATGTACATAATAATATGAGAAAATATAATCCCCGTTCAGTTAATTCAACACGCGAAGACCAATTCAACAATCTCTAAAACAAATGCCAGTTGTTTGGGCCCTTGTCACCCCAACCACCCAAAAGAACAGCCACGCTCGATGTTGCCTGACGTAATCTTGCGATAAGTAAACACGCCAGTTTGTCCTATACCATAAGTAATCTGGATATAGTTAGTTATATGTGGTTGAAATATTATCATATCGCTACATTTAATTATTTCTGATAACGCATCCTTATATATAAATTAATTAAATACGTTGAAAGTTGAGATGCACACTTATGCTGGTAGTGAAAATATTATGAGCTAAGTAAAATGACAAAGTATGAAACTCGGTGGTGTATGAAAAGTGAAGGGAGCGTGGAAAATAAATCATGGCGAACCGGAAAAGCTTTTGCAGGACAGACTGAGAAAATCCCCCAACTTACTACTTGTGCATTTGTGTGTTTTCGTTTTGTCGTTCGTTTATGCCAAGGGAATGATTTCTAAAATATTAATTTTACACTGTTAATAAATATCTTTTTACTAATTTCTAAAGCAGTAATAAATGCAGCTTACAGTACAAATAACATCGACCAATGTATTAAAGGCGAGGCTGCGTAGTTCCTTCCAAAACATGCTTTATTATTGAACATTAAAACTTTACTCTTTCCAACTCTAAGCGTTATTCAATATTAACTTTACATATACGGGCTAAATAACCATTATACAGAGTGTTTCTTTAACAACGCAACCCATGATTTGAAATAAAAATGACAAACAAAACATATATCTATAACATATTTTATTATTATTAACAATTATTACTACTATTTACATGATTTTAATGACATTTTTGTTTAGGTTTGGTGTTCAAATAAACCAACATTAGCATTTATACAATGTTCTGCCCTCTTTAGTAAATTTCTGGACACCTTTTTCAAAGATTTCTCAAACCATGTTTCTAGCCTCATGACATTGCACGAAACCCAAATAAAGTAAACAAAAAATCAACAATTTAAATCAGCTGATAGCCATGGAAGAAGTAGAACCAGGGCTACCAACCTATGAACTTGTAATTGTCTTAAACCTTTAATTTCTGTACTTGTAAATAGAGTTGATTTTTAAAAGAAACACCCTGTATTTCAAAACGTAACTGTAATTAAAATGTATTTGATTAAAACCTTTAAGCCATATAACAGTAATACTTACAAATCAAATGTCATTTAACTTTTTCTCAGCTACTATCCAAACAACATTTTACTTACGAAAAATTACGTTAGTTAAGGCGACCGGACGTATGGCAGTGAAAACTATCAGGGAAGGCGAAGTTGTGATATGTTGTTGGTCAAACAAACAGGCTAGAATGAATCGAGGTTTTAACTTTAATTCCCAAGGATTGTTAGAAATACAAAATACTTTGTATGTTACATTCAATAGTTCATCGTTACATAAAACTACCCAAAACGAAATTATTTTCAACAAGTAAAAAATTGGAATTATAGCTACATTAACGAATCACTTTACTAGCCAATTAAATAAGAATCTAACTAAATGAATATGAATAATCTTGAGTTGACCAACATTTGTAAAAGATCAAATTAAGATAAGTATAGTAGTGATTTCCTCTACAAGCTTATTTTTAAATTGTAAAGAATACAGTTTTACTATAAGGAATTTTGGATTATATATTTTTCATTGGTCTAAACATTAAAACGATTTTTAAACTAAGTGAATAATGTAAGTTATAAATAATAAGTATAAATAATAACATTAAATACAACAAATAATACTATAAAATCACATACTTAACCATAGATATAATGATAATTATAACGTTTTATGAATACATGTTCTGGAAAATTTAATAATTCAGTTCATGTACAATTATAAAATATATTTAACAATTTACAGAAACAAAAAACTAATTAACACAATAGCAATAAATAAAATCTAAAAAGAAAAAAAAGCATTTGTATAGAGGTCATAGATGTACACCTCATATTTTATTTTTGGCCTTCAAACTCAAACATTTCATGTATCAAGTGTAGAGAAAAAAAATCACAATTCTTGAAAATATAAAATAGTTAATACTAATTGTACAAATTTCCAGCAGCTACTCGATTGGTAAAACAAACTATAACAGATTATAGAAAAACACTTAATGTGTGAACTAGAATCTACATTTTCCGGTGACAACCGCGTCAAGTTACTATCTACAATATTTACAAGATAACCAGACGTTTCGCTTATACTGTGATGTGGCATCCTCAGTGGTTTCTCTGAGACTTCACTAAGTGCCTCTCTGAGTGGCATCCTCAGTTTCAGAGAAACCACTGAGGATGCCACATCACAGTATGGGCGAAACGTCTGGTTATCTTGTAAATATTGTAGATAATACCTTGACGTGGTTGTCACCGAAAAATGTAGATTCTATTATGACACCAGCCGCTTAAGCATAAGTTGTAAGGCTTAATGTTTTAATAGATGACTGAGTATGTCAAAAAGCCATAGAATATTATGAATAAAAAACACTTAATTTTTCAAGAAACATTGGAGCGGGCCATCAAATTAAATTTGTAACAACAAAATTCCGAAAATGAGGGTAAAAGGCAAACATGCCTGCCTATTTCAGGAAACACTTCAAACATCAAAATATACCCATTAATGTACCCACCCGCCCACCCATACACGTACAGTGGTATTGACCCACCCGCCCACTCATACACGTACAGTGGTATTAACCCACCCGCCCACCCATACACGTACAGTGGTATTGACCCACCCGCCCACCCATCACGTACAGTGGTATTGACCCACCCGCCCACCCATACACGTACAGTGGTATTAACCCACCCACCCACCCATACACGTACAGTGGTATTGACCCACCCGCCCACCCATACACGTACAGTGGTATTAATAAAGTGGTATAATAAAGGGTTACATTGCTTGACAATATGAGACCGTTCTATTGTAGAAAGTAAATATGCATATACCTGGTTTATGCTATACAACCAATATTATGTTTGTTTGATAAAAATAAACATCAATTTCATGTTCTGAGTTTAAGTATTTTTCATTCAAAAAAGGTACCAAAATGTCATGTTTTTAAGCTGCAATTTTTAAAAATGTCCCACAGACTCCCCAGAAAAAGTAGGATACCGGAAATTTAATGCATGGTAAACTTGTTACTTATACCATGTATCTGTATGGGTGATTTATTTGTTAAAATATATCTTTACACAATTAGAAATATTAACTCATATTACGACAGTGCAGACTTTTTTTAATTTATATCAAATCAGTACAGCGTTCATTTTATTTTAACATTATTTGCTTTTCACAATATAATCCGTCAACCGTTAATTTTAAATGTTGACAATCCTCAACGCCCCCAACAGCCCCCTCTCCATGCATGGGGAAACTGGGAGGGGGAAATAGTGGTACACATTATTTCATCTGGTAAATCGGTCTGAAATTGCGAACCCGTGAAAAGATGAAATGACACTTTTCATCAAACCCATACACCTATACACGTACAGTGGTACTGACCCACCCGCCCACCCTTACACGTACAGTGGTACTGACCCACCCGCCCACCCATACACGTACAGTGGTACTGACCCACCCGCCCACCCATACACGTACAGTGATACTGACCCACCCGCCCACTCATACAGGTACAGTGGTATTGACCTACCCACCCACCCATACACGTACAGTGGTATTAAGCGTGTTGCTACATGATCAGTTAGTTCCAGTATGTGCTTGCTGTGTTGTTGTTGCCCACACTCAGTCTACATTCTTTGTTTAACTGTGACTGTGCTCTTGCTTTTCTAGTTTTTACCCAGCTAAGAGAACATTGAAGAGCTGACAAATCGTATAATGCAACCAAGAATAAGCACTGTATTACCCGCCCGCCCATACACCTACAATGGTATTGACCCACCCGCCTAACCTAACCTAACCTGTACGTGTATGGGTGGGCGGGTGGGTCAGTATCACTGTACGTGTATGGGTGGGCGGGTGGGTCAGTATCACTGTACGTGTATGGGTGGGCGGGTGGGTCAGTACCACTGTACGTGTATGGGTGGGCGGGTGAGTCAGTACCACTGTACGTGTAAGGGTGGGCGGGTGAGTCAGTATCACTGTATGTGTATGGGTGGGCGGGTGGGTCAGTACCACTGTACTTGTATGGGTGGGCGGATGGGTCAGTACCATTGTACGTGTATGGGTGGGCGGATGGGTCAGTACCACTGTACGTGTATGGGTGGGCGGGTGGGTCAGTATCACTGTACGTGTATGGGTGGGCGGGTGGGTCAGTATCACTGTACGTGTATGGGTGGGCGGGTGGGTACATGTACAGGGGATAATACCACTGTATGTGTATGGGTGGGCGGGTGGGTCAATACCACTGTATGTGTATGGGTGGGCGGGTAGTGTCAGGCAAACGCTGGATTGATATATTTCTATTTGTTATGAAAATCTATTTCCTTGATAGACACACTACTAGTAAATGACTGATAATAAAGTAGTGCATCTTATTCTAACTCATATAATTGTTTAGAAGCACACTTATTTTTTAGGACGGCTTTTGTAAAATAGAATACAATCTTCCTGTAGCTGTGGCAAGTTCAAGCACTGAAAGTTTTCTGTGCAAAATAAGATTTAGGATTTAACCATCCTGAATCAAAAATACAAAAATTTACATGGTTTATTAAGACAAGGAAGCGCAAATAAATTGTTGGCAAGCAGAATCGGCTTCTGTAAAAGGTGGGAGAGGAAAATCCTCTTGCTACTTGAGTAAGCCAATGATAGTTTCCGGTACTTGCCTCCGTGTTGCCAAAACCAATACCACCTCGCGCGTATCTTGAGGCTACGCTAAGAGTATTCTTTCAATTGGGATAGTAAAGTATTAAACGTTAATTTAGCTGTGTTAACTATTATTACTGTATAGTAAATTATTATATATTTATTAATATACATGTAATACAGTGTTATAGAACTTTCTCCTATAGGACTTTGCATGTTTTAATGCTACTAGATTTTATTTTAAGGGTGAATTTAAAATAAGAACCATAAGGTCACGTACCCAGGGATGGCAAATATGTTCAGCATATCGATACATCGCAAACCAAATATCGATCTAGCGATAACATCAAAAGAAAAATATCGGGTAACCGATATATCGAATTATAAATTATTTATATGTTTAAAACTATGCACTAACTTTTGTCATGGCCAAAAATACACTCATTTTTTTGCTGTCACTATTTATAATAGCCTACTGAATGTAAAAATTAAATACATTTACCTAGACGAAACAAGTTGTGGTCTGTGAGGTTGAATGGAAAAAATGGAATATAAGAATAATTAGTTATACTTTTAATTATTATGTCAATTATAAAATCATAATGTAATTTTCACATACATTGTTCAAATACATTGTTATTTTTCACATTTAAAAATGCCATTACACTTCTTATAACTCTAAGCTTCCGCCCACTGATATCCACTACATTTTAGTGCGTTAACCTCACTTAAAAAAACTAAATAAAGTTACTTTATTATTTCAATACATGTTTTGTAGTATAAGAGGCAATTTTAATGTGTTTTTTTTTTCTAATCGTGATGATTTTGAGGAGAGACTAACACAAATATTTAGTGATGTGATATATCGGACCAAAATATCGATATGGCCGATATTATCGAAAGAAAATATCGATAGTAATATACCGATATCTCGTTACTACCCCAACATGTACCACAAGGAATGTTCTCAAATATGCTGCACCTAACCATAGAACAGTATATGGAGAAAAATTACCAAACTATATTGTTCCTTATTTGTATAATATGTTGCCCAAAAAGATAGAAAACCTAAATAATTACAATACTTCAATGATGGACAAAAAAGCAATCCATCAGTGGCTAATTATAGGAATAAACAAGCCTAACGATGAATGAAATACTGCTGTAACTGCAATCTATACTAACATACCTGAGAAATGAGTTGAAGTCTCAGACTGATTTAGTTCTGATTTTTTTCACACTCACTAGGTAGTTAGTTTAAATAAATATTTATATAACTAAATAAAATTATATAGATATAAATACATTTTTTCTTCTCGCTCTGTATACCCTATCGTATTATAATAACAAAACCACCTACTGACATGTACATTATTTCCTACTATTCACATAATCACTGCACTATCACACCAATTTAAGAGTCTGCAGAGGTTGTCGGACATGTTTTAATCCCATAAGATCAATGTTATTTTTTAACCAGACATACGATTTCGCGTATCCAAAATAAACAGTTATTTTTAAATGGAGTTTTTCCAAAAAGATTGCATTTGACCAAGAATGAAATTACACGTTGGAATTGCTTTGCGAATCCCTAATTAGTTTCATAGAAAAATATAAAAAGTTTTTAGTTTGAAGTATTTATTTTCACCTATTTTTCAAAACCAGGCGAATACATTCAAAATATCAAACGAAAACCCAACGCGCAACGTGATAGCGTTTAAAATGACACCTCATACACAACTTTTGATCAATAAATAATGAAAAATATGGATTCACAAATAACATTGTTCTTATGGGAATAAAACGAACATGGCCGAAAGCCTCTGCAGACTCATAACACAGAACCAAATCATCCTACAATATTGTTTGAGTAATGAAACTTCACAAATGCAGGTTAATTCATATTATTTATAATATTTAATTTCTTTTATTTATTTTTTTTTTTTTTTGTAAATTTATCATTCATTATAACGAATTTTTCTTGGAATAAAATGTGTACTGAAAGGGAACATTTATGACAACAACACAGTCCAGATAGATAATGACCCAGAAAAGGGCAATGTATCAACAATAAATATAAAATTAACATATCAAATACTGCATTGTTACAATTAATTTTACAGATACATATAATTCCGATTCAGAATTCAGGCAGTATTTTCAACAGTTAAATTACAGTAAAAAAACACGCTAAAGTTAAAAACTTTGTTTTTGTTTACAGTACAACATTACACTTCACCCACTGCCGATCTAAGTGTTGTTGAGGGAATAGGGCATAGAGTAGAGAGCAGGAATATTTTGGCAAACAGGATAAAATTATCTACAAACTTTCACTAAGTGTTTCTGTTGTAGCCACATTCCGCTGTTATTGTATTCAAACTTTCCATTTTAATGCATAGTTACGTCATATAATAAGCTGACTAAAAATTAAAATTACAATATATCTACATATATATATATATATATATATTCAAGTATTTTTTTTAAAGCGTTTTTGTTTTTTTGTTTACTTTAGTGTACCGGGTCTTGGACCGGTACAGTTTCGTTTTTCCGTCGTAGTCTGCCGGGCTGCCTGAGATTCGCTTTTGCCCAGCGTTTCGCGTAATTTGGTGGCCGTTGGCTTAGCTCTGTTTCGTTCCTGGTTCCAGCCTCGGTCAGGTGGTCCTGTCTGTTCAGTTTCTCTGCTGCCGATCAACTTGACTATGCGTGGCTGAGAGACACTAAAACGTAAGTGTTCATTTTTGTAAGTTTTAATATCTAATCACCCTTTTGGTGAAAATACTTTTGTTTAAATAATTTTCAACGGGCTTACTTGTGTTTTCAGAGTTTTGTGAAATTTATATTCTTTGTCTAGATGTGTTAACCTAGGTTCCAGCCACGTGCTCAATGTACATTTTTAGCATTAATTGTTTTTTATATCTGCCTTTATTATCAATAGTAGTTCTGTATAATGTTTTGTTGAACCTTTTTTTCAGTTGGAGTTACCGTTTTACCATAGTTTTGTTCTTTGCCAATAACCTAGCCTATCTGTACCTTTTGATTTTCATGTTATAACATATTGCTCCTGCTCTATAGCCTAGTTTTCAGTTTGTCATTTTTAGTTCCATATACGTCTTTTATAATTTGTTAATTTGTAATTTGTCTTAAATCTGAGTTTCCAACATAATTAGTCATAGCCTAAAAATTTATCTTTAATTATCAAGGGTGCTCCAATCATGTACAATTTTGTCTGTTCTTGTTTTGTTTTGCCATTTCATGTTTAGTTGTTATGTGTAATTTTTGTGGTTGTGGCTGGACTATTGTTAATGGCTGTGTTTGACTTTGCAGTCCAGGGTCCTCGAGTGGGACATTTTCCCTCAGCCGGTCGTCCGGGCAAAGTTCTACCATCCACACTGCCAGCCTGGCCTGAGGACCATGTATAGAGGCCATTGCTGACCCTGCTGCCCCACCTACATCTTTGGGTATGAGTCTTCTGTCCTCAGGTCAGTGCTTTCCATTTTGGTTTCCCGGCGGCTGAGCTGGGGGTTTTGTTGGTGCATCGTTTAAAAGAAAAAAAAAAAAAAAAACAAGTGCAATATAAAAAGAAAAAAAAGTTTGTAGAACTGTTTATGTGGCCTAGGCCTAAAACGTATACTTTACAGTGATTTATGAAACAGCCATGGGGGACTTGTATATTTTTTTATTAAAGGAATAAAACTGTTGAAATATACCAAGAACTTTTAATGTTAATATTTATTGTTATTTAGTTTAATTAGTTTATTTTCTTGTTACATTTGTTTAGATTTATATTTGTTAGGTCCCCATCGTTAAATCCTGTTATTATTTATTTGTATGTTTAGGCCTAGTGATCGTTATTATATTTTTTATTAAGTGTATTAGGGGGGTTTTGAAGTGAATTTTTACTAGAACGGTACCGGGTTATATTTTTTTTAAAAATTGTTTAATTTTTAATCTTTCACCAAAAGGGGATTATTGTTAACTTCTGATTCGGAGCTGCCCCGGGATTCCGGCTTACTCCCGGGCCTCGGTGGAATCAAGGGATGTGGGCCAAATTGCCGGTGTAATTGGTGAGACATCTGGTCCTTTGTCAGGCTCACCCGGTCAGTTCGGCCGCGGAACGAAGAGCTGCAAAGTTGTGCTATCGGTGGTCTGGTCCCCACCGCATCGACAGGTTCTTGTCACCAGTGACTGCTCTGCTGGTTGATCCCCAGTCAGGCAGGGTGTTTAGGAAAGCCCATGTGTCCCAGCTTAAGGCTTTCCGGGGAACGGTTGGTCCAGGAGTTGGTGTTCCTGGGGGTTTCTTGGGGCAAAGAGATTGATCACCTCTGCGCCCTAGGTGGCTGTTCTGAGAGAGTCTTCTTTCTCTCTCTTTTTTCTTGTCGGGCCCGACAGTCAGGGTAGTTTGCTCCCTGTTCGAGGGGTTTCCCCTCTTAGTTTCTCTTGGACGTCCTTGGAACACCACTCTTCGGAGGTCTTCTTCGTCTTCTGTTGGGTTCCCTGAGGTACCGAGTTTTCTCCCCTGCCTGGGTGTGTTGAGGTTTTGCAGAGGGAGGTTGTACCGGGTCTTGGACCGGTACAGTTTCGTTTTTTCCATCGTAGTCTGCCGGGCTGCCTGAGATTCGCTTTTGCCCAGCGTTTCGCGTAATTTGGTGGCCGTTGGCTTAGCTCTGTTTCGTTCCTGGTTCCAGCCTCGGTCAGGTGGTCCTGTCTGTTCAGTTTCTCTGCTGCCGATCAACTTGACTATGCGTGATTGAGAGACACTAAAACGTAAGTGTTCATTTTTGTAAGTTTTAATATCTAATCACCCTTTTGGTGAAAATACTTTTGTTTAAATAATTTTCAACGGGCTTACTTGTGTTTTCAGAGTTTTGTGAAATTTATATTCTTTGTCTAGATGTGTTAACCTAGGTTCCAGCCACGTGCTCAATGTACATTTTTAGCATTAATTGTTTTTTATACCTGGCTTTATAATTAATAGTAGTTCTGTATAATGTTTTGTTGAACCTTTTTTTTCAGTTGGAGTTACCGTTTTACCATAGTTTTGTTCTTTGCCAATAACCTAGCCTATCTGTACCTTTTGATTTTCATGTTATAACATATTGCTCCTGTTCTATAGCCTAGTTTTCAGTTTGTCATTTTTAGTTCCATATACGTCTTTTATAATTTGTTAATTTGTCTTAAATCTGAGTTTCCAACATAATTAGTCATAGCCTAAAAATTTATCTTTAATTATCAAGGGTGCTCCAATCATGTACAATTTTGTCTGTTCTTGTTTTGTTTTGCCATTTCATGTTTAGTTGTTATGTGTAATTTTTGTGGTTGTGGCTGGACTATTGTTAATGGCTGTGTTTGACCTTGCAGTCCAGGGTCCTCGAGTGGGACATTTTCCCTCAGCCGGTCGTCCAGGCAAAGTTCTACCATCCACACTGCCAGCCTGGCCTGAGGACCATGTATAGAGGCCATTGGTGACCCTGCTGCCCCACCTACATCTTTGGGTATGAGTCTTCTGTCCTCAGGTCAGTGCTTTCCATTTTGGTTTCCCGGCGGCTGAGCTGGGGGTTTTGTTGGTGCATCGTTTAAAAGAAAAAAAGAAAAAAAACAAGTGCAATATAAAAAGAAAAAAAAGTTTGTAGAACTGTTTATGTGGCCTAGGCCTAAAACGTATACTTTACAGTGATTTATGAAACAGCCATGGGGGACTTATATATTTTTTTTTATTAAAGGAATAAAACTGTTGAAATATACCAAGAACTTTTAATGTTAATATTTATTGTTATTTAGTTTAATTAGTTTATTTTCTTGTTACATTTGTTTAGATTTATATTTGTTAGGTCCCCATTGTTAAATCCTGTTATTATTTATTTGTATGTTTAGGCCTAGTGATCGTTATTATATTTTTTATTAAGTGTATTAGGGGGGTTATGAAGTGAATTTTTACTAGAACGGTACCGGGTTATATTTTTTTTTAAAATTGTTTAATTTTTAATCTTTCACCAAAAGGGGATTATTGTTAACTTCTGATTCGGAGCTGCCCAGGGATTCCGGCTTACTCCCTGGCCTCGGTGGAATCAAGGGATGCGGGCCAAATTGCCGGTGTAATTGGTGATACCAAAATTTTTATAATTTTCTTCACTTTTAATTGGGGTTTAAATTTATCTTACGTTTTGGGGTGTCTCTGGCTAGGCTGCAGATAGGCCATACACCATATATTTGTTAATTGTTAAATTTGGTATTTGTAGAGTTTGTTGTTCTTGTTAATTTTAGTGTGTTGATTATTTATTTAAGTACGAATTAATATTGTGGCCTTCTGCCTATTTTCTATTGTGGCCTTCTGCCGTTTTTGATTATGTTAATATTTGCTCTTTGGTAATAAACTAGTTTTGCTCAGCTGCCGAGTTTTATTTTGACCCTCCAACTGCCACCCGTGACCCCATCGCTCGACTTGTTTTGAGCCATCCCCCCGGTTGGCACGCTTTCCAGCTTTGGTTGGGGGGGGATGGGTCTCAATAGGACCTCACTGACAATTTCTGCATAACTTGGTGAGACCTAGATTTTGTACACAAAAATGTAATAAATAAATACAAAATAAACAAGAATTGTCTACCATCTATATTACTGTACCTAGTTAGTTTGTTTTATGTAATTCTACAAATGTTTTATCTACGTCAATTACAATTAATTCGGTTAACAAAAATTCGTAATTAATATTATCTACATGTAACTAACTGATATATTACAGAAAAAATTAAGTGTATTAAAAATTTTAGTCGGGAGAAAACACGTCCTTATCTTCCCATAGTTATATTACGTAAAAGAAGATTGCAATCATGGTATGAAGTTAGAAATATATCTCCTTTAATAAGCACAACTCTGTTTGATCAGACACTTTTCTCATTATTTCCACTTTATTATAACATGTATCTGTACTCTGGTAGACTCAATTAGTTCGGTCTAGGGATTAAAGAATACACGTGGAATTCCTTAAAGTTGTTTGGTTAAAAAATTTTCTATTTTTTCGATTTCAATTACTTTATATCAGCTATTAAACACCTCCCAAGTATTTCTTTCATTAAAATTATTTTATAGTTATAAATACATCACCTCAAAGATGCGAATTTGGGCTTTCTTGGTACATACAGAATTAAGAATATATTTTCCTAACTACTCCCAAATTTTAAAAACAGACCCTCACAGGATTGGTCTTGCTCTCAGATATTTTAAGTTACGTAATTTTAATGCAAATTAGCAAATTTGATTTTAAACAATTAGTGTTATATGTTTGTTTTTGTTTTATTATGACGAGAAATACATTGTCGTGTTTTGCATCTTATGCTTTTAAATATCACACAATTTAGAAAATTGTTTAACTTTTTATACCCAACTTGTGGTTGTACTTTTACCCGCATTTTGTATTACAACAACACCCGTATCCGCAGGATCGCGCTTCAACGATTTTCTGCAGTTTTATAAACGGGGAGGGGGAGGGGTCAAGTGTATGTGTGTGGTCAGACGTACACCAAGCGCTGCAATTGGAATTCAGTTCTCCCTAATGCCTGCTGAACCACCTTTATGGTATGAAAAGAAGCAAAAACGTTCCAATAATGAAAATAATACATTTCAATTAATCTTCGTATCCGGTCGTGATTTTCTTTCAGCCATACATGATCTGATAACTTCCCAAACCGTAAGCGTGAGTCTGATCCTTGCATAGTTATGATGCAGGCGTAATGACCATCTGTTTACTGGAGGTGGAAGCACAGAGGCTTATATCAGGTCTTTTACTACCACTAAGGTGTTGATATATCTGACCCCTCAAGATTACTTCGACCGGAGTAGATGTTTATGGATATCTCACTTAATGGTGTCCACATACTCCTTGGACTGTGTTATCGACCACCTAACAAATTGGATTCTTGGCAGAATTTGAAAGTGTCCTGTTAAGACTGATGCCTCAGAATAGTCAGGTCATTGTGTCGGGTGATTTTAATACTGATTTACTGGGACGAGACACGTATGACAAGCGACAACATACCACTATGTTCTACTCAAGTAACCTAACTTTACTCCTCTTCAGCCCACTCATCACACTGATCACTCTGACACCTAGATTGGCCTGCTAGTAGTTAGTGACTCAACTCGAATTGCACACCATGGCCATGATCTGTCCTGGAATTTCAAACATGATCTTCTGTACTGTGTCACATCACCACAGCATGTGCCTAAGTTTGTTTCTTTTAGGAATTTTAAAAATATTAATCCTGCTAGCCTTTTGGCAGATGCTATAAATTTAAATTAGGATATAGTTTTATGTGCTAACGATGTTAAAATTATAGTCGACAACTTCATAGCATCAAGTTGTCGACTATAATTATGTTATGAAGTTTAATTAACTGCAAGTTACTTAACTTGTAGGTTAGGTTTAAGTAACAAGAGGGCATGGTTATATCTCTTGGACAAACATGCCCTCGTTGTAATCAAACGAATAACCAAGCAATCAGCCCCTTGGATCTCTCCTGCCATGCGTCAGTTAATGGCCCTGCGTGACTGTCCACAAGGAATTTAAGAGGACTAAAAGGACCTCATTGATAGGAATGGACAAATTATTAGGTAAAAAGTATTTCTAAGTCCACCCCATAAATGACACGAATTAATGTAAGCTGTCACACGATTACAGGAACACTACACATCCCTGATGTGTTCAACAGTTCCCTTTCGACGTTCACTTCAAATTTTAGTCGCTTCCGTCTCGGTAATTCGATTTCCGCAACATCGTGGAAGGACGTTTTCTCGATATTGGAAAGCTTGATCCTATATATATGTATACACTGAAGAGTCTGGAAGTCAAATGCTACTTGCATTTATAAGTATACAAATGTAACGCAACGGATTCCATAATGGTCTTCATACATGTTCAAATATTGTTTACGCACGTCTGTTCTACTTTTAATCACAATTAGATTTGCTTAACTCAAACTATAGAACAAATTTTGACTCATTAAATTAATTTTACAAAAGCAATAAAATAAATAGTTGTTTTAACACTTTGTAACAGATGCATTTCAGAAATCAGAACAAGATTATAGTTGTTCTTTTCTGTATTCATTTTGTTTTTATTTTTTTGGATGAATATATCATTTTTAATCAGTACAGAACTAATTATTTTGGAAATTCCCTATTTTAGTAACTGTTCTGGTTCATTTTAATGCTATAAGTATATTTTAAAATAGTCATTAGTACGAGCATTATTTCTTTCTTTCGTTTAGTATTGAGTATTTTTGTATATTATTAAATTGTATTCAATTAGCGATAGTCTTAAATATTGAAATTCTTACTACATGAGGTGTAAGCATTAAAAATACAGTATTGTGAGGCAAAACCACTTTTTCTAACGGACTTCCACACGTTTTCCCATTGGGCAGTATATCACTTAATTCAGAACTCAATTACATTATCATTTTTTCTCAAACCAGGAAACCTTTTATGAAAATAAGAGAACAGTTATGCATGTATAAAACGTTCTAATTAACAGTAAAGTCTAGAAAGGTCATGAATTAAAATACAGTATTTGACAAAAAATAAATAAGCAATATTACTAACTTCGATGGGGCAAGTTAGATTTTATACGACTTATACAATTATTAATATTCATGTAGTGTTTTTAACAAAGGTATAGCATATTTTTATTTTTTTCCTTTTCTTTGCATATTTATATATTTTCTTCTTTATCACTACCTTTCATTGATCGATAAAATTCCTAAGTGAAGCTCTTCTTAATCCTGAGTAATTTGGTGAAGACAATTAGTTGTTCTATAGTTTGACTTCTTGATTGTTTAAAATGTATTTTAATCACTTAAAATTAAACAAATGGAACTAATTAAGAGATGTTTGAAATGTAAATAGTTTGAATGGGTTAGTAATTAATATTACGCGAGCCTTGGAGGAACCCTCTCTTGCACACAGACCCATTGTCAATGCAAGAGAAATTTATTTTGCATTTTTGAATTGTTTGGTAAATTGAGAATTATGTGATTTGATATAACACACTGCTCAAAACTCTTTGCCACTGATAATGCCATGTTTCAATAAAGAATTGTTACAGATAGTTTTCAGGCTAATCAGATGTTGAACACTTGTATGTGCAAGTCTCATGTAAGTTAAATGCCATTGTTGAAATGTAAGAACTATAGACAACAGTTGACAGGGTGATAATAAGATGTTGAACAACTGTATGTGCAATTATCATGCAAGTTACGTGCCACTGTTGAAATTTTAGAACAAAAGACAACAGTTTACAGGGTGATAATCACATGTTGATAACGTTTATGTGCAAGTTACACACTATTGCTGAAATGTAAGAACAATACATAACGATTTACATGGGGTTAATTAGATGCTGGACAACTGAATGTGCACGTCTCCTGCAAGCAACATGCCATTGTTGAAATTTAAGAACAGTACACAACAGTTTACAGGGCGACTGTTTTTCAGCCAACTCCTGTTTTCCATTTACCCAACCTATATATACGAATCAGAGGTGAGATAGAAAATAACCCCATATTTCTCTACTAGTGCTCTGAATATTCACGTTCAACGAGTTGTAGAGATAATCCTGTAACGATAAAAGCGTAACAGCAGTTAGAAGACGCCCATAATTATAAATAATAATTTTCAATATATGTCCTGTGAAGGAATTTAAGAAGCAAACCAGTTAAAATTATTGACTAATAGTGCAACCGCGGGTAGGTACGTCCCAATTTCCACTTTCATTGTATCTAACTGAAATAAGAGATAACAGTGAAGTGCCGTCCAAACCATCTCATTTAAAATGTAAATGAAAAAAATTTACGTATGTTTATTACATTGACCTCACAGACAAGTTACATCAAGCTTGATGAGGCTAAATCTGTATGTCATGTTTATGTTGTGCCATACTGTAGAATAAATAAAAAACTGTGTAGGTTCTGAAATACAATTGATTCTTAAAACTAAAAGACTAAAAAAAAGAAAAAAACAAATTTCACTTGCAAGTTAGGAAGTGAAACACAAATCTGGGTTCAGCAACAAAGAAAGCCTAAAGATACAATAGAGATCAAGCAGACTTGAATTAGGGCATGTAGTTGGAGTCAACATTACTCTCAAAAGCGAAGGGAGTAGGTAACGATGTCGTATTGAAATGTTCAGGAAATACAACCACCTGCAGCGGTAACATTATGCAGTGCTCTGCAGCGATGGCTGATAAGTGCTATAGGTTTACACAAGCTCACGGTTCACTGCAGCAAAAACGTGCGACTAAACACCGTAAACGCCATTTCCGCGTCATAAATACATTGCTGCTGAATATTACTCTTCTGTACTTTATGGGAAAATGTATTACATAACAATCCCTATATCACAAGACATAACCTACGTATACTATCTACTTCTGACTAATACCCGCTAAAAATGTACGTTACGTATTTATTAGGTCATACAAAGAAATTTTTGAAATTTAACTCATAAATTTCTTGATTGGATGTATACCAAATTTGGCACACTGTTCATAAAGGCAGGTTAATACGCCAGGAAGATTCAATTTTTCAACGCAGGAGATCAGAATTTCTGTACAAATTGAGCCTATTGTTTGAAGCAGGAGAGCAGCATTGTTTTACATAAGGATCAAACTGTACGCGCAGGAGATTGGAATTGTTGTATATATGGATCCAATTGTTTGGTGTAGGAGATCAGCATTGTTTTACATACGGATCAAACTGTACGCGCAGGAAATTGGTATTGTTGTACATATGGATCCGATTGTTTTAAAAAGGAGATCGGCATTGTTGTAGATATGGATACGATTTTTTGAAAGCAGGATATCGGAATTGTTGTAAATATAGATCCAATTGTATGCACAGGAGATCGGCATGGTTGTACATGAGGATCCAATTGTTTGAAGCAGGAGATCGGCATTGTTGTAAATATGGATCCAATTATTTAATGCAATCATTGGAATAGTAATAATAATATCACTACATTGCTGTAAAGATTTCAAATATAACATAACTTTTCAAGTTGCCACTTTCTCGTATGATTGATTTCCTAGTACATCACGTAATACATCATGTACTCGTATATACATATTAGAATTTCATGGGATTTACATGGGAGTTTTTCTACTTATTCCGTGGGGTTGCTTAAACAACGTTTGCTTGTTAGTAATACAATGTACTATTATTAACGTAATATTTGTAATTATATTAAAAAATTGTTTATATCATATTAAATGATTTCTGAGACATGCCTTAAAGGACTAATGAATACTACATTTAGTTTTAACATAAAATATTCAATATTTTGAATGTAATGGAAAAAGTAAAATCAGTGTTGTTGAACAGAATATAAGGTATTGTTGGGAACTGATTTATTCTGCTAATCTGTACAATAGATTGATATATTCTTATTAGTATAGGGAAATTTATCATACTCCTAAAATATAATTAATTACCGAATGTGATGTACTACAGTAGAACCTCTTTAATCTGAACTAATTAAAACCGGAGGGGAGGGTTTGTTCGGATTATCAAATCATTAGGATCACTGAGCATATTACTATTTTCACTTAAAAATTAAAATATATCATACTTAAGGTTTATAGAAAAGAGAGAAATGTTTTGCAGTGTAAAAGATTGTATTGTTTATTCCACAACGTACATACATAAACATTAACTACAGTAAATAAGAATTATACTGCTTATCATAAATGTTTGATAATGTTGCTTTTATGATAAAAATTATAGACTGACCTGGTAAATATTTATATAAAAACTGAAAAATAATCAATACATACTACAGTACATGCACAATTTTTTACTTTCTCGTGGTGGCGTTCGAATTAGTGGACGTTCGGATTACAGAAGTTCGGATTAAAGATAATCTACTGTACACTTAAAATCGTGAGGAATAAGAGTTTTTATTTCTGCTTTTATTTTAACAAATCAAGGGGTGTTTATTCAGTAACAATTATAAAACATAGTTTCATACTTGACAGCAGGTTACGTTTATCTACCGGATGTGGTGTGTCAGTGTCACCAACCCCATTGACACTAGGCAGTGACACGTGTGTCAGTGTTGGTCCTATTGTGTAACTTTACCTTCCAATGAAGTTCTTGTTAGTACAGTCAGCCGTTGTCAACATTGAGAATGGTTTGTAAATACTAACTAGAGCACAGATAGTATCAACAGTTGGAAACTTGATTTCGAAATTTGTTTAACGTTGATCTCCACCACAAAAGGGGATGGCAACGATATATCGGAAATATCGATAAAATTGTTTCGATTTTTCGATATTTTCTTTCGATAATAGCGGCTATATCGATATTTTGGTCCGATATATCATATCAATAAATATTGACGTTATTCTGTCTCCTCAAATTCATTACGATTCGGAAAAAACACATTTAAATTGCAACTTATGCAATCAGTTTTTTAAGTGAGGTTAACGCACTAAAATTTAGTTTATTTTAGACCAGAGGGTGGAAGTTTAGTGTTTATAAAAAGGCTAAAGGCATTTTTAAACGTGAAAAACAAAAAGAACAATGTGATTACCTTATTCTTTTATAATTGACAGAATAATTAAAGGTATAATTATTCTTATTTTGATGTTTTTTTTATTCAACCCCAAGTACCACGACTTGTTTCGTGGAGATAAATGCATTTAATTTTTACATTCAGTAGGCTATTCTAGATAATAACAGCAAAATATGGGTGTATTTTTGGTCATGCCATAAGAGCTAGTGCATAACTTAAAACAGTTAAATCATTTACAGTCCGATATCTCGGTTAGCCGATATATCGATATTTTTCTTTCGATATTATCATTATATCGATATTTTATTTCCGATATATCGATGTGTTGAAACTATTTGCCATCCCTAACCATAAGTGTCTTGTTTCAATCACGAAATTCAACGCTGTGAACATCAAAGTGCAACAACATCACAGACGAAAACAGCATTATTTATGTGCATAACTAAAAAACCAAAGAGATCAATTTATGATCATATGTTATATAACCTGATTTAGAATAAAACTGTTAGTAACATTTAACAATTGTAGTCTGAAGTCAACAAAACTTAACGAATTTAAAAAGTAAATTACATTTGAGGACATAAATATTGCATCATCTGATATCAATAACGTTAACAAATTTTATTCGTTGGCTGCTACCCATTTTTAACCGTACTAAAAATAATATTATCAGTAAAATGATTTTTTTTCAAACAAAACAACCATTTACCAAGACCAGACTTTAAATTTTATGTTTTAATAGTTTGCAGTATATGAGAAACTAAAAATGAAAACAAACTTTATACAGCAAACTCGACAATCCAGCCAGGACAAAATAACATAAACACGTGCTGTATTAGATAATATTTTATTTTAATATGTATACATTGAAATTTTAAACTAAAAAAAAAAATTATTTAACCTTGATATCGTAAATTTCATTTACTTATGCACGCTAAATTAATTCTTATAATTTTATATTTTATTGAAACGTTTTAGGACCCTTTTAAAGGTTCACTCGATAGTTCACATGGCCACGGCAGGCCTGTGCGTGAACTCTATTCAACGGGTGAAGTACAGATCATCTCATAGAACCACTATTCTGGCACACTGAGTTAGTAGTTTATTTGATTTAGTGCTGTTGTTAAATTTGTATAAACTTTTAGTTTTGTTTCCTACTTTTTTCGTAAGTTTATTACAGTATCTATGTACATATTTTGAAACAACATCCCAACATACAGGATGATTGAAAAGTAAGTTCACCCTCTTAACTGTTTTGTTATTTTAGATATGTGAAATCGTTTAGGTAATCTTACAAATAAAAAGGACTACCCTAATAATGATAGTTTTCAAAATTTTTACCTTCTGGGGAAAGGGGGTTGCCTCAACATTTCCAAGTAACACCTATAGTCTTGTAACATAGCCAATGACGAAATACACTTAGTTATTCAAAATCAGACCAATCTATAAGGAATTGCAGACTCTAAACAATTTGGTCCTAAACGAAAGGGAGTGGGGGGACTCAAAATGTTCAAATGGCATTTGAAGACTAGTAACATATCTTTTTAAAGGTTTTGGTCAGCCAATAAAAATACATTTATATCACCACTGTATGTATCTGGGTGGGTGGGAGGGTCAATGCCATTGTACGTATGGGGGTGGGTGGGTGGGTCAATGCCACTGTACGTGTCTGGGTGGGTGGGTGGGTTAATACCACTGTATGTGTGGGGGTGAGTGGGTGTTTAGAAAGTAGATGCACTTTCTTATACATGCATGTGACTGTTCGTTGATCTTGTTTATATATAAGGGTGTTTTATATATATATATATATATATATATATATATATATATATATATATATATATAAATAATATATGTATATTGTTTTAATCCTATTTTATTTAAGCTTAAATAATTTTCTAAACGAATTTACCTACTAATATTTTTACTGTTTACTAAGATTTGAAATCGAATGACTACAAGAAAAGGCAGCCCCAAACGTAACCGAGCTTCATTATAATTCATAATGTTGAGAAAATTACGTATTTAACAATTAGTTTTCAAATATTATTTAAAGATTTCAAACATTAAGTGTATTTTTTATTTGTTAATCAAGACCTTTAAATTAGATGCTGCAAGACTATATAAGTTCTATTTGAAAATGTTTAGTTACCCTAGCTCCTTACCCTGATTGTTAAAGATTTAAGGGCTGCCATTTCTTGTAGGGAGGTCCGATTTTAGACCTTTAAGCGTATTTGTTATTGGCTAACGAAGACCTTTATGATGAGACCTTTAGTGTTACAAGACTACAAAAGTGCTACTTGAACATTTTGAGTTACCCCCCACCTCCTTTCTCCTGAGGGTAAACAATTTGAAAACTATCAATAATAGTGTAGCTCTTTGTATCTAGTAAGATTACAGCAAACATGTTTCACATATCTGAAATAACGAACTTTTATTTATTTTATTTATATATTTATTTATTTATTTATTGCATTGACAAGTACAATATACATGTATCGCAATCGTCACTCTTTAAAAAAAATCTATATTTACACAATCATTCTACAATTTTCACATTCATACATACAAAAGTGTCACATTCATTCATTGCTCTTCCATACATAAAGCTTGCAGCAGTTTCATTACCGGTGTCAGTCAGGCCAACTTACTTTTCAATCATCCTGTTTATTTATACTACGTAGCTTTAAACTTGGCATTGACATTGCTAAGGTATACTGATATACTAAGTAATTGTTATAGTATTATCGCTGTCAAATTGTTATCGACGATTACTACAGTACATGTAAGGCCTTAATCAAAAGAATTCACATTCAAAATGTACAGTTTAGGGTCATATTCCGTTATATGCCCCCAAATACAATTAGGTTAGGTTAGGGTGGGTAGGTAGGTTAGGTTACATGATTACAGCTAACATAGTTTCTATTTGGGAGGCATATAACGGAATCTGACGAATTTAAGATATTCTCCACAGCGTATGAGTGATTCACCAGGCTGTTCCCGTTTGCGAAAAACAGTAAGGGAGTGTGTAGTCTGCCTGAAATTTTGACGTGAGGTAAGTTTAACACTAGAGGATATGGTGTGACGGAAGGAAGAACGGTGAAGTGATAGGGAGAACTGGAGGCATACTGACTTGTAACAATAAACGCATCTACGTCTAGAACCCTCGAGTATACACTAACTTATAAGACCTCTCTACCACACAGTTAAATAAGGGAATATGTTGTTCAACTCTCAGTAAAACAAGTTTTAGTTTATTAATTAGTCAAATTATTTGCTTAAGTAACGTTAATTTTGTTCACTTGCCATTTTACATGGGCCTGCAGGCCTGCGCGTGAACTTTAATTGTGTGTGATGTACCGACTGTTAGCTCAGTTCGGGATTCAAATCTTGACTTTGCCCTCCGCAGTCCAAATCCTTATCCATTTAGTCACCACGCCGGCAAGTGATTTGAAAAGATTGTGAGCTGACGTGTGATGATGAGAGTTACTCAATCTAGAAGGTCCACCACAAAATAAATAGCCTGCAGACAGAAGCAGGAGGGAGTGAGCCGGCGTGTGATGATGTGGGTAACCCAATCTAGCAGGTCCACCACAAAATAAATAGCCTGCAGACAGAAGCAGGACGGAGTGAGATGGCGTGTGATGATGAGGGTAACCCAATCTAGCAGGTCCACCACAAAATAAATAGCCTGCAGACAGAAGCAGGACGGAGTGAGATGGCGTGTGATGATGAGGGTAACCCAATCTAGCAGGTCCACCACAAAATAAATAGCCTGCAGACAGAAGCAGGAGGGAGTGAGCCGGCGTGTGATGATGTGGGTTTCCTAATCTACCAGATCCACACAAAGTAAACAGCCAACAGCAGAAGCAGGACGGAGTGAGATGGCGTGTGATGATGAGGGTAACCCAATCTAGCAGGTCCACCACAAAATAAATAGCCAGCAGACAGAAGCAGGAGGGAGTGAGCCGGCGTGTGATGATGTGGGTTTCCTAATCTACCAGATCCATACAAAGTAAACAGCCTACAGGCTGAAGCAGGATAGAATGAGATGGCGTGTGATGATTTGGGTTGCCCAATCTACCAGGTCCTCCACAAAGTAATCAGCCTGCAGACAGAAGCAGGAGGGTGTAAGCTGGCGTGTGGTAATGTGGGTTGCCAATCCACCAGGTCCACCACAAAGTAATCAGCCTGCAGACAGAAGCGGGAGGCTGTTAGATGGCGTGCGATGATGTGGGTTCCCAATTTACCAGAATCTCCACAAAGTAATCAGCCTGCAGACAGAAGCAGGAGGGTGTAAGCTGGCGTGTGGTAATGTGGGTTGCCAATCCATCAGGTCCACCACAAAGTAATCAGCCTGCAGTCAGAAGCGGGAGGCTGTTAGATGGCGTGCGATGATGTGGGTTGTCCAATCTACCAGGATCTCCACAAAGTAATCAGCCTGCAGACAGAAGCAGGAGGGTGTAAGCTGGCGTGTGGTAATGTGGGTTGCCAATCCACCAGGTCCACCACAAAGTAATCAGCCTGCAGACAGAAGCGGGAGGCTGTTAGATGGCGTGCGATGATGTGGGTTGCCCAATCTACCAGGATCTCCACAAAGTAATCAGCCTGCAGACAGAATCAGATACTGTGGTTGAAGCACAAATATTAGGTGGCCGTTCGCCAGTGACTGACGGGTCTATATTTAACAAGTGATTGAACAGACGCTATCCTTGGCTAGCTGACAGCCGCTCGTTTACATTTCGTCATAAGGAGTCATCGTGCTCGACCACACAGCTCTATTATCAGGTCTGGTAAGAGAATATAGCTAGCTGGTATCTGGGGAACTGTAATAATACTTCCTAACTGGAGTTTTAATACGTATAACTCACAAGACATTTCAGACAATATATTTTTGTCTCTGCTTCAAACACATAACTTACAAGGTATACTTTGTTTTCACTGCTGCAAATATATACTTGACAAGACTCTATAAACAATATAATGTTTTCACTGCTTAAAAAGTATAACACACAAGACTTTATTAACAATATATTGTTTTCAATGCTTAAAATGTGTAACCTACAAGTTTTAAAAATTTGAACAAGAACGTAAAAGTTGATTTTTTGTTATTTCTTTTTAAATGAACTACGATCAAATTATATTGTTTTTCTCATACAACCTCCTATAATAGGTTCAGGTTTATTTCATTATTTGCACACATCTATCAAATATAATCGAAAATCAAACCAAAAATCTAACAGGAATAAGAATATTTCGTTCAGGGCCAATGAAATAGTTTTTGGAATTATTATTACGTACAATGTAAGTTGACATTAATACTGTAAGGAAGGGTTTGAAAAATGATTGCTTAAATTGCCATTTTATTGTAAATACTAAACGTGTACTAATTTAATCAGACTCCGTTGCCTTAATTAGTACACGTAGTACACGTAGTAAAGGAGCCTAGTATGCATAGTTACTATAGTATCATATATAGCAGCCTAAAACACGTGCTATAACATGCTATATATGGTAAAATATCTACCACATGGCCATCCACATACAACTTGTTTATGAGTGATATGGTCTGGATAGCATCGGTACACCAAGGACGTTAGATTAAGAGTCTGCAGAAGCTGTCGGCACTGTTGGTTTTAGTTCCATAAGAACAATGTTATTTGCGTATCCATATTTTTTTTTGTTATTTAATTACCAAAAGTTGTGTACGAGGTGTCATTTTAAACGTTATAATATTGCGCATTGGGTTTGCTTTTGATATTTTGAATGTATTCACCTGGTTTTGAAAAGTAGGTGAAAATAAATACTTTTAACTAAACATTTTAAACGTTTTTTCCATAATACTAATTAGGAATTCGCAAAGCAATTCCAACGTGTGATTTCATTCTTGATCAAATGCAATCTTTTTGGAAAATATCCATTTAAAAATAACTGTTTAGTTTGGATACGCGCAATCGTATGTCTGGTTCAAAAATAACATTGTTCTTATGTGATTAAAACCAACATGTCCGACAACCTCTGCAGACTCTTAAATTGTTGTGATAGTGCAGTGATTATGTGAATAGTAGGATACATGTCAGTAGGTGGTTTTGTTACTATGATACGATGGGGAATAAAGAGCGAGTAGAAAAAATGTATTCATATATTTAATTTTATTTAGTTATATAAATATTTATATAAATTTATTTACGCCTAGTTTTGAAAAATAGGAGAAAATAAAAACTTCAAACTAAATATTGTTTATATTTTTTTCTGTAAAACTAATTAGGAATTCGCAAAACAATTCCAACCCTCAATTTCATTCTTGATCAAATTCAATTTGTTTGGAAAATAAGTTTAAAAATAACTGTTTAATTTGGATACGCGTGATCGTATGTCCGGCTCGAAAACTACATTATTCTTATGGGATTAAAACCAACATGACCGACAGCCTCTGACAGCCTCCACAGACTTTTTTATCTCGTAGGGCCAACGATGAATGAAGGAAACATGTATTTATTTTCTTAATAGAATATAGTAATATTGAAGAACAATACATACAATATTATTTTACTCTACACTTCTTTTTTTAATGTAATATGAACAACAATATAAATATGTTATTTAAAGTTCAAATAAAAAAAAGGAAAGAAAAGAAAGTAACATAAAACTTGGTGCTACAGCTAAGGAAATAAGCCTACATGGGCCTGTATGTAGGCTTGAGCTGTTGAAGTCAAACGACTAACAGAGGGATGAATTGAATGAGGTAACTTGCACATGATATCGTTTACCACAAATAAAAACCGTTTACCAGGAGGTTGAAATATTTAAATATTATTTATATAAATTAATTCATAATATGATTCAAATTCATACTAAAGATGGAAAATGAAACCATTATTTTCCAACAATATTCGTGAACAAAATACGTCCATTAATTATGTAGTGGTATCGCGCTCAGCTGATGAAAAGTTGTGCAATACAAACTACGATAGTATCTTCACGACTACATTTACCCGATTGAACGATAAACCGAAGGTTCAAGAACGAAGTATATATTACTTTGATAAAGTCAAAAAATAAAAAAACTAATCAATTAGTTAAAAGTAGATTTGATTTAAAGTCGTAAAATCACTTGAGCAGATACGAATTTTATTTTTGTGATAAAGTTTTTTTTTTTCAAATTATATAATTCACAAATGAAAAACAACTCTTGAGCTAGGCAAATAGTCGTCCCTCGGCCGTAACAAATAACATACCATGAACAATAAATAACGTCAAACGTAACGTTCAATAGAAAACGTTAGAGGTTTTAGCTTCATCTTGGTTTATCAGCGAGAAACAACGAGTGGGGTGGATATATTAAAATTTTACCCTGCTATAGTCTACTATCGGTGCAGAAATTAAGTGCACCCGAGTTTCAAGGTTGTTATGTAGGAACTAAAAGGCCCAAGAAAAATCTACTCACACCATTGTTTTCCTCATTAAATTGTACGTTATTGCATATGCATTTAAACATTTTATCGGAAGTTTTAATAATTGTTATCATAGTTGGAACAAATAAAGTACCGGAATTTTAACTAGTTCTCACTGTACTTCAAATTTACACCTTTATTAGTAAAAAATTTCATCTATATTTCATTTATATTTCAATAACTGGTTGGTAGGGATGTATTCTATAATTTTGATGAATTTTAGAATGTTAAATTTTCGAGAAATAAAGTTTTTATCAATTCCCTGAAACATTTTTTTCTTTGCTTCTAGAGATCGTAATATTAATTACGTGGTCTTGTTGTAATCCTTATGACACGCATAGTTATAATGCATCACTTGTATATGTGTATATAAATGTAGTAATTTTATATTGATTTAAATAAATTTCAATTTATCAATTTAAAGTGATTTTATTTTGATCTAAATCGATTTAAAATCACTATATTTACTTACACATATAACAGTGATGTATCATTAATATACATTTCATAAGAATTACAACAAGACCAAGTAATTAATTTTACGACCTCCAGAAGCCAAGAAAACAATGGTTCAGGGAATTAATAAACATTTTTTTATCGATTAGTTAAAATCCTAAAATTCATGAAACTTATGGGAAAAATTCCTATCAACCAGTTATTGAAATATAAATGCGATAGATTAACAATTTTTTTAGTAATAACTGTGTAAATTTGATGTACAGTGAAAACTATTTAAAATTCCAATACTTTTTTTGTTCCAACTAGGATAACAATTATTAAAACTTGCTATAAAATTTTAAAATGCACATTCTATAACGTACAATTAAAGGATGAAAACAATGATGTTATTAGATTTTTCGTAGGCCTTTTAGTTCCTTAGATAACAACATTCAAACTCGGCTGCACATAATTTCTGCGCCGGCAGTAAGAGTTCTAACTTCTGAACTAAAAATTAGCACAGTTTAGTGGGATTCATAAGTTTAATTGAAGATACGATACGTGCCGTGAACCACGTCCCTTTGATCTCGAGTAAAGCTAATCTACCTACACGTGCTAGCGTTCAAGCCATTCCGGCCTTTAAAACTATTATATTCAAAGTCACAAAGTTCTCTTTGTGCCTACCACACATCGAATGGGCAACAGCGTTACGACAGAAAAGATTACAGCCTCCGTCGTACAAACGACTTGGCCAATGGATACATAAATAAGTTATGTTCTGCTTATAAAAGAAAAGACTGAAAATGTGTAATTGACATTTTGCCAGCGTCATAGAAAAAAACGCACAAATTAATTAGCACACGTATCTGGCCGTGGTGTCCAATTACCAAGTTTATCCAAAAATATAGTCGTTTTTCCTTCCCGTAGAGAACACATTATCTAAGAATTACAAAACATAAGCGAAACATAGTTACAAAATGTAGATCTACGTAAGAACTATTTAAGCTGTTAGCTTACTATATACGTTCGTGTAGCTGATCAAGATACTTGTACGCACAACATGGAAGTTATTACAAATGTAAATACCACCATACAAATACTGTCATTCTGCAGATAAACTCGTTTAGTATGATGTGAAACGATCTAATTAATATATAAGAGAAAATCATTTACACGAAAAAAACCTGAAGTAATGTAATTTGAATAAACACATTATTGAGAAGTTATTGCTACCATTTGTCAATGTCCAAACACCACCGATGGCAAATGTCCAAACACTAACGATGGGAAATGTCCAAATAACAACGATGGGAAATGTCCAAATACCAACGCTGGGAAATGTCCAAATACCAACGATGGCAGATGTTAAAAAAATAACGAAGTCAAATGTTATCAATAATCTCAAAATTGATATCAAAGTCTTCGTCTTTAAAACTTGTTATCTATCAATTAAGATCGTACATAATACGTAACTGAAGAAAAAGAAGAAATTCTGCACTATCCTTAATACTGTAATTGAACAAGCCTATTACCAAACCAGCAACACTTAACACTTTAAAAAGACTTATTATATAAAAACATGTTTTTCTTAGACCTTTTTCGACTGACTGAATATGAAAAACCCAGGACACTTTTTATATCCTACGGCTATATAATATATGTAGTCAACGTTTATTACCAGCCGTGATCAATTTAGGTAGCCTCCTACGTCCAACTTAGGTAGCAACCCGTTATAAATTTACGTAGCCCCCGTGAACAACTGGGATAGCAATCCATGATCAGGTAAGGTAGCCCTCATGATCAGCTTAAGTAACCACCATGATCAACTTGGGTAGTCTCCGTGATCATCTTGAGTAGCCCACGAGATCAAATTGCGTACTGTCATGATCTGCTTAGGTAGCCCGATTATCAGCTAAGGTAGTCCATGTGTTCAACTTGGGTACTCCCTTGATCAGCTTAGGTAACTGCCATGATCATCTTGGGTAGCCCTCAGTGATCAATTTTGGTAGCCTTGGTAGCTCGCCATCGTTAAATTGGATAGCTACCATAATCAACTTTAGTAGCTCTGATTAATTTTTTAGCCAGCCATAATCGACTTAGAGAGCCACCTAAGTTAACTTGGGTAGCCTATGTAATCAGTTTTTGTAGCAATCTGATAATAGAGTAACGAAGTGTGATCATGTTGAGTAGCAATTGATGTTTGAACCTGCAGGGGGTTTATTTGGGTAGTCCTTGACAACCTTGGTTAGCCACCCGTCTTCTGTGAAACCACTACGTGGAGTTGGGAGTCACCGACGATCAACTTAGTCACTGACCTACTTTGGTAGCTTGTAATAATTTTAAGTCTAAGCTAAGACTTCAATACGGATTTGGGGGTGAAGCTCATTATCTCATTATCTTTACAGTCGCTTGTGTAACTGACTGACTTAGTGCTAGATAGATACTAAAAATGTGGACTGTATACAGATCTAACGGTGTAACCACGATAAAAATTAAAAATTTTTCAAATTTCCAAAAAATATGGGTTGAAAATCGAAATTTTTCCTATAAGAACACATGCGGCCTCGGAAGAACAATGTTCTGTTCCAACGGCTGTTTAAACAATAAAACTAATCATAATGTATACATGTGGCATATAATTTTTGTACAGCAAAAAACGTAAATGTCAACGGTACCAATAAAATACAACAGGGTAGCAAGCATTAATTTATAATAACATTCATATGACAAATTCATTTAAAAATCGTAACATGAAATTTTCGAGCAGCGAGGACTTTCTTACTTTTTGGTAAAGTAAATTTTACCAGTGTAAAATTTTTTTGTAAGCAACCAAATTACCTAATAAATCAACTATAAATCTTGTATGAATGGTAGTTTTTTTTTACAATAGAGCTTAAAAGTCAAAATAATGTATTTCTACGCGTTGAGTAGGAGAACAGCCAGGAGGATTCAGACTAGCTGATATCAAGGGTGGAGAGCCAAGAGGGTATAAGTCGCACCAGCTAAGTCCCGCTCTGGGTCGGCCGCTACTAGCAAAACTCCATACTACGTCTAAGGGTCTGCACAAGTTTCCCATTGTCCCTCTCTGACCCGAGCACAAGGGTAGATTTATTGCTCTGTCTACTCCTGGACACACTATAAAGGATTATTTTGTGAGTTACTGTACAGAAGACAGTTTGTGACTGACTAGAGGTGTGTCGGTCTCCTAGATTACACTAAAACCCTAAGGGAAGGGCTCGTCTCTTCAGAGCAATAAAATCATAAACTTGGTCGTCTTTTTTCACAGAAACCCAATGTTTTCAGGCTGACATTTTTACCCCACACCCCTCACTCACAGGGAGGCACCCATAACTGAATTTAGATGGCGCAACTTATAGCTGGGACAGACCGGGATAAGAAGGTCGACAGATGACTTGGACACCTTCGCTGACGGCCCAACGGGACCCAACACTCTTCGAGGGGAGAGAAGACAGCGTAATTGGGGTATGTCCAAATCCGATTCCATATTTTAGGAAAATATAAGACAATCCCCACAATTCCACAAACATAATGTAACTAAATAACTGTCCATAAACCACAAGTAAATAAATCAAAGGGACGTAATAATTATCACAGAAATATAAGTTTATATGTAAACAATTGAACAATAATATTAAAATATAACTATATAATTTAAAATTAATTTGATCGCAGTACAGTATAATAAATAAAACTGTAAGTATACTTTCATTGTCTATTGCATAATAAGAGATGAGTGAACCTCCTCAAATCTTAATGGTGTTTTTATTATATTAAATAGGACTATCTACAAGGGCTGTGTCGTAAATTTTTTTTATATACCTATTAATATTGAAGGATACTTGAATAATAAATGTGATATAAGGAATTAAAACCAGACCAGTTCTTGTACTCTAGTATTATTGTTTACAAGAACGTTAGGTCAGTTATTGAAAACCCTCCCTTGCCTACAATGGAATATCTAGATTAAATAATACAAGTTCAGTCGTTTTATCCATCGAATATTTAAGCTAGTAATGATAAGTGAATAGAATATCCCACCATATTTAATAAACATGTCTGGTTATCTATTATATAGATCATAAATTTGGCCCCGATCCCAATTATTAAATTGTATACTTCTTCGTACTGCTACTAATTAAAACATTGAAAATAAATAAACGTTTTATTACAACTGTGTCTACAAAAATAAATATTGTGAACTGCTTAACATTTCTGATGAATGTATTTTTAAATCATTAATCACATATGCTCTCAATAAAATCGACGGAGGTGTAGGTCCCTCTGTGAATGGTTATAAGAATGGTTTAACTTAACATCATGTCAATCAAAATGGTTCCTCGTCTCACCAAAACACACAATAATAAGGCATATTCGTTAACTATTTCGTGGACTCATAAGCTATCAATCGATTCATAATCCTATAACAAATAAAGAAGGGAAGTATGTAGGAATGCCTTGCAAGACAGTTCCGCGCGGTATCTGTGACTACTTAACTGTGGTGGGGGGCCTTCCCCTTACCCCTAGGACCGTTCTGCGCTACGTTTCGTCCGATCAGTGAGTGATTCAGTTGCAGTAGTATATATCGATGAGCATGCCACATTGACAGCTTATGTGACTAGTTAGCTGGTCCAGAAGTACGTGTCTGTGACTACTTAACTGTAGGGGGCCTTCCCCTTACCCCTGAGACCGTTATCCCCATCCAAGGAACAGCAACGCTCGATGCTGTTTTGCACTATAAAATGCCACCAACTTGGTCTTTAGAGTGTGACCGCGTCAAATAAACAATTTACTAAAAGCCAACGTTTCGGATTCAGGGTTGGAAATATTCAGGGCCGATAAACAATCAACCAAAACGTTGGCCAAAGTAATAGTCACACAGTGAAGACCGAGTTGGAGGCAATGAGTGATGGCTATGGAGCTTACCACAATATATTCGTTAGCGTAGGCGTCTTAAAATTGCACCCAACTGTTGGCTCTGAAACTAGAAAAATTAATGTGTAGGTGGCTAAGAAAAAATAAATGGTTCCAAAGAATTGGTGCAAACGTTCCCCCATATTAAATACTAAAAAATAAAAACTTTAAAAGTTACCAGTTTGATTACAAAATATCTTTTTTGCCATAACTCAAAAACTTGTCATTTTAGAGACATGCGGTTTTTACAAAAATATTTTAAAATGTTATTAACATCTTCCCTAAAAACTAATCAAGATCGTAAGAGCCATTTTTGATAAAAATCCATTGTCGTGTGTTTTTTGCCAATAAGAATAAAAAAGAAACTAAGATTTCAAAAAAGTAAATAAACAGTCTGGAGATATTGGCTAAATACACATACATACAAAATTTCACAAAAATTGTTCGATCCGTTTGGTCTCCAGTGAACTGCACAGACACACACATACAGTCAAACAGCAATAACTTTTTTCGAAAAAAAAACTTTTCTGGGTTCAGGCAACCCTAAAATGGATTTTTATACCAACTTGTAAAAAAAATTATTTTGGACGATCACAGTACTTTCCCTATGCTTACGTATATGGGAGAAAGTAAAAATCATTGAAGGTGTGAAAATCTTCGATACTAGCTCAACAAACACAAGTTTATAGTATAATATAAAATGTATAGCTCTCCTAATATATTATATTATCCAAAGAGAAAAATCAATCTGATTTCATTAAGATTGGTGCAAGTCGGTTAGTCACTAATAACCATTCATTGAATCACTTTATACAGCCCTGTCAAATATGTGATTATATGAAATAAAAATACACACAAAAATTCTAAAATAACTCTTTGTGAGTATTTCAATACTTACTTAAATTACATAAAACCGTTAGGATAAAATATATATTCTAAACAAAAAATTCCAGACACAAAACTGCTAAGTAGGATTTATTGTAATTGTTAAACATCAAAATGTCCATGAAAATTTTAACTACCAAAAGAGCGTTAAGGAGGAATTTGATGTAGGTGTCCCACTTTTGCATCAGCGTTCTACTTGGACGCGTTACGTCATAACCATCCCACCGCGTTAGTTCAGAATATTGCATCGCTGACTCAAAGTTGATGTAAAAGCTTTCAACAGTTAATCTTGTTTAAAGTTTTCCGCAGATTCAGAATTCATGCGAGAGTCCTTACCGTGGCCATGTACAAGAATCCTTAATACGAGCACGTTTCGTACGCTAAAAGTTAGCAAACATGTGCAATTATAAATTAAAACCACAACTAAATGTATAGCTTACATATATAAAATTAAAATTATATAAATATACGTAAGCAACATTTATCGGTTTATACATACATTATTTCTTCAAAAAAGTAAGCAATGAAATTTTAAACGTTTACCATATTCAGTTTTTTAAATTTATCTATATGACTTTTTTAAATGATCTTTTACAAAAGAGACTTTTTTATTTTGTATAGTAACTGCCATCAAACCATGAAAAGCTGTCGTGTGGAATAATATTTTAGAACCTTGAAACTAAATCCTAACCCATAAAAAACTGAAGTAGCCTACTTCCGCCTAAGTAACAGACTCGCTAATCGAAAATTGAACATCTTTCTAAATTGTGTAAAGCTATATCATATTTATCATCCACAGTCCCTGTGAGTAACGTTATATTGGACGATAACACTTAAATGCCATCTTCGAAAAAAAAAATAGCTAAAATAAAAACCAGGGCAAATGTATTAATTACAACATGTTGCTGGAACAACTTGGGAAGCCAACGCACGTTGTCCTGCGTACAACTGCTTTGTCAGTGGTCTTATTCAGCTGCTGAATACAGTGCTCCCGTATACCTAGGTAGGGTAAATATACTAAAGCGATTGTTGTTTAACTTAATAGGGCCATGAGAGCTATTAGTGGCACTCTCATGGCTACTTTACTACCTTGGCTACCGGTGCTGTGCAATATAGCTCCTCCAGAAGTAAGACGTCAGGAGGAACTAGTTAAAGAATTCGATAAGATCTTGAATTCCCCGCACCTCCCCGTTACCCAGGATCTCCCATGTCAGAACGGTATCTTAAAATCTCGAAATCCACCTCTACGTACTGCTTTCCAGTTGAGCAGATCAAATTCCTCGCCCAATACTAGGCAATTGCGCGGAACAGTTTTGATGGACGAAATAAGTTCCTTATTAACGATCCGTCAATACCTGTAGGTCGAATGAACCTCCCTCGTAGGGAATTGACACTGTTTAATCGGTTCCGGTAGATGTAGCTACTGGAAGTATAATACATGGGGATTGACACTAGACCAGTCATGTGATTGTGGGGAGTCCATTGTTTAGAATTGGATCACATAATTACAGAGTGCTCCCTGCGCTCTTTTATAGAGAGATTACCACAGCATAAACAGAATCAGTGAGGCAGGTCTTAAATGGCTGGATGGATTGGACTTAGTTTTGTCACAGGAGATCGCTTTATATTTTAGTTTTGATTAATTTAAACCATACTGTATATAGGTATACTTTGGTTTAAACATATATACAGGGTGTAACTGAAATGCTTGGACAAACTTCAGGATGTTGTTTCTGGGGTCAAAACAAACCAAAAATTTCATATAAACACATGTCCTAACATGAACAGTTTTCTGTCTGTCTGTCCATCTGTGTTGTTTACATTATATTTTTTTCTCAGCAACCATAAAAGCTAGATTGTTTCAATTTGGCAACTTGCTATACAATTAATACTCTATTACTTCGAAAAATTGAAAAAAAATTCGTCGACATTTTTCAAAATGGCGGCTAGTTTTATAACTATTGACTATTTAAGTTTTTACTTTGACGTTAAATTCCACAAAAGCTACACCCTGTATAAAAAAAACACAAAAGTGATAAATTGAAAAATTTTATTATAAAACTAACGATACATTATTTATTGACAACAAACAAGAAATTCACGATACATTATTTATTGACAACAAACAAGAAATTCATAATTTTTGATAAATGAAGTTTTGTGAATTTTCGAAGAATTTTTAAAATTTTTCGAAGTAATAGAGTATTACTAGTATAGCATATGTGCCAAATTTAAACACTCTATGGATTATAGTTGGTGAGAAACAAAATTATAATGTAAAAAACACAGACGGACAGACAAACAACTGTGCATATTAGGACATATGTTTATACGAATGTTTGGTTTGTTTTGACCCCAGGAACAACCTCCTGAAGTTTGTCCAAGTACTTCAATTACACCCTGTATAATGTATATCACTAATACTTGTATACATTTCCACCAACACAAAAAGTGGGATATTGAAATTAACAGTTGACCTTCCATGTAAAAAGTTAACGGAATTTACCTGTCTAATTAAAATGCCTCCTATAGGTTAGTATAAATTTTGATGAAGTGCTATTTTGATCGGTTTAGCACTCCTCAGTAATAAATAATGTTTGTACAACATGATTAGCAAACAAAGAGGATCCATTTTCACAGAATATAAACAAAAAACAAAGGGTAATTTACAGTTACATTCAAAAGTAAACATATCACTGCAGTGTAAAACAACGAACTAAAATGGTATTTTAGTAAGAATTAACTGACATCAATATTCTGAGCCTGTCCCAAGCCATAAGACTCCCTGCAATAGTTCATTTTCCTTTGGGAAATTCACCAACAATTTCTGTTCACTTTTTTGAGACTGTTTTTCCAACAACAGAGAAATTGGTTTTTATTAACAGAAATTTTAAGAGAGTAATCTGCACAACAGCAACCTCAAACTAAATGCTAATATCACCTTAAAATCACTGTTGCCAGGACCTAACGTCACATGTTCTGTGATCAACATAAAAGGAAAATGTGAATCAAAAAGCTTGTTTTTGTGATTAATTAATTGGTATTTATAATATTAAAAACATTATAATTTTCAATTTTACAAGATAACTTAGTCAATAATTTGTATTAAATTCCATGTAAAAAACGCGATGGAAAATGTGTGGAGTAATGGTGGACCAGTGAGAACTGTATGTGCGTTGATTCTGTGGAACATCGAACGTTACTCGGCTACTTTCTCTGAAATTATTCACTGTGTACAGTAACTGGATCAAATTGTACGTTGTGTAGGATAACATAGTAGACCATCTTAAGTGTCGGTGACTGTATGGCTCAACGGAACTTGTACGTTGTATAGGGTAACATAGTAGACCATCTTAAGTGTTGGTGACTGTATGGCTCAACGGAACTTGTACGTTGTTTAGGGTAACATAGTAGACCATCTTAAGTGTTGGTGACTGTATGGCTCAACGGAACTTGTACGTTGTGTAGGGTAACTTAGTAGACCATCTTAAGTGTCGGTGACTGTATGGCTCAACGGAACTTGTACGTTGTGTAGGGTAACATAGTAGACCATCTTAGGTGTTGTTGACTGTATTGCTGAACGGAACTTGTACGTTGTGTAGGGTAACATAGTAGACCATCATAAGAGTCGTTGAATGTATTGCTCAAGGGAACTTGTACGTTGTGTAGGGTAACATAGTAGAGCATCTGAAGTGTTGTTGACTGTATTGCTCAACGGAACTTGTACGTTGTGTAGGGTAACATAGTAGACCATCATAAGAGTCGTTGAATGTATTGCTCAAGGGAACTTATACGTTGTGTAGGGTAACATAGTAGACCATCTTAAGTGTTGGTGACTGTATGACTCAACGGAACTTGCACGTTGTGTAGGGTAACATAGTAGACTATCATAAGTGTCGTTGACTGTATGGCTCAATGGAACTTGTATGTTGTGTGGGGTAACATAGTAGACCATCTTAAGTGTCATTGACTGTATGGCTCAACGGAACTTGTATGTTGTGTAGGGTAACATAGTAGACTATCATAAGTGTCGTTGACTGTATGGCTCAACGGAACTTGTACGTTGTGTAGGGTAACATAGTAGACCATCTTAAGTGTTGGTGACTGTATGGCTCAACGGAACTTGTACGTTGTGTAGGGTAACATAGTAGACCATCATAAGTGTCGTTGACTGTATGGCTCAACGGAACTTGTATGTTGTGTGGGGTAACATAGTAGACCATCTTAAGTGTCGTTGACTGTATGGCTCAACGGAACTTGCACGTTGTGTAGGGTAACATAGTAGACTATCATAAGTTTCGTTGACTGTATGGCTCAACGGAACTTGTATGTTGTGTGGGGTAACATAGTAGACCTTCTTAAGTGTTGGTGACTGTATGGCTCAACGGAACTTGTACGTTGTGTAGGGTAACATAGTAGACTATCATAAGTGTCGTTGACTGTATGGCTCAACGGAACTTGTATATTGTGTGGGGTAACATAGTAGACCATCTTAAGTGTCGTTGACTGTATGGCTCAATGGAACTTGCACGTTGTGTAGGGTAACATAGTAGACTATCATAAGTGTCGTTGACTGTATGGCTCAACGGAACTTGTATGTTGTGTGGGGTAACATAGTAGACCATCTTAAGTGTTGTTGACTGTATTGCGCAACAGAACTTGTACGTTGTGTAGGGTAACATAGTAGACCATCATAAGAGTCGTTGAATGTATTGCTAAAGGGAACTTGTACGTTGTGTAGGGTAACATAGTAGACCATCTTAAGTGTTGGTGACTGTATGGCACAACGGAACTTGTACGTTGTGTAGGGTAACATAGTAGACCATCATAAGTGTCGTTGACTGTATGGCTCAACGGAACTTGTACGTTGTGTAGGGTAACATAGTAGACCATCTTAAGTGTCGTTGACTGTATGGCTCAACGGAACTTGTATGTTGTGTGGGATAACTAGGTAGTACCACTGTATGTGTATAGGGGGAGGGGGGTAGTACCACCGTATGTGTATGAGTGGGTAGGGTCAGTACCACCGTAAGTTACGTGTATGAGTGGGTTGGGTCAATAACATTGTACATGTGTGAGTGGGCGGGTATTTGTTGTGTGGGATGACTCAGAAGGAATCTAAACCGTAGAGTACTGGACTTTGGGACATTTTATCGATCCCACCCATCTATACTTCTACCTGTCTGTAATTAACACTAATCGGTTTTTTATCGAAAAAAATATATAGAATTAATGTCCATCAAGACAAATACTTTGTGTAGGATAACTAGATCCATTATTAAATATCGTTATATGGGGTGACTACGTTTTAAATAAGTAATACATGGTGTAGAATTATAATCAACCAAACACGCGATTACAAAAAAAAATTTGTTTTCTTTAAAGATCAAACAATAAATTTTAATGTACGGATGGGAGGTTAGAAGACTGGTCGAAGGAGTCAGTTTAGGCTACACCGGTGATTTTTTATCTAAAAAAAATTATTGATCGCCTTGGATATATGGTAAAATTTCTGGAAATATGGTCATGTTTTCACTGCCATGTTTCCCCTCAAGGCAAGTCGTGGGAGCTCCTTCAGTACCTTATATAGTCAAATTAATAACACTAAAAAGGCTAACAGTTGATTTGGATAAAACAGTCTTCCAATTTTGAAATATTCAGGCCGTAAACTACCATATACGCCTATCCCCAAACTTGACCAAAATATCTTGAGGACAGGCTTAATTTTGTGTGGACGAAATTGAAAACAATTATTCTTAAAAAATATGAAGAAAAAACAAAAAAATTCTTAAAAACTACTGTATTGTGAATTACGAATACAATTTCTGTATTTCTCAATATTCTATTGATAATGTCAACTAATTCCTTCGTCCTAATCTAACCATAAAGCCCGAGTTAATTAAAAAGCTGGATCGACTGACCCCAATACATAAGTATTCAGTAAGATCACCCCCTCTTCACCTCAGAATATTACGTGTGCAAACTCAGATGGCATATGTGTCATTTTCAAGGAAAATATTTTAATTATTTACTGCATTTTTTCAGTTCACAATATCTCTGTCACAAGTTCTTTTCGTATGATTGCGTAACTATCTGATTAACGATATGTTGTTTACAGTGTTTTAATAGAGGTTTACTTATTATTCATAATTTTAACATAGTACTATTTGGCATCTTGAATACCATAAACGTTCATCATTCTAGAAATGCTATCAAAACCAACACAAAACAAAGACTAATTTGTAGTATTACACAATAATCCTTGCTAAACTTGAAGTTCCTTTATTTAATACAGTTACGTTAATACTTGAATACGGAAAGAGAAGAGAATGTGGAAAGACGGCGACATACACAAACTAATGGTGGTATATTGAATGCTATCGTCAAAGTACTATCTTACACATCTCAAGAACGTTGCTATCATATTTCAATAACGTTAATGGTGTGATCCTCAAAGAGGGGACGTGATACACGTGTTTACGTTGTACAATAACGTTAATGGTGTGATCCTCAAAGAGGGGACGTGATACACATGTTTACGTTGTACAATAACGTTAATGGTGTGATCATCAAAGAGGGGACGTGATACACGTGTTTACGTTGTACAATAACGTTAATGGTGTGATCCTCAAAGAGGGGACGTGATACACATGTTTACGTTGTACAATAACGTCAATGGTGTGATCCTCAAAGAGGGGACGTGATACACATGTTTACGTTGTACAATAACGTTAATGGTGTGATCCTCAAAGAGGGGACGTGATACACGTGTTTACGTTGTACAATAACGTTAATGGTGTGATCCTCAAAGAGGGGACGTGATACACATGTTTACGTTGTACAATAACGTTAATGGTGTGATCCTCAAAGAGGGGACGTGATACACATGTTTACGTTGTACAATAACGTTAATGGTGTGATCCTCAAAGAGGGGACGTGATACACGTGTTTACGTTGTACAATAACGTTAATGGTGTGATCCTCAAAGAGTGGACGTGATACACGTGTTTACGTTGTACAATAACGTTAATGGTGTGATCCTCAAAGAGGGGACGTGATACACGTGTTTACGTTGTACAATAAAGTTAATGGTGTGATCCTCAAAGAGTGGACGTGATACACGTGTTTACGTTGTACAATAACGTTAATGGTGTGATCCTCAAAGAGGGGACGTGATACACATGTTTACGTTGTACAATAACGTTAATGGTGTGATCCTCAAAGAGGGGACGTGATACACATGTTTACGTTGTACAATAACGTTAATGGTGTGATCCTCAAAGAGGGGACGTGATACACGTGTTTACGTTGTACAATAACGTTAATGGTGTGATCCTTAAAGAGGGGACGTGATACACGTGTTTATAAGATGTAATTACGTTAATCATGTGAAACTCAAAAGGAAGGGTTCGATACGATTTTATACAATACAAATAATGGTGTCAGACAAAGTGACGGTGTGATACACGAGTTTGTGTGATACAGTAACAGTAGGCCTAATGGTGATATATCCGAGTTCACGTAATGCAGTAGTAACGTTAAGGTTGTTCGTCCGACCTGCTCAGTCCGGCGCTGGATGGAGTTTAGTTCAACGTTTCGCCGCCACTGTCGCCACGAGTAGCAAAGTGCTTGCCTTGCTAGGTACGTAGTACGGAGAGAAACAGGACTCTTGCTGCATGTCCTGAGCACACACGGAAATAACTTCTTAATGCATTGTAAGCTTTATCAATAACAATTTGATGTATTACTGATCTACTTTCTTGGCCAAAGATAACTGTACAAATTTCAAATTTAAATTGGTACAAACGTCATTTACAAATTAATAATTGGTTACACTTAACAAAATATTCTTTTTATTATTAGTTTTAATTTACTATAGGTTGGTTAGTACCATTTTTCCACTATATTCTCAAAATTTGAACAATACATATTGCACGGTTTTTTAATGAGTTAGGAACCAAGAAAGGCCATATTAGCAACTTTACTGTAGGTAGCCATATATCCATAAAAGTTTTTTGAATTTTTTACCTCAATACACTTATTACTTGTAACAAGACAAACAACTTTATTCAAAAAACTCCAAAATTAATATTCGATTGAACACCCTTAATGAAGTAATCAACCACTATACAAATTGGCCTTACTTGTTTAGAACTAGGCTGGAAGGAGTGGGATTTTCGGAGACCGCAGCTTTGCTATCAACAGGACTGATCTTCCGAATGTGCAGGTGTTTGTTGCAGGGCTGGCAGAATGTGTGGCCACAAGGGAGGTCAACGGGGTATACTAGGGGCTGAAAGCATGTCTGGCATGTTAGGTCCTCGTATATTTCCAGAACATAGTCGTAGAGATGGGGCTCCACGTGAAGGTGGCACTGTCCACATTCCTGGCAAAGACATGCAAATGTCCCTTTCATACTGTGTCCTGCAGCTATTCAATGGCATAGACTACAACCCCGACTTCTGAAACAGATACAAGTGTCGAGTCAGGTCTGGCAGGAAGAAAACGCTTAAGAGGAAAAATAGTTAATTTATATTTACTTTCTAGTATTTTACTTTATACAAAACTAATTCTGATTACTGTCTACAAGTATTCTTATTCATTATAAAATACAACAAAACACATATTAAAATAAAACAAATAAAATAAGTATTTATTATAAATTCTTATGTTTCCTATCATTTACTGTTAGAAACATCGACTTTTCACGGGGACTACATTTAACATTGAATTGTGTATAGCTTTACCAGTCAGTTCAACCATTGGACATCAGAGGCCAGAATATAAATTAATGATCTATGAACTCTTAAAAGAGATAAAAGATATGTTATAATAAATTCGATCGTATGAAGTACTACTTTGCACATTCCAAACTAATGGCAGTATAACGAATTCAATCGTCGAAGTACTATCATACACATTTCAAACTGATGGTAGTTTGATGAATTCGATCATACAGTATTACTAAATTACATGAGTAAAATTAATATATGTTATGGTATAGTTAATTTTATCTTAATTAATAATATGCAGCCATACGTCACGGTTTTCCATACATATTGCCTGTTTTTTTATGAGATATAAAAATATATAAAGTCAACTTTAGTGTTGTCAAATGTATGAAACTATGCAAATTCAATATTAGTGAGACAATAGAGATTCAAATATATGAGTCACCTTCGATGTCCAATGAAAATATTTTAACAATGAACGTTGACAAAACAAAATTCATGGCAATCGTTTTGCGTATACTGGGAGCGAGCCACCTTTTGACCTGATGGTGAAGCTGCACTCGAGTCGTGACACTGCCATTGTCATATTATAGAACGTGTCTCACACTAAATGTATCTTGGGGTAGTACTAGATAGTAACCTGAAGTGGGAAACTCATATTTCTATCTTGACAAATAATCTAAGAAAAATTATCTTTTTTCCAGTTGGGATGTATTCTGAATGAAAATGAGCTTAAGATGATATATTATACATTTTTACAATCCAGAATTCAGTATGGCATGATAGCATGGGGAGGAGCACACAAAACCTTATCGACCTACTCTCAGTCGCTCAGAAGGTTATATTGAAAGCTGGACTCCATAAAAATAAAAGATTTCCTTTAGAGGAACTCTTCTCATTTTTTAACATTTTAACAATAAGACAACTGTACATAAGAACTTTATTAATTTATTCGTATTCTCACTGGGACAGTTTCTTTACCCAAACGACTAATAATTAGATGATGAGAAATTCTCAAGATATCGCGTAAATATTCAAATGCCACGCGTGTTTAAATATCTACATTTAAAAAATACATTTTACATAGCAAATATTTTTTTGAGGAATGTTCCACGTGAGATAAGGAATCTACGTGTATCATTAAATAAGGGGCCTCAGGCTCGGCCCTGACCCAGCCGAGTCTCTCATACTATATTCGATTAGGTAAACTATAGTGTGAGGCCCCATCTATGCACCTACTTAGTTAAATGTTTCTTAGAACCTGTACTTGCTATGCCACCGTGTCAGCCAAGGTGTGATATGTAAATATTTGTTGTTGTTTTTCTTCTATTATGATTAAGTAGTAGACCTACGTTTACGAACAGTAGTATTGACCCACTCGTCCGCACATACACGTACAGTGGTATTGACCCCCCCGCCCATACACGTACAGAGGTATTGACCCCCCCACCCATAAACGTACAGTGGTATTGACCCCCCCGCCCATACACGTACAGTGGTATTGATCCCCCCCGCCCATACACGTACAGTGGTATTGAACCCCCCCCCACCCATACATGTACAGTGGTATTGACCCCCCCCGTCCATACACGTACAGTGGTATTGACCCCCTCCGCCCATACACGTACAGTGGTATTGACCCCCCCCGCCCATACACGTACAGTGGTATTGACCCCCCCGCCCATAGACGTACAGTGGTATTGACCGCCCCCCCGCCCATACACGTACAGTGGTATTGACCCTCCCGCCAATACACGTACAGTGGTATTGACCCCCCCCCCCACCCATACACGTACAATGGTATTGACCCCCCCCCGCCCATAAACGTACAGTGGTATTGACCCCCCCGCCCATACACGTACAGTGGTATTGACCCCCCCCCCCCCCCGCCCATACACGTACAGTGGTATTGACCCACCTGTCCACACATACATGAACAGTACTATTGACCCATCTGTTCACACATACATGAACAGTACTATTGACCCATCTGTTCACACATACATGAACAGTACTATTGACCCATCTGTTCACACATACATGAACAGTACTATTGACCCATCTGTTCACACATACATGAACAGTACTATTGACCCATCTGTTCACACATACATGAACAGTACTATTGACCCATCTGTTCACACATACATGAACAGTACTATTGACCCATCTGTTCACACATACATGAACAGTAGTATTGACCAATCTGTTCACACATACATGAACAGTACTATTGACCCATCTGTTCACACATACATGAACAGTACTATTGACCCATCTGTTCACACATACATGAACAGTACTATTGACCCATCTGTTCACACATACATGAACAGTACTATTGACCCATCTGTTCACACATACATGAACAGTACTATTGACCAATCTGTTCACACATACATGAACAGTAGTATTGACCCACCCACCCAGCATACACGTACAGTGGTATTGACCCATCTGTCCACACATACATGAACAGTACTAGTGACCCATCTGTTCACACATACATGAACAGTACTATTGACCCATCTGTTCACACATACATGAACAGTACTATTGACCCGTCTGTTCACACATACATGAACAGTACTATTGACCCATCTGTTCACACATACATGAACAGTAGTATTGACCCATCTGTTCACACATACATGAACAGTGGTATTGACCCATATGTCTACACATACATGAACAGTACTATTGACCCATCTGTTCACACATACATGAACATTAGTATTGACCCATCTGTTCACACATACATGAACAGTAGTATTGACCCATCTGTTCACACATACATGAACAGTAGTATTGACCCATCTGTCCACACATACATGAACAGTACTATTGACCCATCTGTTCACACAATCACACATACATGAACAGTGGTATTGACCCATCTGTTCACACATACATGAACAGTAGTATGGACCCAACTGTTCACACATACATGAACAGTAGTATTGACCCGTCTGTTCACACATACATGAACAGTAGTATTGACCCACTTGTCTGCACATACATGAACAGTGGTATTGACCTACCTGTCCACTCATACATGAACAGTAGTATTTGTCTACCTGTCCACACATACATGAACAGTAGTAATGACCCACCTGTCCACACATACATGATCAGTGGTATTGACCCACTTGTCTGCACATACATGAACAGTGGTATTGACCTACCTGTCCACACATAAATTAACAGTAGTATTGACCTACCTATCTACACATACATGAACAGTAGTATTGACCCACCTGTCCATACATACATGAACAGTGGTATTTACCCACTCGTCCGCACATACATGAACAGTGGTATTGACCCACCTGTCCACACATACATGAACAGTGGTATTGACCCACTTGTCTGCACATACATGAACAGTGGTATTGACCCACCTGTCCACACATACATTAACAGTAGTATTGACCCACCTGTCCACACATACATGAACAGTGGTATTGACCCACTTGTCTGCACATACATGAACAGTGGTATTGACCTACCTGTCCACACATAAATTAACAGTAGTATTGACCTACCTATCTACACATACATGAACAGTAGTATTGACCCACCTGTCCATACATACATGAACAGTGGTATTTACCCACTCGTCCGCACATACATGAACAGTGGTATTGACCCACCTGTCCACACATACATGAACAGTGGTATTGACCCACTTGTCTGCACATACATGAACAGTGGTATTGACCCACTTGTCCGCACATACATGAACAGTAGTATTGACCCACTCGTCCGCACATACATGAACAGTGGTATTGACCCACCTGTCCACACATACACGAACAGTATTATTGACCCACTCGTCCGCACATACACGAACAGTGGTATTGACCCACTCGTCCACACATACACGAACAGTGGTATTGACCCACCTGTCCACACATACACGTACAGTGGTATTGACACACTCGTCCCCACATACACGTACAGTGGTATTGACCCACTCGTCCTCACATACACGTACAGTGTTATTGACCCACCTGTCCACACATACACGTACAGTGGTATTGACCCACCCGTCGCCCATACACGTATAGTGGTATTGACCCACTCGTCCACACATACACGAACAGTGGTATTGACCCACCTGTCCACACATACACGAACAGTGGTATTGACCCACTCGTCCGCACATACACGAACAGTGGTATTGACCCACTCGTCCACACATACACGAACAGTGGTATTGACCCACTCGTCCGCACATACATGAACAGTGGTATTGACCCACCCCCGCCCATACACGTACAGTGGTATTGACCCCCCCCCCGCCCATACACGTAGTGGTATTGACCCACCCGCCCACCCATACATGAACAGTGGTATTGACCCACCTGTCCACACATACACGAACAGTGGTATTGACCCACTCGTCCGCACATACACGAACAGTGGTATTGACCCACTCGTCCACACATACACGAACAGTGGTATTGACCCACTCGTCCACACATACACGAACAGTGGTATTGATACAATGTTACTGGCCCATGAATACCACTGTACGTGTATGAGCGGGTGGGTGGGTCAATACCAATGTACGTGTATGGGTGGGTGGGAGGGTCAATACCACTGTTATGTATGAGTGAATGGGTGGGTAAAAACCACTGTACGTGTATGGGTGGGCGGGTGAGTCAATATTACTGTACGTGTATGGGCGGGGGGGGTCAATACCACTGTACGTGTATGGGCGGGCGGGTGGGTCAATACCACTGTACGTGTATGGGTGGGTGGGTGGGTAAATACCACTGTACGTGTATGTGTGGACAGGTGGGTCAATACTACTGTTCATGTATGGTTGGGCGGCTGGGTCAATACCACTACGTGTATGGGTGAGCGGGTGGGTAAATACTAATGTACGTGTATGGGTGGGCGGATGGGTAAATACCACTGTACGTGTATGGGTGGGCGGGTGGGTAAATACCACTGTACGTGTATGGTAGGGTGGAAAAAAAACTATTGTCTTGTTTGTTTTTCATATTCATGCAAACGTTTCAGTTACGTATTAACTGATCATTACGAAAAACGTATTATAGTTTTTATATTTCCTTTACATGGGAACTCTCTTAACCACGCACATCCCGCACAAGGCCCATGTGGGGATTTATTATTTATTGTATTATTATAAAATGTTTTATTATGTGTACATTTAGTGAAATAAACAGATTTTTCATTTTATTTCATTTCACCTTTAGTGCTGTAAAATGTATTAAACTATTCAAATGCAATACTAGCGAAAGATGACAAAGATCCAAATATATCAAGTCACCAGTCTGAAGATTATATGTATAATAAATGAAACAATGCAAATGGAGTTCTAGCGGAAGACGATATAGATCCAAACATGTCAAATCACCGCACTGAAGGTTATAAGTCTAATAAATAAAACAATGTAAATGTAATACTATGGGAAGACGGTAAAGATCCAAATATGTCAAGTCACCGCACTGAAGGTTATATGTCTAGTAAATGAAACCATGCAAATGTAATACTATGGGAAGACGGTAAAGATCCAAATATGTCAACTCACCGCACTGAAGGTTATATGTCTAATAAATGAAACAATGCAAATGTAATACTATGGGAAGACGGTAAAGATCCAAATATGTCAACTCGCCGTACTGAAGGTTATATGTCTAATAAATGAAACAATGCAAATGTAATACTATGGGAAGACGGTAAAGATCCAAATATGTCAACTCGCCACACTAAAGGTTATATGTCTAATAAATGAAACAATGCAAATGTAATACTATGGGAAGACAATAAAGATCCAAACATGGCAAGTCACCGCACTGAAGATTATATGTCTAATAAATGAAACAATGCAAATTTAATGATATGGGAAGATGATAAAGATTCAAACATGTCAAGTCACAACACTAATCACACTAAAGGTTATGTGTCCAATAAATTAAACAATGCAAATGTAATGATATGGTAAGACGATAAAGATTCAAACATGTTAAGTCACCACACTAATCACACTAAAGGTTACATGTATAATAAATGAAACAATGCAAATTGAATTCTAGCGGAAGACAATAAAGATCCAAACATGTCAAGTCACCGCACTGAAGGTTATATGTATAATACAGTAAATGAAACAATGCAAATGGAATACTATGGGAAGACGATAAAGATCCAAACATGTCAAGTCACCACACTAAAGGTTATATGTCTAATAAATTAAACAATGCAAATATAATACTATGGGAAGACGATAAAGATCCAAACATGTCAAGTCACCTCACTAAAGGTTATATGGCTTATAAATGAAACAATGCAAATTTAATACTATGGGAAGTCGGTTAAGATCTAAACATGTCAAGTCACCGCACTGAAGGTTATATGTCTAATAAATAAAACAATGCAAATGTAATGATATGGGAAGACGATAAAGATTCAAACATGTCAAGTCACCACACTAAAGGTTATATGTCCAATAAATGGAACAGTGCAAATGTAATACTATGGGAAGACGGTATAGATCCAAACATGTCAAGTCAACGCACTGAAGGTTATATGTCTAATAAATGAAACAATGCAAATGTAGTTCTAGCGAAAGGCGGTAAAGATCCAAATTTGTCAAGTTTCCGCACTGAAGGTTATAATATCAAATAAATGATACATTGCAAAGGCAATACTAGCGGTAAATGATAGAGATTCAAATATATATGAACTCACCTTTAGTTGATATATTTGAATATCTGTCATATGGACATATAAACATAGGAATGAAACAATGCAGATGCAATAATAGCGGAAGGCGATAAAGATTCAAGTCAATCAAGTCATCTTTAGTGCTTTCAAATGAGTGAAGCAATGCAAATGCAATGCTAGCGGAAGACGATAGAGATCCAAATATCTCAAGTGTTCTTTACCACTGTCATATGAAATTAACAAGGCAAATACACAGCTACATGAATGTTTTAGTCATCTGTGTAATTGCATTGCTACGAGGTGATGTAGAAGCAAACATACAAATCACAATTTGTACAAAGTATTTCTGATAAAAAAAGGGGAAAAAACATCAAATGAAAATACAACTGGATAAAACATTGAAAATAAAATAACAGCTGAAAGTACATGTAAATAAAAATGCATAGTATTGTAATATATTTCCGAATAATATAGCGTAAAACACTAATGATAAATAACGGTATTTCGAATACAAAACTTTCTAAACGAAATGATTTATAGATGACATTTAAATAATGACAGATTAATGTAGCTTTAAATACAAATAAACCAGGGAAGCATAAAATAAGATTTCAAAAAAATCTAAAAAGAACAATGATTGAATCTGAAGTGAATACAAATATATCACGGTATCATAAAAGGAAATTTTCAGATAAATCAGAGTCAATGGAAAGCTATCTGAAGAAGATAGCGCAAGAGGTTGTACGTAAAGTAATCTTTGCGCATCAAGAGGTCTGACGCGCGAGCTAAAAGAGAGCACATAAACAGCAGTGACAGGAATACATTATATACTCCTGGCTGGTGTAACAGGACCTGTCATATTAAAAGTCACGATTTGCGAGGAACATTTCATTTTATACATATTCTGCATTCGTTTGCAGCATTTATTGCTATATCTCTTTTACCAATAAATGTTTTCAATTTCTATAGTCCCAGAAAACTTAAACGTATTCTCCAAAAAAAAATGGCTACAAATTGATTTTTATTTAAATTTAATTGTTCAAACAAAGGAGCAAATAATAAATCGTCCAAAGTTTCTTCTTTAGTAAAATTTAATTGAAAATTAAGAAAATAATATTTCTTCAACAAAATAAAGATTTCACTTTTTCTCAAAATACTTTATTTAAAATTCAAACAAAACTAAAACTCAAATAACATAAGAAAATGAAATGTTAACTCTTATTGTATAAAAGAATAATAGTAATTTAATTCCTTAATAATATTTTAGATTAGACCAACTTCTGACAGCAAAATAACCAATAGTTATTTTAAATTTTCTTTTTTATTACTAAATTCTGACTTTTGACCAAATTTACTGACATGACGTTAGAAGAGCGGCACTTAAAGAACAAAACAACTAAGAAACATTTCCTATTTTTTGTGTGAACAGCTAAAGAGAAAGGGTCAAAGTTAACAACGATATTCTAAAAGCCAAAAAAAAATCAAATCCAAAGAGCCGTCAGAGCGTAATCATCGCGTACACCATCAAACAATCACTCACACTGCGTGTCACATCACAACTTCTCAAAAGCTTCCCGTAAGAAAAATTCCGAACTTTGAAAATTATATTAAGGATGGTTAAAAAGAAGTAGTGAACACAACTCAACTAAAGGGCGGCAGCGAAACAGGGCGACAAACCCGTTGGACGGCCTATTTACGTGGACTCCCCTATACGCAAAAATTGCCAAGAAACAAAAGGGATGCGAACCAATCAGGGGGCTTCGAGGAGGAAGCAAACGTAACAACTTCATCAAAACCTGTAAATTGTTTAATCAAATATTGGTTATTTTATTACTAATGGGGAAAATAAACTTTTTTTATTTGAGACGGTAAGATTCTCAATTTTTATAAAAATCTTCAAAGTTCAGTTTGAAATATTATATAGTTTAAACTACTTTTGTATTGCAGGTTTTTTATAATATTTTGATTTTTCTAAAATTAATGTAAAAAAATTGTTACAACATAATACATTTTAATTACAAAAACACAACAAATTACTTTTTTAAGCATTGTATTAGGTATCGGTTAAGAAAATATGCCGGATCTTTCACTACCATAATCATATTTTAGGTTAACCTAACATAACCCAACCAAACGTAACACGACATAACTAAACCTAACAAAACCTAACCAAAGCTATCCAAACCTAACTTAACCTAACGAAACCTAACATAACATAACCAAACCTAACATAAAATAAACAAAACAAAAAACCTATCCAAACCTAACATAACCTAACCAAAGTAGTGGTAGTCAACTAACGGACAGGGTCCAATATGCTTTTTAAAGCAACGAGTGCAGAGTGGATTCTAAGGAAATGTGTTTACTATATGCTTGAAACACTTCAAAGTTAATATTTAAACGTTTAGAAATGTGCTACTACTTGATTCAAAATCCTGTTCTTTTTTAATTTAAAAATAGCATATGTGTTTTAAACAGAGCGTTTCTCTTCCCCGGATATTAAAATGAACATCACGCAATAGAGATTACCCTAATGCAATTATGGATAATCACAAGCATATAATAAGAGTTCACAATTGTGTTCCTCGAAATTCCAGATATCTCATGCAATACATATAAATCCTTCAGTTCCCTGTTTCCTAAAAATTCCCCAGAGACTAAAAGGTATCTCACAAATACAATCACGTATCCGTGGTACCCATAATAACATGTGCGCATATCTAAATAAAATACTAATTGTAAATATATTGGAAATTCATAATTACTTTAATGCATTTCAGGTTCCATCATTACGTTTTACTTAGCATAAATTAAATGAGTATCCACATTTCAATGTGTAAATAATTTCAAATGCCATTTGAAGTTGTTGCCTGCGTGGTGTTGCAGGGGCTAAGGCTTCGGACTGCGGAGGGCAAGGTTCAAGGTTCGAATCTCCAAAACTGAGCTAACGGTCGGTACTTCACTCATTGAATAAAGTTCATGCAGTGAAGTGTTGTGGACTGGCTAGTTAAGGTAAAAAAAAAAAAAAAAAATGCGGACAGTTATTTTCTAATAATTCCATTCATTAATCTAAAAATATGTTACGAGATTGAAAAATTTAACATTTCCCTAATACGAAAGATAAACTGTGCCTGCGACAAGTTATATTGTAATCAAAATATCCACTTAGTTAAATACCAATCACACTGTAAACCTGGATAATTGGCGGGGGGGGGGGGGGGAGTTAAAGTGTTGTAGCAATAACGATATGTCGTTCGAATAGGGACGAAGATGGAGTATAGAATTGGTATTTCAATTGTTCAAACTTAATTTATTAACGCTTCCTTCAATCAGATAATGTAATTAAAATCTACGTATTAAAATCGTTCGTTCACAATCTCGAGAAATTTATATTTTCATAAACGTTTAGTTCAGTTATACTTACGTATCTCAATATAATAATAATTCCACAATAATAGCCTTAAAACTAGGTAAATTTTTTAAATTAATGTTTGTTACTTTTGTAAGTTGAATTGCAATATTTTTTAAGCCTTCATCTAATCTAATTTATAACCTATGCACTGTAAGACGATGTCTCCAATGTAATTTTTAACCTATGCACTATAAAAGAATGTTTCCAATATAATTGTTAACCTATGCACTGTAAGACGATGTCTCCAATATAATTGTTAACCTATGCACTGTAAGACGATGTCTCCAATATAATTGTTAACCTATGCACTGTAAGACGATGTCTCCAATATAATTGTTAACCTATGCACTGTAAGACGATGTCTCCAATATAATTGTTAACCTATGCACTGTAAGACGATGTCTCCAATCTAATTTTTAACCTATGCACTATAAAAGAATGTTTCCAATATAATTGTTAACTATGCACTGTAAGACGATGTCTCCAATATAATTGTTAACCTATGCACTGTAAGACGATGTCTGCAATATAATTGTTAACCTATGCACTGTAAGACGATGTCTCCAATATAATTGTTAACCTATGCACTGTAAGACGATGTCTCCAATATAATTGTTAACCTATGCACTGTAAGACGATGTCTCCAATCTAATTTTTAACCTATGCACTATAAAAGAATGTTTCCAATATAATTGTTAACTATGCACTATAAGACGATGTCTCCAATATAATTTTTAACATATGCACTGTAAGACGTTGGTACTGATACGTATCACGGCAAAATCTGTAACTAACAATACTGTTATTGCTGAACTGATGATATAAGATGAAGTTCCTGCTCCACTTGTGTAGTGCAGTACAAATCATCATTACCGATTTCCACATCTCTTGTACAACTGTAGTAACAAGGACACCAATTAAAATAACTACCAAACCAGAATCACAGAAGCACGTAGTAACTACCGAATCAAAACTATACAGCCCTGCTAAAACTCACATACAGGGTTGAGCAAAGGTTTGGAATATATTTATTAATTTTAAAACCGTTGAAAGAAAGGTAATGAAACTTTGTAGTTATGTAAGTTACGTGTCCCTATTCCAAACATTTGGAAAAATTTTACTTGTTTTTCGTAAAGCCAGGGGATGGCCCAAGAAGGAAGTCTTAGACATCTTAAACGTAAGCCTACCTCCAGTTATACCTCATTTTAATGGTATTTATTTGTTCAATACAAAAGTGCAAACTTGAGGTCAAAAGAATAACGCAATAAGAAAATGAAGCCACTTAATGAATTTAATGTCATACTACTAATTTTTCTTAGTTATACTACTTTTGACGATCTCATCATAAAAAACCTATAATTTGCAATAAACAATGATAAAAATAAATTTTATCCCATATTATGGAACAACTTTAATGTGGGAGCGGTTGGTATAGTCAAATGGCATGACAAGTGGATATGTGGACCGAGATGGACTGATTGATGCAATGTTAATCTCTCTTGGACTGTCCTTAAATATCTATTGCATTGGTGTGATATATATAAGTTTTTTCAAGATATTTGTGACTTAAACTTAATTTCAAACGTTATTTTTGTATCAGTTTTATTTTTATTAAGTTCATCGGGAGTTATTTATTTACTACCTATACAGGAAAAGAGCCAACAGAAATATTTTAACTGCTTTATGTAAACACGGTAATTTTTTCACAACTAAAACAATATGTACACAAATCTATATGACGGTGAATTTTATTATAACTTGATCAAACATCATGGTTGTAGATTGTTGTTACACGAGAGAAAATAATATAAAATCATTTTTATGTTTACATAGAGACGAAATTAAAATATAAACTCAACCTACGGAAGAAACAAAGATTACTAAAGGGGGAATTTATCCCTTCTTACGTATTATAACCCTATTGAAGACTTTGTTTTTTTAAATTCGTTAATGATGGAGTATCAGATGTGGAAGACAAAGGTTGTTGGACATTTGCCATCAATACATGAAAATTACCAATCACGACGTTTCGATTTGGTAAAACCCAAACCTTTTACCACGTCAGTCTATGGATAGTTCTTGTGAGTGTAGTATGTATGTTTGTCTTGTCCCCGTGTTTTATCACCTTTGAGGGAACTTCGTGGACACTGCATTTCGATTGAATCATCCTCACTTCGTGCCTGGGACGTCTAGACTCCATCGTCACTGTGGGTCGTAAGACTTCATCATTCTTGTAATATTTGTTTATTGTATTGTTTCATTCCTAATAATTGTTGCCTTTTCAGGTTAAAATGTAATTGTAATAGTTAATTAGATTGGATAGTAGTCTCAGACCTTCCGAGTCACATGTATAATTTTTTGTGCATGCTTAATGTTATTTTAAATTAATAGTGTTTTCAGGTACCATATATTTATTTTATTTATGATTAGTTAATGTAATCTCATTTCAGTCTGATTTGAGTATTAATTTAATTATGTTTTAACATTTTTTCGTTGATATCGTGACCGTGGCAGCACCTAATTGGTTACATTAATTTAACCCTGTTTTTTAAAATTTTTTAATTTAGCAGAAGTTCATTTTGTTGTACCCCATTCTATGATCTTGGTTAAAATGTAGATAATTATTAATGTAGATAAGTTTATAAGTTTAAGAACGTAGTTTTATAACATGTTTGTGTAGATGTAATTTAGTTGTTAGCACTTGAAAAAGGTTTGCTTTTTACCAAATCTAAACGTCGTAATTGGTAATTTTCACGTAATGATGGCAAATGTCCAACTATCTTTGTCTTCCCCACCTACTAAAGAATCCGATTTGATATCGTCTTGATTCAATCTTTATAATTAAGGATTTAAAATAACTTACAAAGTAATATTTAATACAATAGTACTCTAATTAAGTGTATACCATTGTACCTAGTAATACGCCGACTAAACAAACCCCATGTAAATAGACGTAATTTTTAATGTCACAATTGATTGCTGTTTGCATTACGGCTCAGGCAAGGGAAGTAACCGTTACCAGTGAATAGCGGAGACCCGCTTTGCACTCATCTAATTAGTCCACCAGTGGAGTTTCTGTGGACCCAATTTGCGAGTTCGACATGGAATACAGTTATATGCTTCCTCGGCGGCAAATTTCAAGTCAATTTCTGCACTCTTTGAGCTTGTTTTGGGGTTTGTTGTCGCCGTTGTTGGTCCCCTGAGCCTACTCTTTAACTATTGGGGTTTATATTGCTACGTTTATGTACACTATGATAAACAAAACTTGGGACATATTGAACTCGACCAAATATATTGGTCTAACTAAAGGAACTTGTCAACTGAAACTTTTGCCTTCCCCTCCTTTCCACATACCTCCTATAACAACTCTCTACCCACCCTATATATTTCCTCTCCCCCTCCCTATCCACGTCCCTAATTTTGACAACTCTCACTTTCTACCTTTTTCTTCAACTCCATCCATCCTACAACCCTATTCAAAATACATCCATGAACAACTCAAAGCAATAATTTGTAAATATATAAGAATAGTTCTGTTTATAAAATTGATTTTTGAAGGTTAAATTCTTTTTATTTTGTATTTCTCTTCTTGTATTTCTTTCAGGTTCACCTTTTATTGTGGTAATATTTTTAATTAATTAAATCTAATAATTACCAATTTTTCAATGTTATCACAATAATAAGTTTTCATAAGTAATATATTACATATATACAAGGTGTTTATAAAGTCCCACACCGGCTTAATAATTTATGAACGATTCCATATAAAGAAACTTGGTACATCATTACTGCTCATATAAATATACTTTTTGAAGTAACTACCATTTTTCTGTCATACCAGGGGGGTTACTACTTGGTTGTGGTAATAAATTTGGACCTTTTCCGTTAATTTACTACCGGTACCACTACTTTTTCCGTCACTTCACTACCACTATTTTTTATCGCTGTTACGGTTACGTCAGGTTAGGTTAGGTTAGGTAGCTACTAAAGTTGATCACAAACTGGTAAATCCAATGATTGACTTACCGCCGAATGCACTCTTGAACTTTCCCAACATAAACTAAGAACATAATATAAGAGAGAACCTTTTAAGGAGAATTTGTAGGTTTATATGTTGTACTAAAAAATGTTTTTATTTTGATTTATTACTCGACCTATGTTCTCATTTCAGATTTTCTTCTGACTCCTTGCAGGCCGTCTCCTTGGTATGACAGAAAAACTATAGATTTATATCTGCAGTAATGATGTACCAAGTTTTACTTGCTTTATCCGTGTAATAGTTCATAAACTATTTAGCCTGCGTGGGACATTATAAGCACACTGTATATACATACATACATACATATAATACTGTATGTACGTATATAGTATACATACATATATACTGTATGTACGTATATAGTATGGAATTCAAAGCCAGCTACCAAACTAATAAAAAATGTAAAATTATAGTAATAAAAAATATCTACATAAAATTTAATCTACAGTACTTAGAACTTGTATCTTAAAGTTTAAATCTCAATAAAAATAAATTAAAATCAATAAAACTTTATTTTGGGTGTATTTAAATTTAATATCTAAAATCATTTTTAATCCATATCCTTGATTATTATCTATTTATTGTGTATTTATTATTTACTATCATTATTATTGATAATCTATTTATTATCCTTTTTAATAGAACATGGATTGAAAATAATAAGATATTAAATAGAAATATATCAAATTACGTTTTCATTACATTAATTATAAGAATCATATTTATTTTATTATTCTTATGTACACCATCATGAAAAATCACGTAACGAATTTAAATATCGATCTCTCGTCACAGAGCTGTATCCAGGTGTCGTAACCATTCAACACCAGTGTCTCCTATTAAATGAAGACCAGGTAATACTCCCCATGAAAATAACGCAATAGGCACTCATTTACTATGTGATCCATAGTTTGAACTTCAACTCCGCATGTGCATGACTGATCATTTGCCATTCCCCACTTGTATTTCCAGTAGTTGCATCTTCCCATTCCCGCGCGACAGGGACTCAACAAAGTCCATTACTTACCTGTTTCCAGATCATAAAATATCAATATATTTGCCTACTCAGATTTTGTTATCCCTGGTTCTACAACACCTTCTACCTTACTTGCCGGTTTGAATATTATATCAGTAGTGATTCTCAACACTTAAGACTATATAAATGCCTTGAAACAAATCTTCAGTTAACCTCACACAATCTTTTTTAAGTTCATTTCACAACAATTATAATTTAATCTGCATTTATTTAGATGGTAACTAAAACTTGTAATTAAAAAGTTCAATGTTTGATAAATAAGAGTTGAGAAGTTACACTGATTTTAATTAATTCCAAAACGGCATTGTTTCCTAACGAATTTGTGCTGAAATTTAAACGCTTGTTCAACGTACAGTTAAAATATCAATATTGATGAAGTAATTTAACACATTGCATTTAATACGGGTTTATTTTACGTTTATGTTGTTTTTAAGAAATTATTATAGTGATTATCAAGCCAGCTCTGGACACACTGACTAAATGCCTGCTCACACACTACCTAATCAAATACTACTAATACTAATATCACTCACACAATACCTAATCAAATACTACTAATACTAATATCGCTCACACACTACCTAATCAAATACTACTAATAGTAATATCACTCACACAATACCTAATCAAATACTAATAATACTAATATCACTCACACAATACCTAATCAAATACTATTAATACTAATATCACTCACACACTACCTAATCAAATACTACTAATAGTAATATCACTCACACAATACCTAATCAAATACTTATAATACTAATATCACTCACACAATACCTAATCAAATACTACTAATACTAATATCACTCACACACTACCTAATCAAATACTACTAATACTAATATCACTCACACACTACCTAATCAAATACTACTAATACTAATATCACTCACACAATACCTAATCAAATACTAGTAATAATAATATCACTCACACAATACCTAATCAAATACTAATAATACTAATATCAGTCACACAATACCTAATCAAATACTACTAATAGTAATATCACTCACACAATACCTAATCAAATACTAATAATACTAATATCACTCACACAATACCTAATCAAATACTAATAATACTAATATCACTCACACAATACCTAATCAAATACTACTAATAGTAATATCACTCACACAATACCTAATCAAATACTACTAATACTAATATCACTCACACAATACCTAATCAAATACTAATAATACTAATATCACTCACACAATACCTAATCAAATACTAATAATACTAATATCACTCACACAATACCTAATCAAATACTACTAATAGTAATATCACTCACACAATACCTAATCAAATACTACTAATAGTAATATCACTCACACAATACCTAATCAAATACTACTAATAGTAATATCACTCACACAATACCTAATCAAATACTACTAATAGTAAAATCACTCACACAATACCTAATCAAATACTACTAATAGTAATATCACTCACACAATACCTAATCAAATACTAATAATACTAATATCACTCACACAATACCTAATCAAATACTACTAATAGTAATATCACTCACACAATACCTAATCAAATACTACTAATAGTAATATCACTCACACAATACCTAATCAAATACTACTAATAGTAATATCACTCACACAATACCTAATCAAATACTACTAATAGTAATATCACTCACACTATACCTAATCAAATACTAATAATACTAATATCACTCACACTATACCTAATCAAATACTAATAATACTAATATCACTCACACAATACCTAATCAAATACTACTAATAGTAATATCACTCACACAATACCTAATCAAATACTAATATCACTCACACAATACCTAATCAAATACTAATAATACTAATATCACTCACACAATACCTAATCAAATAGTAATAATACTAATATCACTCACACAATACCTAATCAAATACTACTAATAGTAATATCACTCACACAATACCTAATAAAATACTAATAATACTAATATCACTCACACAATACCTAATCAAATACTACTAATAGTAATATCACTCACACAATACCTAATCAAATACTACTAATACTAATATCACTCACACACTACCTAATCAAATACTACTAATACTAAAATCACTCACACACTATTTAATCAAATACTACTAATAGTAATATCACTCACACAATACCTAATCGAATAGTAGTAATACTAATATCACTCACACAATACCTAATCAAATATTACTACTGCTAATATCACTCACACACTACCTAATCAAATACTACTAATAGTAATATCACTCACACAATACCTAATCGAATAGTAGTAATACTAATATCACTCACACAATACCTAATCAAATACTACTAATACTAAAATCACTCACACACTACCTAATCAAATACTACTAATAGTAATATCACTCACACAATACCTAATCGAATAGTAGTAATACTAATATCACTCACACAATACCTAATCAAATATTACTACTGCTAATATCACTCACACAATACCTAATCAAATACTAGTAATACTAATATCACTCACACAATACCTAATCAAATACTACTAATACTAATATCACTCACACAATACCTAATCAAATACTACTAATACTAATATCACTCACACAATACCTAATCAAATACTACTAATACTAATATCACTCACACAATACCTAATCAAATACTACTAATACTAATATCACTCACACAATACGTTTTCAAATACTACTAATACTAATATCACTCACACAATACGTTTTCAAATACTACTAATACTAATATCACTCACACAATACGTAATCAAATACTACTAATACTAATATCACTCACACAATACCTAATCAAATACTACTAATACTAATATCACTCACACACTACCTAATCAAATACTACTAATACTAATATCACTCACACAATACCTAATCAAATACTAGTAATAATAATATCACTCACACAATACCTAATCAAATACTACTAATACTAATATCACTCACACACTACCTAATCAAATACTAATAATACTAATATCAGTCACACAATACCTAATCAAATACTACTAATACTAATATCATTCACACAATACCTAATCAAATACTACTAATACTAATATTGCTCACATACTACCTAATCAACGGTCATTGGGTGCAATGGCAGGATTTAAAACTTATAAACCGTTTATTGTACGGCAACGGTTCGACACTTTTCTTACGGATCATCTGAATACCGTGGGATTAAATTCAATTTGTAAAATTAAAAAAATAATGATTGACAATTTAAGACAATCATTATTCAAGTTAACTTATGAAAGACATGACACAAAATGATAAGCATATCTTTGGGGACAGCATAATTATTTCAGCTGTCAACATTATAATAGGAACCACTCCTAAAGCAAATTATGAAATTAATGTATATTTTTTATGAAGAGCAGACATTTCACTCTTATCAATTCAAAGCTGGTTACATACTATCAATTATAACTTTTTTTTAAATAAATTACAACGAAGAAAGATCTAAATTAGAGTAAAATTACAAACAAATACCAATAATTTTCAAAATTAATACAGACACGATAAAAATAGCACTGGGATGAAACTAAATAGTATTTTAGTATTTATAAATCATTCATACATTTTATTTTTTTAAGTGAAGCCATGGAAAACAGGATATGAAATGGGAATAATAAATCCCCTAAATTTACAAGAGGATATTACAACATAACTCATGAAGACACCTGAAGTTAAAAAAAATTTAGCGCAAAACCTTTTAAGAGAATATTACCGCCTAGCTTATGAGGACACCAATTGACCTCTTGAATTTACAAGAGGATATTACAACATAACTTTGAAGGCACCTGGATTTAAAAAGAATTTTAGCGCAAAACTGTTGAAGAGAATATTACCGCCTAGCTTATGAGAACACCAATTGACCTCTTGAATTTACAAGAGGATATTACAATATAACTTTGAAGGCACCTGGATTTAAAAAGAATTTTAGCGCAAAACTGTTGAAGAGAATATTACCGCATAGCTTATGAGGACACCAATTCACCTCTTGAATTTACAAGAGAATATTATAACATAACTTTGAAGACAATAATACACCCCGCTAATTTACAATACGATTTTAGTGCATAAATTTTAAAGATACATGTAATCCCCTGATGTATCTTTTTTAATACCCTTTAAAAACACTTCTAGGTCCGACAAATTAATATGAGACTATTAGGAGAAAATTTTCGGAGTCATCAATATAGTCTCTGAACTTTACTAGGAGATAGTTAGAATTGCTCACCACAACAGTAGATCCACTGATTCTAAATGAGGGAAATTAATAAATTTTACGTTAATATGAGAAGATTACTTTGTCTAAATTATTTTTCATTTCCTCATTTCATAAACTGTTTCGGATTGTTTTACAACTTAATTTAAAATTAATTAGTTTTACATTCATGATAAATAATAATATTTGGAGATTTCCAATGCCTTATGTGTTTAGGAAACAAACACAACGTTTCGACAGGTATAACAAACTCCTGTCATCTTCAGGTGTACTTACTAACTTAGCCTACATCAGTAATCCGTAGTATCTAAGCTTGTAGAGTTAAGTCTTTTCTTGAATTAGTATGGGCTAATAAAAAAATAGTTTTAGTTGTAGGCTAAGTTAGTAACGTACACCTGAAGATGACAGGAGTTTGTTATACCTGTAGAAACGTTGTGTTTGTTTCCTAAACACTTGAAGCATTAGATATCTCCATAAGTTATTATCCATCAAGAACAATCCAATACTAACAAATAACTTTCAAATAAATATTCTCAACTATAAAAGACACATATTAAATTATGTTATAAGCATTCAACCTGACGAGCATTCATCCCTCGGGACATGAGACTTACAGAAGACAGACGACGAGCTAGTGAGGGTTCGGAAGGGAACATGCCTCCCTCTACAGGATGCCGGCGTAGAGGATCCACAGGGAGATTAACAGAACTATGAGGATGAGGTAGGTAGTCATGAGGCTGCCTGCCTCGCTGTTGAGGGTCTGTGCCATGGTTGACGGTAGTCACACGGGTTGGCGGAGTGCAGTGAGACGCGCACTGGAATACTGGACACTGGGAACGGCAAATGCTGACTCGGGACTGAGAAGTCCCCCTCCAGTCCCGGCAAAAATACACCCGTGACAAACTGTCACAGTGAACCACAAATAAGTCCATAATATCGAGAAAATAGAACGGATACCACCCGATCGCAGGAAGGCTGGTCAGTGGAGTTGTTGGGACAGCCCACTCAATACGCTCTCCACTGGTTTGACACATGGAATATTTAAAATGAATCTAAAGTAATTGAGTTTATAAAACTAAAAACTAAAACAACCAATTCATTCCTTATATTATTATTACTAGGGGACACCCTTGCACGCTTCGCGTGTCGACAACGACGCTCGCTGCGCTCGATACACCTCGGTCTCAAGCCTCGGCATGTAACTTTAGGCTGCAAATAGTATATTAACTATATAACGTAAAATCACAATATTATCTTTAGTTACAGTATCTCACTCACACTATTGCGGTGCTATCTATTTATTAGTATAGGGTATTTTTTGTTTATCAGCTTAAGATTAAACTCATAGTATAATAATTAAAATGCATGAATAGTTTAATGCCAAGCATACAAAATTAACATGCTTATTTATTTATATAACAGATTTATATAACAGTTGTTACTAATTTATTAAAATCCACCCAATGATATCCTTATGAAACAATCTTTTAGGGGTGGTTTATATTCCTTAGGAGTACTTTATCAAGATGAAAATAATTCTGTTGCCCTATTTAAGACCTAAAGAAACAGTGTAAAAATGTCAGCTCTACCTACATAATAGGAAGTTGGAGAATTAGTGATGAGTAAGTGAGTCAGCCAGGGCTTTGCCTTTAATATATATATATTAAAGAATTGAAAAAAGTGTATGAGCCGAATCAATATATTATGCTATTCACTTAGATACATTTTTCCTAAAAAAAAACTTTATGAACATTTGAGGTACAAGTCTTGTTAGGATGTTCTAATGATCGTATGACGTTTATTAAACAACTAACTTGTACAATGATCTTTACATCGTTGAATAAGACATTTCAAAATTACGTTCTCAAAACACAGTTTTTAAATTTTATTTTCATCCAACAGCATATATATATATTTTTTTATTTTCATTCTCCAAAGACGTATATAATAGTAATGCATTAGTATCTAGATGCATATGCGGATAAATAAAACAATTTTTGTGAAATTTGTATTATTGTTGTTTTAGATATATTCGTTGCCCCTGGATATTTCATAATTGTTAATGTGTTGAAGATTTCTAACGCTTTTAGAGTGTTTGAAAAACTAACTGAATGATCCTACATGTATTTCAATTAACTTATATTTCAATTAAAACTAGATACTTCATAGTAAACAAAAACATGCTGATCAGGTTTTGTATTGATACGTAAAGATATACTCAACGTAAAATTCATGTCAACTTACAATTATTACAAGCATGCAAAAAAGGAAGAACAGTGTTATCAGTAAACCTAATAAAAGAAATCATCCAACATTGTATCCAACTTGTACAACCTGTTCAATAAATATCAATTGATATTCAAAAAAACTAAGTTTGTTAACGATATACGAAAGTTAAGTTTATAAAACAAGAATTATATTGACAGCTTAAACTCACGAAAACAATTACTTCCAAACAACCTAACCATTCAGCAAACACATGACTCTTGTAAGACCATCCAAACTACCTAACCATTCAGCAAACACACGACTCTTGTAAGACCATCAAAACTACCTAACCATTCAGCAAACACACGACTCTTGTAAGACACTCCAAACTATCTAACCATTCAGCAAACACGACTCTTGTAAGACACTCCAAAATACCTAACCATTTAGAAAACACACGACTCTTGTAAGACCTTCCAAACTACCTAACCATTCAGCAAACACACGACTCTTGTAAGAGAATCCAAACTACCTAACCATTCAGCAAACACACGACTCTTGTAAGACCCTCCAAGCTACCAAACCATTCAGCAAACACACGACTCTTGTAAGACCATCCAAACTACCTAACCATTCAGCAAACACACGACTCTTGTAAGACCATCCAAACTACCTAACCATTCAGCAAACACACGACTCTTGTAAGACCTTCCAAACTACCTAACCATTCAGCAAACACACGACTCTTGTAAGACACTCCAAACTATCTAACCATTCAGCAAACACGACTCTTGTAAGACACTCCAAACTATCTAACCATTCAGCAAACACACGACTCTTGTAAGACCCTCCAAACTACCTAACCATTCAGCAAACACACGACTCTTGTAAGACACTCCAAACTATCTAACCATTCAGCAAACACGACTCTTGTAAGACACTCCAAACTACCTAACCATTCAGCAAACACACGACTCTTGTAAGACCCTCCAAACTATCTAACCATTCAGCAAACACGACTCTTGTAAGACACTCCAAACTACCTAACCATTCAGCAAACACACGACTCTTGTAAGACACTCCAAACTACCTAACCATTCAGCAAACACGACTCTTGTAAGACACTCCAAACTATCTAACCATTCAGCAAACACGACTCTTGTAAGACACTCCAAACTACCTAACCATTCAGCAAACACACGACTCTTATAAGACCCTCCAAACTACCTAACCATTCAGCAAACACACGACTCTTGTAAGACACTCCAAACTATCTAACCATTCAGCAAACACGACTCTTGTAAGACCCTCCAAACTACTTAACCATTCAGCAAACACACGAGTCTTGTAAGACCCTCCAAACTACCTAACCATTCAACAAACACACGACTCTTGTAAGACACTCCAAACTACCTAACCATTCAGCAAACACACGACTCTTGTAAGACCTTCCAAACTACCTAACCATTCAGCAAACACACGACTCTTGTAAGACACTCCAAACTATCTAACCATTCAGCAAACATGACTCTTGTAAGTCACTCCAAACTACCTAACCATTCAGCAAACACACGACTCTTATAAGACCCTCCAAACTATCTAACCATTCAGCAAACACACGACTCTTGTAAGATCATCCAAACTACCTAACCATTCAGCAAACACACGACTCTTGTAAGACCCTCCAAAATACCTAACCATTCAGCAAACACACGACTCTTGTAAGACCATCCAAACTACCTAACCATTCAGCAAACACACGACTCTTGTAAGACCCTCAAAACTACCTAACCATTCAGCAAACACACGAATCTTGTAAGACCCTCCAAACTACCTAACCATTCAGCAAACACACGACTCTTGTAAGACCATCCAAACAACCTAACTATTCAACAAACACACGAGTCTTGTAAGACCCTCCAAACTACCTAACCATTCAGCAAACACACGACTCTTGTAAGACCCTCCAAACTACCTACCCATTCAGCAAAGACACGACTCTTGTAAGACCATCCAAACTATCTAACAATTCAGCAAACACACGACTCTTGTAAGACACTCCAAAATACCTAACCATTCAGCAAACACACGACTCTTGTAAGACCCTCCAAACTATCTAACCATTCAGCAAACACACGAGACTTGTAAGACCCTCCAAACTACCTAACCATTCAGCAAACACACGACTCTTGTAAGACACTCCAAAATACCTAACCATTCAGCAAACACACGACTCTTGTAAGACACTCCAAAATACCTAACCATTCAGCAAACACACGACTCTTGTAAGACACTCCAAAATACCTAACCATTCAGCAAACACACCACTCTTGTAAGACACTCCAAAATACCTAACCATTCAGCAAACACACGACTCTTGTAAGACCCTCCAAACTACCTAACCATTCAACAAACACACGAGTCTTGTAAGACCCTCCAAACTACCTAACCATTCAGCAAACACACGAGTCTTGTAAGACCCTCCAAACTATCTAACCATTCAGCAAACACACGACTCTTGTAAGACACTCCAAAATACCTAACCATTCAGCAAACACACGACTCTTGTAAGACCCTCCAAACTATCTAACAATTCAGCAAACACACGAGTCTTGTAAGACCCTCCAAACTACCTAACGATTCAGCAAACACACGACGCTTGTAAGACACTCCAAACTATCTAACCATTCAGCAAACACACGACTCTTGTAAGACCCTCAAAACTATCTAACAATTCAGCAAACACATGACTCTTGTAAGACACTCCAAACTACCTAACCATGTAAAAAAAACACACGACTCTTGTAAGACTTTCAGAACTGCCTAAATATTTAGCAAACACTGACCACTCAGTTGATCGTGACGTAATCGTGAATAGTGATTTTTCGTTAACTCGACGTCGGCGGCACTGACGTCACAAACAGCTGATGTACATACGAGGGCAACCGGATCCGTAATTTCCGACTCTGATCGAGTAGTTTGATTTTCCGCCTTACTGGAAGTCCACTTTTCGTGCGTCTTTATTGATCTGGACTGTCCTTACGCTTCATCATATTTATATTTTTCAAATTCAGATACACCATGTTGTTAACCAATTGTTTGAGAATCAGTCAATTGTCTTGATCGACAATCGTAACTATGGTCTCTTGTATCTTCTCTAGGCAGAGGTCTAGTAGCGTGTAACATATTGATTGTCCTCCAGTCATTAAACACTTCATCAAACGCACTTTCAAAATTCTAAAAACATGTTACAAGATGCGGCGTTAAAAAAATGCTGATTTCAATGCCTAGTACCTCACATAATATTGAATTTTTAACGAACATATATTAATTATTGGAGTGAACAAATGTTTTTCGTTATTTAATTCAAATGAGCGTATATAGACTTTCCAAGACTAAATCAGTAACGAAATTTAAGTTATCAATGCAAAGACATTTTAAATAATTAATTTGTATGAAATCTGATAGAGGAAACTTATAAATTAATCAATTTCTATATCCATTAAGTATTTCCGTTATTTAAAAAGAAATCAAGAATTCAAACATACAAAAAAATATATTTCAATAATCTTATTTAACATTATTGGATCGTCCCGTTTATCAAGCTGCTATAACGATAACTTAAAATCCAAATGATCTAAAAATATTTAAATCGAACGAACAGAGTTGAGACGACAATCAGGATAGGAGGGTGTAAGTTGGAAGATAGTGAGAAGTTAGTTGGCACCTCCTCAGTCTTAAGTCAAGGCAGGCCACGTATTACTGGCGCCACAAACTCACTTGGAACTTCAATTGCTTTCTAATCACACCTCTGGCTGACGGGAACCACTGACTGCCTAATAAGGCGCATTTCTCATTCCGAACTTCTGAGTTGATAAATTAATTTACTAATCTATTTAATACTACCTACAATTAGTATCTCAAACTTTCGATATTTTCGGCATATTAGTTTTAGAAACAATAGTCACGTGCATGTAAGGCAACATCTATTCCTTGTTTTATGTATTATAAAATTGTATAATTTAACTACAATAATATTTTGCTAAATACTACGAAATGGACTAGTTAATCTAAAAATCTGATTTAAAAAAATGAATTTCTCAGCAGCATCATTATTGCATTTGCCGGTTTTGGCACAATTAATTAATCCATGACGTCATGAGGTATTTTGTAACGTGATGGTGACATCATGACGTCATTAGTGACGATCTAAACATCATGTACATATAACTTGTCACCATGACCATCGTGTACAGCAATTCTGACGTCATAATCAATCTATAAATATAACCATGTTGCACAACTATTTCGTGGTGCGTTAACTATCCAAAACACAAAAATCGTTTCACCCCATCATATCGTAATGTCTTATCCACCTAACAATATCCCTTCGTAAGTAAACATCGTTTTACCTTATCATACCGTGATGTCTTATCCACTTAACAATATCTTCTCGTAAGGAAACATCGTTTTACCTTATCATACCGTGATGTCTTATCCACTTAAAAATATCTTCTCGTAAGGAAACATCGTTTTACCTTATCATATCGTGATGTCTTATCCACTTAACACTATCCTCTCGTAAGTAAACATCGTTTTACCTTATCATATCGTGATGTCTTATCCACTTAACAATATCCTCTCGTAAGTAAACATCGTTTTACCTTATCATCTCGTTATGGCTTTATCACTATATACAACCATTTTATGTGTTTTAGCCAACCTAGTCAATTACTTAATATATCTTTACCATTCTCTATATACAGTAATTACTATACTAAGTACATTGCTTGTCAATTAAGTACTTTTAAGACTATTTAACAATATTTCCATCAATTTCAAAATTCCTAGGATTTCATCCTTTAATAGGGCCTTAACAAGTTAGGAAAAACCCATTTGTGAATGAATTTGGAGTTAAATACAGTTTTGATTCACCATTCCTTCTCACGATCGTGGATGAGTCATTTGGATTGTTGGAACAATTCGTAAAGACAGGAATAGTGAAGAGATCGCCGTTATGCGGGATGTTTCACCATTGCCGCCGCGCCGTTTACTGGGACAATCTCCAATATTCAGCCGATGTGTCCCGGGAAACAGAGAGGCGACCTGTCTCTTCCATTTACTGCTGTTTGCGTGTTAAAAAACTTTCTAAAAGGGGAAATATTTCTTTGTCATTTACTGTGAGAAATAAATTTAATATTGCTTTTATTGGCTGATTAGGCTGATCAATGTAAAAAAGATTTATAATATTCCAGACTTCAGGAGCTGATAATTTAAGCCATATTTCCATCATGTAGAACAGATATAGAGATAATTTTTTTATTAAAAAATCACTCAAACCCAACCGTAATAAAAAATATATTGACTTTATTGGCATACCAAGTAATGTTTTACAGACAGATATTATGCTAATTAGGCGTAAAGCGTTTAGGTAGTAATGGCATAATCACGAAAACAAAGTCAAGGGAATTGATATTTTATGAATCGAGTACACAAACTAATCGATTCGTATACTCGACTCTTTTACTTTGATAATTGTTGATCCGATTCGAATATTCAGATGTTTGTCTGAATAACTACATACATATTCAATAGGCCTATAGGATATGGTCCTCTTTCGTCACGAAAAATGGGACAATTTTCCTTAACAATAACTCAAATAAATTTTAGAAATTCGTTTACTATCTTGATCATTAAGGTGGTACAATCGGTTTTCGGTGAGTAAATTATTTCCTAACTTTAAAGGCAAAATTAGTTAATGTATCTTCCCTTAAGACAGGAAAAATTAAGCACAATTCTTTAACCCCTATAGTAGAACTTTTGTCCCTATGAAGTGATGAATTTAGCTGATTTTAAATCAACTAGAAGACAAACCCGTTTGAAGCACAAATTTAATTTTTATAACTGCGTTTTTTGTACATTATTGAAGGGATATAGATGTTTTTCAACTAAGCAAAAAGTAAAAACATTCATAATTTTAAAAATTAAAAATGTATTTTGTAACTTTAATAATACAAATATTTTTACATTTTATTTAAATGAAAAACATCTTAATTCCTTCAGAAATGTGTAAAAAACGTAGTTATAAAAAATAAATACGTACTTTGAACGGTTTTGTTTTATAGTTGATTTAAAATCAGCTAAATTATCCACTTTATAAGGCCACAAGTTGTAATGTAGTGGTTAAAAATGTTTTTTGTATTTTTCCTGTCTCAAGTGAAGGTACATTAACTAATTTTCACTATAATATTGGGAAATAATTGACTCGCCGAAAACGAATTGCACCACCGTAATAAAACTGTACTCGTAATGTTTTAACCCAACTATGTTATTTACATGATAATAATTTATCAATTTTAACGAAATGAGCTATTTATTTTGAATATATTTTACGTATTTGACAGGTTACATTTTAATATAGGGATACATTTGTAGTTTTAAAATCACACTAAGGATGTAAAGTGCTAATTACATTTGCATTATAATTAACAAATGACTGAAGATATTTTATAGTTAGTCACAACAATTATTAGACAATAATACTGAAACCAGTAAGGAACGATCATTTTAAATTGTACTGATCTTATATTGTAGAAATATGTTTAGAATAAAGGAGCATCTACTAGTATAAAAAGAAAATTAGGAGAAAACCCCCGCTACTTTATGTGCATTGGACGGAACTAATTCATGACAAAGAATCTATTCAAAATGAAATAATCGAGTAGAATCTAAACAAAAAATAAATTCACTAATTCTCCTTTCCTCGATTCTATCATTACTACACCAATTCACCACTCGACCACGTAAACATCTCCTACCCTAACAGAACATAACTTACAGTAAGCTAACCTAATTTAACATACACATAAGATCGCATTCGGAATGTGTAAAAATCCTTATATAGATCCTCAGTAAGTTTTACTCAACATGTTAGATCACCTACGGAATATGTAAAAACCTTTATATAGATCCTCAGTAAGTTTTACACAACATGTTAGATCACCTACGGAATATGTAAAAACCTTTATGTAGATCCTCAGTAAGTTTTACACAACATGTTAGATCACCTACGGAATATGTAAAAACCTTTATATAGATCCTCAGTAAGTTTTACACAACATGTTAGATCACCTACGGAATATGTAAAAACCTTTATGTAGATCCTCAGTAAGTTTTACACAACATGTTAGATCACCTACGGAATATGTAAAAACCTTTATATAAAAAAACCTTTATATATAAAAACCTCAGTAAGTTTTACACAACATGGTAGATCACCTACGGAATATGTAAAAACCTTTATATAGATCCTCAGTAAGTTTTACACAACATGTTAGATCACCTACGGAATATGTAAAAACCTTTATATAGATCCTCAGTAAGTTTTACACAAAATGTTAGATCACCTACGGAATATGTAAAAACCTTTATATAGATCCTCAGTAAGTTTTACACAACATGGTAGATCACCTACAGAATATGTAAAAACCTTTATGTAGATCCTCAGTAAGTTTTACACAACATGGTAGATCACCTACGGAATATGTAAAAACCTTTATATAGATCCTCAGTAAGTTTTACACAACATGTTAGATCACCTACGGAATATGTAAAAACCTTTATGTAGATCCTCAGTAAGTTTTACACAACATGTTAGATCACCTACGGAATATGTAAAAACCTTTATGTAGATCCTCAGTAAGTTTTACACAACATGTTAGATCACCTACGGAATATGTAAAAACCTTTGTATAGATCCTCAGTAAGTTTTACACAACATGTTAGATCACCTACGGAATATGTAAAAACCTTTATATAGATCCTCAGTAAGTTTTACACAAAATGTTAGATCACCTACGGAATATGTAAAAACCTTTATATAAAAAAAACCTTTATATATAAAAACCTCAGTAAGTTTTACACAACATGGTAGATCACCTACGGAATATGTAAAAACCTTTATATAGATCCTCAGTAAGTTTTACACAACATGTTAGATCACCTACGGAATATGTAAAAACCTTTATATAGATCCTCAGTAAGTTTTACACAAAATGTTAGATCACCTACGGAATATGTAAAAACCTTTATATAGATCCTCAGTAAGTTTTACACAACATGGTAGATCACCTACAGAATATGTAAAAACCTTTATGTAGATCCTCAGTAAGTTTTACACAACATGGTAGATCACCTACGGAATATGTAAAAACCTTTATATAGATCCTCAGTAAGTTTTACACAACATGTTAGATCACCTACGGAATATGTAAAAACCTTTATGTAGATCCTCAGTAAGTTTTACACAACATGTTAGATCACCTACGGAATATGTAAAAACCTTTGTATAGATCCTCAGTAAGTTTTACACAACATGTTAGATCACCTACGGAATATGTAAAAACCTTTATGTAGATCCTCAGTAAGTTTTACACAACATGTTAGATCACCTACGGAATATGTAAAAACCTTTGTATAGATCCTCAGTAAGTTTTACACAACATGTTAGATCATCTCCGGAATGTGTAAAAACCTTTATATAGATCCTCAGTAAGTTTTACACAACACCTCCACAATGTCTAACGACCTTTTTATTGATCCTCACTAAAGTTTTACACTACAGGTTTGATCACCTCAACAATTTGTAACAACCTTTTTCAATTAAACAACCGATTCTCAGTAAAGTTTTACATAACAGGTTTGATTAATGGTTAGGTGTACGAGAGGACCTTTTAGTCCTAACTTCGCCAACTGTTTGTACAATAAAGTCATTTTTAATTTCATTTCACCACTATAATATGTAACAAACTTTTTATCAATCCTCAGAGAAAAAATTGCAGATTGGTCACAGCTCGACGAGCTAATAATGTTCACAAATTTAGTTCTGCACGAGTTTCCAACTCATCAAGCTCATAATACTTCGACTCCATCCATGACAGGAATTTTTTCTGGTCAGCCTCAACGGACTTATTTGTGTACACTCGGTTCCTATTCCATATAAAAGTGGCTTACTCAAGGTGACTCCGGACTTGACAGTGTTAAACAAACGTACTTGTCGTTGAAGTACCTGGCGATCCAAATAACGGGACCCAAGTTTCTCCTATATTTTGATACTACACAGTTTATGTGTTCAGAGATGTTTAACTTGGAGTCTAAGATAACGCCAAGATCGCAAACACCACGCTCTCTTTGGATTATACATTAACTAATGTCATAAAAGAAAAATGAGTTTGTCGCGTGAACAAAACCACCACTGTTTTGCTAAGGTTGAGCGGCAAGTAATGGTCTTCAGCCCAACTCACATTCTAATCGATACGAGACTGAAGAGCAAGATGGTCTCTTGTATTAGCAATCAGCATAGGTATTTTAATAACGTAGGCATAGAGCTGAACTGCACAGGTCAGGAAAGATGTAATGTCATTAAAGGTCCCAAGTTAGATCCTTGAGGTACTCTTGAACTGGCAACAAAGTTCTCTGAATACATACCACCAAATCGCACATTAAATGTCCTATCCAAGATATAAGATTTTTATCCACTCAATAAGGAGAATCCAAAAGAATGGAGCTTATTTAAAAATATATGGTAAGGAAGCTTGTCAACTTCTTCCGAATAAATTGTGTCAATCTGTGCTCGATGCTCGACTGCAGGACCAGTGACTGTAATAAATGGTCAAAAGTTCGTAACAGTAGAACGATTTTTCCAGAATCCATGCTAATGGGGAGAGATAAGATGATAGACTGTCTTGTTTAAATTAGGCAGAATCCTTGGTCCTTTTTTAAAAATCTGTTTTACTAGTGCTGTCTTCCATACAAAAGGAAATTGTCCAGTTATTAAACTTCAGTTGAATAATGAAGCTAGCACAAACAATTATTTCAGATACTCCTGTTATAACAAAAGATGGAATATTATCAATACCAGACGCTGAGCGTGTCTTTAAACTTTTGTTGGCATATCAAACGGCCTCAACAGATATGAAGGAAATGTCACTAACTAAAATGTTACCTGTTTCAGGTGGATATAAAATCTCAGTTGCAGCATTCAATTGCTCATCAATCATAGTTTGATAAACAGACTTGAAGTATTCACAGAATTCTGAACTCAGCACAGCGGTGTCAGTACAAAAATTGTCTTCTGTGCTCACTGTCGGGAAGGAAGAATATTCGTCCCTAAACTGGTTAACATATTTCCAGAAGTTAGTAGGTTTTGACTTCAGATCACTCTCAACTCTGCACGCATGCTCCCTTCTGCAGTGATGTAATTCCAATTTGACAGCTCCACAAATCAGAATAAACCTCTTACTCAATTGTAACTCCTGAACGCTTAAATTTTCATAAGCAGAACGTTTTCTCTTGAGTGACCTTATCAAGTCAGGTGAGAGACAGCTAGGATACGTGGAAGCTCACTGTTGCTTCAATGGTATATTATTTCTCGTTGATTTGATAATAGCTCAATTAAAAGCCTTGGCAGCTGCATTTAAGAGTAGTGCAGAGAAGAATATCTGTCCAGTTGTACAAATAAAACTGATTGTATAATCACAAGTAATTCCCAGAAGGAAAATGAAAGAAGTCCTCACTGGGAGAAGCTTCCAACCAATTCAATTCACCCCATGAATGTAGACTTCAAGAGGAAGATGGGCCTTATCTTTTCTGACTAATGAACACTAACGTGAAATAACTTTATTTCTTGGTAATTTGTGAGGATGAGGTACAAGACCTTCAGATCTCTATGGAACTGTGAAAGGTTCAGATAATCAATACATTTTTACAGATAATTTATCATGGCTCTAGAATAATAGCTGCATCCAGCAAGAAAGGATTCCTCTAGTTATAGCCGGGAGCATTAAAATCTCCCAATATTACGATGTAGTGCCATAAAAAATCAGGCTTTCCCAACAACGCTTCGAAGTAGGTTTCCAGAATGGTAGGATGAACTGAGGGGGTAAAATAATTGCAAGAAAACCAAAAATTCTTGCCACCTATTACACGTACCTCAACCCACACACCCTCTTTGAAACATTCTAGATCAGGTCTCCATAATGAGATCAAGTATTTGCTGATGGCAAGCAAAACACCACTCCCTCTGGTGCAGTTGATCTGGTGCAGTATGATTACTTCCTTTCAGCACTGTAAACAATCAAATTCTTTGGAATAAAAGAGGCTTTAACATGGTCGAATGAAAGGCAAGTTTCTGTAATAGCCACAATGCTGAAGCTGGTACCAGTCATTGATGAAAAAATATCATTGGACTTAGTTCGGAGTTCACGGACATCTTGATGTATTATAGTGAAGTCTGTAGTTGTGAACCTGTGTTTGAAGCTTCCTCCGTTCACTCAATGGACTCGAAAATGTTGTTTTTGTGAAGCATACTCCGAAACGGGCAAACTAAAATACCACCAGGCCAAACTTCGGGTTTATTGACTTTTCAAAATCACATTCCGCTACAGAGACATGAAAAGCATTATAACTATTAGCCCTGGTTTTTATCCTAGTCATAGCAACAGATAATATACATAACTCCTTAAATATGCTATAAACGTCATTTTCAGTAATACTAGGCTTAAAATTAGGTAAAAATCAAAGCCTTATCTTTATTGATGGATAATGAGTCTTTCATAGTGCCACTACTCATAACCATCTTAAGGTTCTACACCTTTTCGGTTGTTCTTCACTGAGCTAATCTTTAGGTCGTTGATTCTGACAGCCTTTCTTATCGACAGTGGACCATGAAGGAAAGCCAGAGTCTAGTTGATGGTCCACTTCTTCAACCGGCACAGTCATGGATAGTGACAGCAGGGTAGCAGATCTTTAGGGGCATGATTGACTACTGAAAATCTCGACAGGAGCCTCCAGAGTTACTACCTGTCGTCCGGCAATATTCGTCCGTACAAAGTTTTCAAACACCTGAACAACGCCATTGGCTGGCGTTGCTGTGATGAACAGTTTAAGATCATATACCAAGGTTTTCAAATTTGTGTTTTCCTTGGTGAGTTTCATAACTTAGAAATTCATTTTCTTGAACCGTTTGTCTAGAGACTCCAGAACATTAGCTATCTTGAGACATATTGAACTTATCACGTAGCTTGTTAGATACTGGATACATCGTACAGTATGAACGTTATACTCACTAAACTTGTGACATATTGAGTTAATCAGGTAGCTTGTTAGACACTGAGAAGAGCATAGAGTATGCACGGTACAATCACTATATTTATGACATATAGTGAATTAATTACGTAGGTAGTTTATTAGACACTGAGGAGAGCATACAGTATGGACGGTATACTCACTAAACTTGTAACATATTGAGTAAATTACGTAGTTTGTTAGACACTGAGAAGAACATACAGTATGGACGGTATAATCACTAAACTTGTGACATATTGAAAATTACGTATTTTGTGCGACACTGAGGAGAGCATATAGTATGGACGGTAAAGTCACTAAACTTGTGACATATTGAATTAATTAAATAGTTTGTTAGACACTGAGACGAGCATACAGTATGGACATTATACTCACTAAACTTGTGACATATTGAGTAAATTACGTAGTTTGTTAGACACTGAGAAGAGCATACAGTATGGATGGTATAGTCACTAAACTTGTGACATATTGAGTTAATTACGTAGTTTGTTAGACACTGAGAAGAGCATACAGTATGGACGGTAAAGTCACTAAACTTGTGACATATTGAGTTAATTACATAGTTTGTTAGACACTGAGAAGAGCATTCATTATGGATGGTATACTCACTAAACTTGGGACATATTGAGTTAATTACGTAGTTTGTTAGATGCTGAGAAGAGCATACAGTATGGATGGTATAATCACTAAACTTGGGACATATTGAGTTAATTACGTAGTTTGTTAGACACTGAGAAGAGCATTCAGTATGGACGGTATAGTCACTAAACTTGGGACATATTGAGTTAATTACGTAGTTTGTTAGACACTGAGAAGAGCATTCAGTATGGACGGTAGAGCACCGTACGTGTATGGGAGGGCGGGTGGGTCAATACCACCGTACATGTATGTGTGGGTGGTGGGTCAATATCACTGTACGTGTATGGGTGGAAAGGTAGGTCAATACCACTGTACGTATATGGTTGGGTCAATACTACTGTATGTGTATGGGTAGGAGGATGTGTAATTACAACTGTACGTGTATAGGAGGGCGGGTGGGTCAATATCACTGTACGTGTATGGGTAGGAGGATATGTCAGTACCACTGTACGTGTATGGGTAGGAGGATGTGTCAGTACCACTGTACGTGTATGGGTAGGAGGATGTGTCAGTACCACTGTACGTGTATGGGTAGGAGGATGTGTCAGTACCACTGTACGTGTATGGGTAGGAGGATGGGTCATTACAACTGTACGTGTATGGGAGGGCGGATGGGTCAACATCACTGTACGTGTATGGGTGGGCGGGTGGGTCAATACCACTGTACGTGTATGTGTGGGAAGGTTGGTCAATACCACTGTACGTATAATATGACATACAGTCACTAAACTTGGGACATATTGAGTTAATTACGTAGTTTGTTAGACACTTAGAAGAGCATTCAGTATGGACGGTATAGTCACTAAACTTGGGACATATTGAGTTAATTACGTAGTTTGTTAGACACTGAGAAGAGCATTCAGTATGGACGGTATAGTCACTAAACTTGGGACATATTGAGTTAATTACGTAGTTTGTTAGACACTGAGAAGAGCATACAGTATGGACGGTATAGTCTCTAAACTTGTGACATATTGAGTTAATTACGTAGTTTGTTAGATGCTGAGAAGAGCATACAGTATGGACGGTATAGTCACTAAACTTGTGACATATTGAGTTAATTACGTAGTTTGTTAGATGCTGAGAAGAGCATACAGTATGGACGGTATAGTCTCTAAACTTGTGACATATTGAGTTAATTACGTAGTTTGTTAGATGCTGAGAAGAGCATACAGTATGGACGGTATAGTCTCTAAACTTGTGACATATTGAGTTAATTACGTAGTTTGTTAGACACTGAGAAGAGCATACAGTATGGACGGTATAATCACAAAACGTTTGACATATTAAGTTAATTACGTAGTTTGTTAGACACTGAGAAGAGCATACAGTATGGACGGTATAATCACTAAACTTGTGACATATTGAGTTAATTACGTAGTTTGTTAGACACTGAGAAGAGCATACAGTATGGACGGTATAATCACTAAACTTGTGACATATTGAGTTAATTACGTAGTTTGTTAGACACTGAGAAGAGCATACAGTATGGACGGTACAATCACTAAACTTGTGACATATTGAGTTAATTACGTAGTTTGTTAGACACTGAGAAGAGCATACAGTATGGACGTTAAAGTCACTAAACTTGTGACATATTGAGTTGATTACGTAGTTTGTTAGACACTGAGAAGAGCATACAGTATGGACGGTATAATCAAACTTGTGACATATTGAGTTAATTACGTAGTTTGTTAGACACTGAGAAGAGCATACAGAATGGACGGTATAATCACTAAACTTTTGACATATTGAGTTAATTACGTAATTTGTTAGACACTGAGAAGAGCATACAGTATGGACGGTATAATCACTAAACTTGTGACATATTGAGTTAATTACGTAGTTTGTTAGACACTGAGAAGAGCATACAGTATTGACGGTATAGTCACTAAACTTGTGACATATTGAGTTAATTACGTAGTTTGTTAGACACTGAGAAGGGCATACAATATGGACGGTATAGTCACTAAACTTGTGACATGTTGAGTTAATTACGTAGTTTGTTAGACACTGAGAAGAGCATATAGTATGGACGGTATAGTTACTAAACTTGTGACATATTGGGTTAATTACGTAGCTTGTTAGACACTGGAGGA